>PYUH01004006.1:1447050-1577072 GCA_016808085.1 Suaeda aralocaspica | reverse complement strand
TACTTTGCAAAACCAAAAGTAAAAGTAGGAAACCTCAGGATCCCCAAAGAAACAGAGGAACATGAGGACATCCACTCTGAACAAAAAAACAGGGGAACGGAAAAAAAAAAAAAAAAACAAAACAAAACAAAACAAAACAAAACAAAAAAAACAAAGAAACAAAACAAATGCAGCAAAAGCATTACTAAGCACCAAAAAAAAAGGAAAAAGAAAAGAAAAGAAAAGGCTATAAGCAATTAAGAATTTAAATCTCCAGAACTAAACTGGCAACTAGTTTTCATGTTTGTAACTTTGTATGCTGTGAGCATTAACCAAAAAACTAACCTTCGCATCTGAAGTAACACAACTACGCCAAGACAAGTCACCAGACGACAATAATTTTGACAGATTGTCTACTGTAGAGCCCTCATCAGCCATGTTTCCTGGCAAGTTCAGCTGAGCTGATAGGCACACTTGAAGAAACTTCAAAGCCTGCTTTCTATAAAACAATTCCACAGGTCCATTTTTCTGCATAACAGTAGCTATAGCAAGGTTGATGCAACGATCTAAAGGGACTAAAAATGGGGTTCCAGGCTCAAATGTAAGAATCACACGAATTCCATGCTCAGGATTTTCCTTGCATTCCAAAGCCAGTGGCTCTTTCAGAAAGCGCCGATTGCGTCCACCTAGTTTCCCAAGAAGTTGTAAGCATTTGCCACCCCAAGGATAAGGCGCAGGTCTCAAGTGAGACCACAAAGCCAGGATCACTTCGGACATGACATTTGCCATACTTGGCTCAAGGAAGTCAGGATTCAAACTATCTATCCAAAATTCTAAAGTCCTCAAACCCAAACTAACAAGTTCATCACTTAATTTCAAGCATAAAACCAAAGGCTTCATAAGACGAGGAAGGAAAGGCAACAAAGAACTTAAACGTGCAGGCAAAGTTAAGCACAATTCCAATAGAAGTTCCCTCATGTCTTCTCCAGCTGGTCCCTCAAGCATGGCTAGTAACATATTCAAACAAGGTTGTAGCAACGGAATCAAGTCTCGCAATATGAGTTCAAATTTTCCGCCAGCAAGAGCACGAAACATTGTTCGAAGAAGCTGTAGATACCCAATAGGTTTCTCAACTTCAGTAATATTTTTCATACATGCCTCGATAATAACATGCACATGAGGGAGTAGTATACGTTCTGAATCTGAAGGAGATTTTGCAACAGCTGCAAACAATAAATGAAAGAGGTGCAAGACTAATTTTGACGGTGGGGAATCTGGTTGTTTCAGCACATCAAGCTTACTACTAACAAGAAAATTGATCAGAACATCTGCAAATGGACGGAAAACCTTGGGTGTTTGAAGCAGTGTAGAAAATATAAGAACTAGTTGATTGTTAGTAGTCATGCATTCAAACAGCTCTGGTAAGCAAAGTGAGAACATATCCATCAAATCACGAGGTTCCAAAATAGCGAGGGTGTGAGAGAAGTGGCCAAGCATATCCTTTTCATCATCAGTATTCTTAAAAATGACCAAGCAATGCACACCGCTTTTCAAAACACCACATGCTTTCCAAACCTAACAAGAAAAAAGGAACCGTAAGCAAAAGATCAGATAACGTTCATCCCAATCAGTACATTAACTAACAACATCAAATTAATACCTCATCTTCCCTCAAGCCTTTGAATGCAGGCGAACCATTTGGCAACATCTGTTGATGTGCCCCATGTGCAGCTGATGCCTAAAAAAAGATGACAAGTCATTAGATACAACTATACAAGTAGAAGCATTAAGTAAATTTACAGTGATTTTGACAAATTAGAATACCTGTGAATGTGGAGTATGAACATGAGTTATAGTCCAAAAAATAGTCTTCATTCCTGCACAAACAAATTAAAGTGATTCTTATGCAGAGTAACTGGAGAACGGTAGCCAATTTACATAGAAGACAGAAATGATAGATTACCCATGATTAAGGTCTTGACCAGATGTCGACAATCATTGACTTCCTTGGAATGTTCAGTTGGCACCTGCAAGTTGAGAACAGCCTGCAACCATATTTTATGCTAGGACAAGTCAGAGACAACCAAAGCAAACAACTTCATCAAAAGGCAGCTCAGCTTATAAGCCAAACAAAAAAATGCTTGAATTGAAACAAGTTTGAGTGCATGATTTTACAAAAAGGTTCCAAATTATAAAGTAAAGACTGCCTAGGTGAATAAATCAAATCAAACAAGAACCTCCCCATATAGACCAAGAGCAATCATGACCGGCAGGGAAAATACTCGTTCGAGTTTGCGGTAGAAGTCGTGTTACGGTGGAAACGGCTTGTCATGGTAAAATAGAATGTTTTGCGGCCTTCGCGGTATGGTGAAAAATTCACATAAGTAGTTATTTATGATTGTTTTTCCGTTTATTTATTACCTACACTCTATATTATGTGTATTAACTATTAAGTATACAATAATGGGATAATTACATATTTGTTTCAACTAAGTTTGTGGCGTTTGTAATTTTAAAAAAACAAATAAATAGATGAAGGGGTGCAAGGGCTGTTTTGCAAGTCACGTGAAACACCAACTGTCAAAAAAAAGGTCAAGTGAAATACCAGCTGAAAAGAAAACAGAAAGAGATACTGAGCGAGATCATGAGAAGAAAAGAAAATGTCGATTAAAAAAAAAAAGGCTATGATGCCGCAAGTACTCCAGACACTGGCCTCGATAGCTATGATGCCAGAAGCTACGGAAGATATCTTGCTAACATCCTCTATCCTCACTTGCACAACAGCAACTCTCCACAGAAATATTACGGTTTCTTTGAGACTAGGGTTTTAAATTGAAATAGGATTATATTCAAAGTAATTAATCAAGGACTATTTAGTAACAATGAACCAAATAAACCCTAAAGGGCCTTATTCACATAACTTCTCCTATATTAAATAAGATTAAAATAAACCACAAATAAATGTTTAATTGCAAACTCAAATCTGCATGTCATTAACTATTAAACTCTACACACACTCTCCTATTCTGATGTCCTACCACCACCAAAACAGCTATTATTTTCCCGCTTAATCAATTTGATCTTCTCTATTTCTTGAAAAGCCAACAGGGCGACCTTTGAGTCCTTCGACTACCGGCCTCAGCTGCCAAGAGCCTTCAGCTGCACGATATGAGCAACTTGGAAGCTTCCAAACAATATGCGCTCTCCCAAACTCGCTCATATCAGTTGACGATAAATATTACCAAAAAAAAATCTTTAAATTTAGTTTTGCTGGTTGAGGCAAGCAGGCAGCAAGGGAAGAAATTTTTATCAGATTTTAATGACTTGATGCTGATGCCATAGTGTAAGAAATGAGCTAGTGAGCCATTGTAAAAGAGTTTGAATCTGCAAAGACCAAGATACTAGGCATTTAGGCCGTGACCACAAACCATTCGCATCACCAACAACAAAAGTTTCGCAGCCATTACTGTGGTCACTACCATAATTGAGACTTAAAATGTTAGCTGATGCATATATTCAAACTTTGCCACCAACTTGCCATGATCATGGGGGGACGGTAATCACTAAGGGGAAGGGTAGCTAGGGTTAGAACCTTAAAGGGTTCGGGAAAATTTGCAGGTTTCATAACTAACATTGTTGCTTGCGTGTAGTTCAACTATTACGGGTGGTTTCTTACAATTTTATTTGTTTTTCACTTAAGAGTAGTTTTGAGGATGAACTCCCAACCTAAAAGTGGTAGGTAATAAAGAACCGCCTAAAATCTACACAAATTTTTTAAATGGGAGAAGAAGGAACAAATATATACTCGGAGCGGAAAAAATGGGTACCTGAACTGGAAGCTCCAGCTTTGACCTTAATGAAGCACGATCTTTTCCTTCATCACCCTCCTCTAGCAGCTGAAAATTGGTCATAAAAGATATGTAAGGTTGAAGATTAAAAGATTGAGAAGAATAGACGACAATAACCATTAATTCATTACATATAGTCTATAACTGTCATTGATACTAGGACATATAGCACATGTCCCACAGCTTCACGAACATCCAAATACATGCAGTTGTTGAATCCATACCCATGATGAATTAAAAATCAACAGTAGGCTAAGATAATAATAGATGTGAAATCACTACAAAAACAATCTCAAACTGTTAGTAGTACACTAGTACTAGATCTTACACTCTTACAGCATATGAGCCACTAACGAACAAGAGCTTGACAAACAACCAAATACATGGCAGTTGCTGAATCTGGAATTATAGGATTTTGAGAAAATTCAAGATCGACTAGTTCATTCTATGACTTGTAGTATTTAATGGTGACTATAAACAGAGAGATAAGACTAAATCAGCATTAAGTGGTCCACTAGTCCCTAAAAAATACCCCTCCCCCAATAGCAAAAAGAAAAAAAAAACACCCTTCAGTAAGTTTTGCATTCCGACACTGCTACTCACCCAGTCACCAAACAATATTGGGTGGAAAGAGATGCAATTTCAGCCCACTTGCTTAATTTGATGCTTAAAAAATCTGTAAACTATTTATACCGAAACAATTGGTATGCAACGCTACAATATGCTGTAGCAGCCTTACCCAGGGGCAACAACAAATTAAATCCTTTGCTCCGTTTTACTTGCAAAATTGCAAGAGAAATGTACTACTCATCAGTTTTTTGCTTTATTACTTTTGGTACTGACTTTACTAAAATACCTCATATATTAAATAGAGTAAATGTTGGCAACAATGATAGAAAAAAAAGAAATTAAACAATTAAAGAGATTCATTCAACAATCAAAAATCAACGATTCAACATACTCAGTACATTAAATTGAATCAATGATACTACAAAAATTCATTTGATTTTTACATTTGGTTAAAATTAAAAAAAAAAGAAAGTTTGACGCCATAGTTGCATCTTCATTGCTTCCATAAAAAACTCAATTTCAAATTAGATCATAATCAAACTGAATCACCACACAAAAATCAGATCCAAATCAAAAGAACCCAAAAAAATTAGATCAAAATACCAAATAAATAAATAATCAGATCATTTTTTGGGGTTTCTGGACTTCAGAGTGGATAAAACATGAGAAAGTAGATCATCAACAATATCGATTATTTGCGTGGACCCTTGATCAGTTGACGGAACCAAGTTGACCATTTTGGAGTGTTTTGAAGAACCTAGCAAGGTTGAAACTCTTAAAAGACTATTTTGGGGAAAGTTTAAGCAAGAAGGTAGATGAGGGAAAGTTAAAGGAAAAAAAGAAGAAATTATTTTGGAAGAGAGAAGAGAGGAAAGATGAAGCATAAAAGGAGACATGAAAGATTAGAGTTGACTAGTTGAGCAAAGCAAAAGATATTGATGAACACTCTAGAAATATTCAGATTTATTGATGTAGCCTTGAATGAGTGAAAGTTAGTGGGAATTTGCACGAAGCGATTACAAAAGCTCAATTGTTTTAAGGGATTTGGTCCAATTACAAATAGTTTGTACAAATTAAAGTCACCTAAATAAACAAATTCATAAAATTATAATGGGCCCTTCAAATAAGTATAGGAAGAAAATTTAATGTAATTTGGTAACTTTATAATAAAAAGTTACTAAAGGGGAAAGTTGCAAGTAATGTGAAACTTCCTAAAATAGCCTACGTTGCGAGTAAAATGGAGCGGAGGAAGTACTTATGTTCATAATCATATACAATAGTAAACCACATTGTTTACCTGGGGGATAGTGTGCTTGAAGGTACTAAACTTCCCAACAAAAGAATCCAATATCCGGACCTGAAAGAATTGCACAAAAAAAAGTTCCCCGAAGGGTGGATTAAAACTCATGAAAAGAAGATAAGACATAAGTGTTTATAAGATCCAAGATCATTTACAACAAGTCTGGTAACAAGATGCCCTTGAGCAAACTAAAAACCACCAACTCACCAAGCTACGAGGACAAATTAAGGGTGGAAAAAAGTATGCAGAAGAGATTAGCTTAAGTGTCTTAAGCAAATTAATGAAACCAAAAACAGTTATAAAATACAAAAATCAACAGAATACGAACCAGCAAGATCCGTGCTTCATCCATTGAAGTTTGATCAACCCCCTTTTCATAGATTGGTTCAACCTAAAAAACAACAAGGCACTTAAGAGATGAAAATGATAGCGACTTGCGATAGAAACTTAGAACCATGCCAGGGAAAAAAAATTACAAAACATCCAAAAGCTACTAGAATTCCTTTAACAAAAGGCATCATACCCACCAGATTAAGCATCAGGCGAGCACATGTGGTGTGAATACTCAGCGTAAGTGAAGCATCATGCATGTTGCTTGAGAACAAGTAAATGATACGCGACAACTGCAATGAAAATCAGATAAAGTGTCAACAAACAAGATGTGAGAAGGATAAGGGCATTGTGCTAAGTCGCCTCAACTTGTTCTCTTTTTGTGTGGATAGTTGGGTACAAGAGAGAGAATGAATACCAAAAGGCATAGAGAAACCCCGGGAGCTCTACACTTTTGCTTATTCAATCAAGAATTGACAAAAAAAACAGACTAAAGTTCCTAGTATTCACTCCCAAGTTTAATTTTCAAGTAGTTGAGGACCGTTTAATTATTTATTATTTAGCCCCCAAATTAAATCCTTGCCCCTCAACTGTTTACCAACTACTACCCCCATTTTGAGTGACTACCACATCTGAAATATTGGCACTGTCTAAAATCAAGTAGAATCATCTCAATTCCTTCCAAGTTTCCCAATACACCAATGATGTTTAGAGATATGATGAAAATGACCCTTGGTTTTTGAAGCTACCTAGTTGTCCTTCAAGTATGCACTCTATACTAATCAACCAAAATGCATTTACTAGTGCAAAAAATTACAAAACAAGAACTCCAATTTCTAAAAGCAAGTCACAACAATTCTCCAAATTTCAAATACTACCTTCATAAACTCTTAGTAGCAACATTAACCATTTAAGGAAGCCACTAAATAGTTACAACAATTGTTTGACTTTCTTCTTTGGGTAAATTTTTTATGTCGTATTCCTCAACTTACCCCACAACTTTCCTCTCTCTCCTCTTAATTTACCCCAGAACTTGCTAATTAACCTATTCCATGTTTTGCCTAGGAATCTACGAGAACCCCTTTGTAGCAACCAAAAGTTTGTGGAGGAAGTATATAACTCTTGAGAATTGCAAGAATTAAATTTAGAAAATGAGAGATTAAGACTATTCCTCTCTCTCTTTTGGTTAATAAGACAAACTTGCATGATACCTAAGGCGATTCCAAAAATGAACAATTGGACAATTTTATACTTTCACAATGTTTTACTAAATATTAGGAGAGTCCATAAGCTTGCGATATTGATATACTATCAGCATTATACCCATGGTAAAACCCTACAAGCTCGAAACAAATCCAAAAAGATTCAGATGTGTATTTGAAAACTGTTCTAACAAAAAGATACTACCTCCACCACAAATTAGTTGCAACAAAAATAATATATTGTGAGGTATAAAATAATGAATTGTTGCAACTAATTCGTGGCGGAAGTAGTATATGCTATGAACAACCAAAGCACTCCAAATCATGCCTCCTCTTTACCATGAACAACATAACTTTGGATCTATTTTAAAATAAAAAACAGAATCTTAAATAGAATCAGAAATGGAGCACATTCAAAAGGTAAGGGTTACGGAGATGAGGATGTTGAGATAAATGTGCGGGAACACACTTAAGGGATAGAATCAGAAATGAAATTATCCGCATAAAAATTGGTGTCGCAGACATTGCAAGCAAACTAAGGGGAAACAGTCTGCGTTGGTTTGAACATGTGAGATGAAGACCACAAGGAGTACCGGTGCAAAGAGTGGAATCAAAGAGATCGAAAACGAGGTAGGGGAGACCAAAAATGACTTGGTTGAAAGGTGTTAGAAAAGATATGAAGATTTTGGATTTACAAGAGAACGAGAGACTCGGTCGTAGAGGATGGAGGAGGAAAATTTATGTGGATGACCACATGAAATGATCAATTTTGGTTCATGTAGCTGACCCCGACTATGGGACTAACGCTTTGATTGATTGATTGAATAGAACCTAAAATAGCTAGTTATCCCACAGAATCATTAACAGCACATTGAGCTTGCGAGGAAGGCTTGAAAGACTCCAGCTTACGCCAGCAAGAGTAGCAACAACCACAAACACAAGTACACAAAAATAGAGGCAACAGCAGCAGCTCTTAAACCGTGCAAACTGTGCTAAACAATCCTTCCATCTAAATAAATGCACTATGGAAAAACTCTGGCAGGCTTGCAGCAAGAAAGGGAAACAGCAACTTCAATCAGTCAAATCCAGAAACAAAGCATGTAGGAAAAACCAAATACTGCATCAAGTATTCAAGTTATCTCAAAAAGGATAAACATTGTATTAAATTATCTCAAAATAATAACCTGTGGCAAGGAGAGATCTGCTCGAACATGATGAACGATCTCTGCTAGTAAGCTGTAAGCCAATGGCCTCAATGTCTCATAACATGCCCGTCCAGTGCCAACAAGAACCCTAAAAGACACAAGCATAACACATATTAACAATAAAAATACAAAAATAAAACAAAACAATTTATCTCGAGTTTTTAACCAAAACAAAGCTAGGATAACCAAGCCCTGCATTTACTTGAAGATAAAAGAAGAGTCATAATAATAATAATAATAATTCATTGGTTTACATACAACTAGACTTTGACTTCGACTGAATAAATTACTACAAAGAAATAAATTGTTGCAATGAAGAAAATAATTCAATGGCAGCACTTGCTGATAGAACAACTTCTCCTCGACCATCTTAAAGGGATTTAAAAATTGCACCTATTTGACAATTTAGTAATATTGGACTAAAGCTTTATAGTTATTGTTGTTAGACATTTTGACCACTTAAGTAGTACTTATAGCAGAACTTACCAAGCATTAGGGCCATTGCAAAAGATCAATGTCTTCGGCACAATATCAAAGATTTAAATTTCACTGGATTGTTGGTCATTATTGATTCAACAGTGGTGCATTTATCAGTAGAAAAAATAATTGTAGGAACAAATAAGGTCCAAGTACAGCAGAGACAATAGTGTATCAGGCAACAGAATTTAACAAGAAATCAAACATTCCAAGTGCACAATGAAGGACAGCGAGCCAAAAAAAAAAATGGTAAAAATGAATCTTTTTGTTTATATAATTGGTGCTGGGAAAGAAAACCACATTCTATCTACAGTGTATAAATACTCATGTTGATTGGATGCTTGAACGTTTGGAACATCAAAAGTTGTTATATAACAAATATCCATTCTATAACTACTCACATGTTCAACAACTACAAGTTTACCACTACTCTCTAAATAAAAGTTATCTACTCGAGTACTCAAAGAAAAGACTAGTTTTTCTAACAATTTATTCAACCCTTTATAAAACAAGTATGGTCATGGTTAAGTCAGATGAAGATAAGTAGAGATGGAGAATGTGACTACACTGGGTTCACAGCTCAACGGCATTACAGCCCCAAAAATCAAATGAGGGCTTAAAACATATAAACTGCACAATCTGATGTCAAAGAATGATCTCATCGTCAGATCAGCCCTAAAGTACTCAATCAAAATAATACCTCTCTTCCAACAATGTGTCAATCAAGGGAAATAAACCCCTCTTGAAATCGGTTCCAAGAACATGTTTCAGAGCTACCAGTAATTCCTGCAATTACAACCACACAAATAACAACCAACTTAAAATGATAATAAAAAAGAAACGACAGCACAGCAACAACAGTAATAACAATAATAATAACAACAATCATAACAGTAATAATAATAATTACACATGTCGATTAGAACACACACCTTGCGAATGGAAACAGAATCAGAACAGGTAACAAGCAAGTTAACAATACTTTTACAAATGCTCTCCTCATGAGGCCTGATATAATCAGCAAAGCTCTTCAAGAGGTATGTCAAAAAAGAAACAGTCTGCAGCAGTGAAACAAACATGAGCACTTGTACAGTGTACACATAACTACAGGCAAGCATAGAGCAATTCAATGCGTCATAAATTAAACAGGGGCAATCTTTACAAAATTATACAGCAACAGTTCATACACTGAGCTCTTGCAGAGAATTTATAATCAGGAGTTTCCTTGAAAGACAACTAGGATATTGTCAGACCTCCTGAAATCACTTGAAAATTATCCTTTCCTTATGAGACCAATATGGTGAAGCTAACTTCACAACTAATTCAGAAACCCATTGCTTGCATTAACTTAACATGCCAACTCCATCGAACATTTATCCCTTAAATGTACAATATCTATTATGCACAAGTGATAAAAAGCATAACCAACAAACAACTTATACCAACTATTACGATTTTTAAGTGACTTTCCTTCCAGAATTTCCTATTCCCCCAACATATTCAGTAGTATTTTTAAAAGTCAAAAGACAAGGAAGAATAATCCATTGTACTTGACGCTAACAAGGTTATAACCATGGCTATTGCTTTGGTGGTCATTTGTCGAGTACCTACATAAATTCCATCATTTCAAAATTGTATAGGTTGCTCAACAGCAAGTTTTCATAATCTAGAAAAATCAAAAAGTAATCGTTTTAATTAAGTTCCTTCCAGAAAACCTATGTTAAAAAACATGATATGCTTTTAATGTCCCTTTGCACTATTACAGTTGAACTTCATCAAAAATATGCACCAAGTCCATCAAATCCGCATCAGTGATGATAGTATTGCCAAAATCAATTCAGGAAAAATACCATATTGTATGTAATTAGTGGATGACTGAATGAAATGGTGTTGGTTGATGAGGAGATAGGTTACCGCTAATTTAGTGTTTTGTAGAAGAGGTGCAATCACAGGGGTTCAAACTAGGTCGGAGTAAGAATGTATACAATGATGGCTATTAGACCAGCACCAGTTTATGACTTTATGGGTTGGGATACTGGGCTTTTACACAGCAAGGAGGTTTCACAGGACAGCTATAAGACCAGCACTACTTTATGAGTTTATGAGTGTTGGGTCGGAAAAAATGTTGATCCTCCATAAAGGATCATTCTAAGAAGTTAGACATAGGCAAGATGCTTACGCTCACAATGATATGTAGGGTATGGATAGAATCCAAAATGAAGAACACAATTTCATCTGTTTGGTTATGTTGTAACATCCATTGTAGCCTAGAAATTGCATACAAGCCAACTAAAAATATTCCTATCAATGATAGAACACAATATTCCCATAAAACATTTGAACAGCCTCAAATAAGAATAGCTTACCTTAACTTGTGCACCCTTCAATTCAATGAATGGTGTCTTTAAATGGGGAGGCACTTTCTCAGGACCAGGTACAGATATAGCTGCCACCATGAGTGGCAACAAATTAGGGATGTTCGTCTGAACAAGCCGACTATACAATTGGAACAAAAACATGACCACCAGTGGACTCTCGGTAACAATTCTGAAAGACCTTGTACTAGGATTAAGCTGGCCAGATCCATGATACCCAGTAGTAACACTACCAAGCCCGCTGCTACTAGAAGAAGGAGTTAGTTGATCAGACATATCCATTGACTTCATATCATCTCCACCTCCAGGCGTGCTGATGGGTGGAATAGCCGCCATCGCCGCCCCACTCTCAAAGAAATGGTTAACTGTGAGTCTAAAATTCTGGTATATTTTACACACAAAATCTAGAAATGGTTGCACTTCAGCCTCAAGTGTTGGCCGGAAATTCCTAAGCAAGTCAAATATAATACGAATACAGATCAGTCCACATTCTTCATTATCAGTGGTGAGCACTTGCATTGTAACCTTCAACAAGTCCTGAACAAAGGGTCGAAGCACTTCACTGTGAGGCAGACGATTTAATATCTCAACCACAATGTGACGGAGCTTATGTTCAGGATTATCCGTGAACTGTGGCTTTGTTATTTGAAGAAGAATCACCGAGAACGAACGAAAGTAGAACTTTAAGAAGTTCAAGTATTCAGCAGTGTGTGCTATCTCCAGACTATCTCGTACCTCCATGGCCATATTTAGCCTTGTTTGGATTGCTATCAAAACCAAAAACAACAAATATTTAAATCAACATAATCACAAATACACAAAACAACCGTAATCCATAGTACACATTTCCTCCACAATTCTTCTACTTGCAACATTTTGCTTTTCGCTACCTTACTCAAACACAAACTAAGTGTCTACTCAGATACAAGCGTCAACTCACTCATGTTGTTAAAAATAGGGCAAGTTCTTAGTTAATAATGGAGTATTGTATAGCGTCCAACAATACAACACGACACGCAACTTTCAAGGTAAACGAGGGTGTCGAGGTAACATAAGAGGTTCTACAGACAGATTTTTCAACCATTTATATCATCAAAACTTATAAAAATCAAATCTTCTGAAAACTACAGCTCTCCTATGACTCAAATAAGAGTCCACTATACTTCATACATATAAATTGTCAAACACAATCAAATTTTGATCAATCATTAGCTCCAAAACTAAATTGTTGCATATAATATTAAAAAAAAATAACAAAAAAAAGAATATTATATCATAATTTTAAACTCAATTCAATCAAAGAAAAACATGAAACCTTAAAATCAAAACAAAAAACACTAAACAAAATTAAATAAATTAAATTCTACAATAACAAAGCAATTTTCACCAAAATGCAAACTTCAAATTACTACAAAAACAGTTTAACAATCAAAAAAAAACAACAAAAAAGCAAAATTAAAAAACAATTCAAAAGAAAGAGGGAAAATTTACGAAGTTCAGGATCAATGAGAAGAGTAGAATGTTGCTCGAAATTCTGAATTGGACTCATGGTGGGAATAATTTAGGGCGAAAAAACCCTAAAACCCTTTGATAATTTTCAATCAATTGTTGCACAAAATTTCTAGGGTTTTTGTCACTCTGAAGAACGATGACTTCAGAGTGAACTTTGAGAAAAGACTTGCAATTGCTGGGGGGAAATAAATAAGGGCGCGTTTGGGAAGGGAGGAAATGTGAGTTTGGATTTCAGAGGAATTTTTAAAAGAGTGAGTTTTTTTGAGAGTTAATTTTCTCTCTCATGAGAAGAGGTATTTTGATTGTTGTTTTTCTCATGTAACCAAACAGAGAGTTATTGAAGTTTGAGAGTTTGCAGAAAATTTTCTTAGTGTTTTCTCTTGAGTTTTATTTTGATGAAACTAAGGTTTTGTTGTGGAGTTGTTAAGGCTTCTCAACTCAAATAGAGTAGAGAGTTTCATGTGAAATAAAATGTATGTTGAAACTTGCACCTCTTTTATATATATGCTTCATGTGGTTGAATTTTAAATTTTTGTTTTTTGGAGTAATTAAAATTAGAAGGGAAAAAAATAATGCTCTAGTACTTTAATTGAGTTGACTATCTTCACGAGAATAATGTCGTTTGCGTAAAATATGATATTGAGTTGACTACCTTCACAAAAATAATATTTTTTGCGTGAAATATAATGTGTGTTGATGTGAATCTGGTATGAATTTTCGTTGCTTTTATGACTTTTGTCGATTATGGCTCATAATAGAAATTTTTTTAGTCAAGATATTGTGTCTTAGTTGAGTTGTGAATACTACCTTAAACTAAAACTAATAATGTGTAAAAAGCATTTGTTTCATTCAACTGTCACGAAGTAATAAAGTTAACCGATGTTTTTATTATTGTTGTTAGAAAGGCAATAAAAACATTAACAGTGTATAGATGTTTATATGACTCTCATGAAAATGAAGCTTTCGTTTATCAAAATTGGTTATTCTAATTTTTTAGCATTTTTGAAGCTTGTAATGTGATTAATTATAACACTCACACATTGTTAAGTATAAATGTGCATTGTTGTAACCCTCGTTCCATTATCTTTTTGTAACGCCTACATTAATAATTCATATGACCGTTACACATATATGTTTTGGCAATTTTTGTACTTCAGTGTATTGTTGATTACATAGCCACAATTTATACTTGCAATGATGGTCTATGCAGCATAATGTGTGCATGCAATGGTCTAGTAAATCATACCTTTTTTGTATGAAACAAAATGGCTCAATTTTATTTTATTTTTTGTTATGGTTTTTGTGATTTTCATTATTATATATCTGTGTTGATTTATGTTGTGACTCGTGGAAAAAGTTTCAAAGTCAAATAAAGACAATGTGTCTTTAGCGAAAAGTATATATTACTCATATAATGTGTAAAAAGAAAAGGCAATTGTTTCATGCAATTATCACAAACTATCTTTTGTGTGCAACGCAACATTATTTGTGCATATGCTCGTTTTGGAACGTCACAACCTTACCCCTGCCACTTTTGCACTAGTGTTGGTGGTGTACATATATTGTCAGTGATAGTGTATGCATGAAATGACATCTTCAATTGAAGTATTATAGTAACGCCCATGACCGTTACGTAAGCCCAATTTGGCATGTGACAAACTTACAACCAACACCTTAAAATAATATGTTTATATATTGTTGCTTATAGCCTATGCATCTTATGATATCTTCGTATTAAAGCACAATGGTAACGCCAATGGTCGTTACATAAGCCAAATTGGGCAAGTCATAGGCTTTACACATCTAACATTTTTTACACTAGTATATATACTGATGCTAATAGAATATGCATGAAATTTTATCTTTCATAGATGTATAACATTAAGACAGTAACGCCAATGACAGTTACTTAAGCCCGTTTTGACATGTTATTGACTTACAACTAACACCTAACAACAATGTGTTTATATGTTGCTGCTTATAGCTTATGTATGCTTCTTATGATTTCTTCATTAATTAAAGTATAATGTATGGTAACGCCAGTAGTCGTTACGTAAATCAAACTTGGCAAGACACATGCCTTACAAATATAGCACTTTTTACGCCAATAGTAAATATTGATACCAATAGTCTGTGCATGAAATGACATTTTCCATAGATGTATAACAATAACGTCTATGGCTATTAAATTTGATAAGTTATAGGTTAGCTACTAGCTCTTTTGCACCTGAACATAATTTGCATGAAATGTCATCTTCCACTAAAGCATATGAGTTGATGATGTAAAACTTGTCACTTTGCATGATCTTCTATTATATGCTTTAAAAGTCATTAAATACCTTTATGAAGAAGTAATCACCTTTTCAAGATCAAAGTTCCATATCTTACTTTAACTAATTACCTTTTCAAAATCAAAATTCACATATCATACCTTGTCCAAAATTGATTATGCAGACATAAGAAGGAAACCATAATTGTGATATCTTATTAATTTCATCTTTATACATAATTTTTAATACAAAATATTTGTTACTGGTGTAGAATTGGCAACACTAATGACTAAAGATGTGCAATTAGGCATTAACTATTAATTATTAAAATCATTTTGTTGCAATAGTGAGACTAAAGAGGAATTGTTGAAATATAAAATGTTGCATCAAGATTCAAGAAGTATTTGAACATCTTTATAAACATATTGACTTAATGGACTTAAGGAATTGTTGAAATATACATTGAGCATTTCTTCCATTGGTGAAATGATCCTTAATGGACTTAAAGATGTACATATTGACCTCTTAAACCCTTAATCCATTTTTTAGCAAAATTTGTTTTGAAAATTTTTTTTTGCTAAATTGCTATCTTTTCCGGAAGCAAGAGCGTTAACTTGTCCCACAAAAAGTGCAAATAGTGAAGAGATCGCATAGAAATTTGATCAAGGTAGCAATATGTGTAGCAAAATAAAGCCTCTTCAGTATTTTCTGAAAAAGCTCATCAAAAATCAGGTGAACTAAGATAACCAATGCTAAAACACAAATTGTAAGCACAAAAGAAGCCTTGCATCAAGGAATCAGCTCTTGTGGGGGAAAAAGGAAAATGAATCAATTGTGAAAGCAAAAGGGTAAGATTATGATTACAGGTAGCATATACAACGACCAAAACTACATCTGTTTAACTAATGAGGCTACAAAGGATGAATTCCTGGAGTACAAACAAATTCAACAGATAGCAAGAGAGTGCTCAAACAAAATCAATCACCAATCCCTTAATGTGCTCTTCATTTGCAACATAACCAAATCACTCGAGTTTCTCCAATTCACCCATCCTCTCTATAATAGCCTGCAACATAAGAGTTTCAAATTTTGAGGAGTTGGAAATTGGGAACTAGGACGTAAAGATGATCAATCAGGCTACTTTCACCCACCAAAGCTTGGGTAATTTGGAAGAGTAAACTCTGTAAATTGAATTTTACTAAATAAAAAGCTTTCACCAAACAAAAAGACTTTAAAGCAGCAGCGTCAGGGACACACACCTTCTTACTCGTTTCCTGGAGCTCTCCAGCAAGAATAAATTCATCAAGTATGAGGTAAACCTATTCAACAATCATAAAGTTGAAATAAGAAACCAGACAAAACTAAGCAAATGGAAGTGAACCCCTAAGGCTAGCAGCATCATGCAGACCTACAGCACAGGCTTAACGCAGGCTCGAAAATTACATCAGATTAAAGATTTCAGTATTCATGAAAAAACTGGCTTGCATAAGTGGTACATCACTACAACTGGTACTTGCACAAATGACATGATGGACACCCCAGCAACCTAGTGCCATTTCAAAGAGGCAACCAATCAATTGGCACCATTGAAGTTGCAAACTTGCACGTTTAAGCAGTCAAAATCTGACAGTAGACTGAGATTTGAGGCAATACTAATAAGAAATTATTAATTCCATAATTATGCTCAACTGAGAGCATCCCTGACAACTAATGCCAAGTGCCAACAACTTGATTATGAAAAATTGAGTGAAGAAACAAAGTCCACATAGAGGTATGCCTTTAATAAATGGAGCGGCCACTAAAAGAAAGCAATTTAGGTAGCGCAGTACCAAAATTGGTTCAGTTAGTGAATTGCAAGCCAGACCTATTCATTCAAGCACTATATGCATAATAGGAACAACCAAGCAACTTTTTAACTGTTTTTAGTAAAAAAATTAAAAAGTTCAACTAGAATCAAAACATGCTGCATGTCAAACACAAGAGCAAGAACAAATGCAAAAGCAAGAATTGGGCTTCACTTCTATATTAACAATTAACAAAACATATAAAATAAGACAATTTTAGAAAGTTAAGTGAAGCAAAATGGTGAAAGGTATCATCAAAAGATCATACAGACCTTGTGAAAGTTGAAAACTAAATCCAGCTCACAAACATTGCTGAAAAAGTGATCAAGTATCTCCACAAAGAGATGGATGCACTCAAGGTATGCCAGCTCATTATCTGTGATATCAACACACATGGAGAAAAATAATCCAGCATATCGCCTGTAGATAACCTTGTGCGTACGGAACTGAGAAAACAAAGGCAACAGTGATTCATGTCAATGCAAGAGATACAACTACTTCTAGAAACTACCAGAAATTTAATTGACTAAACCAAATTCTAATTTTAAACAGCTAAACACCAAGATTCAGATCAAGACTAGCCACACTTTTAAGGAAAACCTTTTCATCTGTACAGGTAATAAAGAAAAAATGGACACCAAATGAGTGCAAAATCCAAAATAAATAGAAGGTTAAGTACATTGTTTTCACGCCCAAAATGTTTGCAAGTCACCCAACCTAAAGAAAATAACAGAAACTCATGTCCATTCTGTAAATCCATGTATTTAACCTACAAAATCACATTTACAACTAATGCTCTTGTTCAAGCTCTTATTTCCAACATTGCACGATCCTTCAAGCTATTACAGCTAATCATTATAATTAGTTTTAAAAGGTGCAGACAGATTCTAATCAGCAAAAATAACAATATTAAAAAGCCAAAACCCCACAAGAGGTGTGACTTTGTTGCAGTGTGAACCCGTAGCAGGTAGGTGCACCTTGACCTCTACAGTGATTTTCTGAACACCTTAAAACAGCTAACAGCTTGAATCTACACGTGCTTTTTGGATTTAAGCTGTATTGCCATAAAAAGCTCCGTAATCCACTTTTCCTATCAATGGCCTCCCATGACAAAAAGAAGTTCAGCAAAACAGGAAACTGTTGATACATGATAGGGGCTCTCACTTTATCTCTCTCTCTCTCACACATACACAAGCACGCACGCATACAATCTTTTAGTATCACAATAGAAAGGACAAGGACCAATTGTGCTTCCTAAAAGTAATAATTAATACAGTAGAAAATAGAGAGAAGAATGGCACAATTCTTAAGACAACTTTGCATCAAAAGGAGGAAGATAGAACATATTAGAGATTTAGAGCCAATTTTTTAACTGTCCTTTTTCTCTCTTCTATTCTGCTGATGCCAAGCTAACACTTGGATATCTATAATTAACTTCAAATATGCACTGCCTTCAAAAAGACTTTTTAATCACAAGGCAGTCCCAGTGTCGCAAATTTTTTTGCACAGCTGAAATTTTTGTCAAATGACATACAATGCAAGCTTCCAACTCACACTTTAGATTATCATTTCACCCATTATATACCATTACATTCATTATCATTTAAAGAGGATGGTGTCGGAAATGCCAAAGCCCAAACACCTGGATGAAATATGCTTGCACATCACCATAACTACGTTAGTCATAAAGCCATCCTAGAGTTAAGACTTAAGAGTGAGCCATATGCTATGAAGCCTAGGATCCATAATCCATCACAAAGAATTGCACCCTGTCTGACCCAGCTACTCTACCCAACAAATACATTACAACAAGGATACCATGAAGGAAATAACCCCTAGGACTAACACGGTCTTTCCATTCTCCACCCACAGCTATGTTCTCTCCTTCTCTTTACTACATATGGTAAGAATTTAGTAAGCTCTAGTTTGATCAGGACTTTCTAGTTTGATAAAGTGTTGTTGTTGTCTAATCAAAACCCATTAGGGAATAAAGATTGTCTACCTTACTGAGTATATGCATAATCAATTTTTTCCCCAGGGCAAATTGGCTACATTCCCTTTACCACACGTGGTAAGAATTTAGTAACCTCTTTGAATGAATCTTTCTAACTTAACATAGCTATATTACAATATTCCTACCTCTACCAAATTATTCTCTTAGACCAACCATCAGTCAACCTAGCCAACGACGAATAATAGACCACTCTTAACATCTAAAAAGAAAACAACGCATGACCGAATATTGAAGACGAAATGACGTGAAATATTCACACCATTATCGATAACGGAAACGTCACAATTCATTCAAACACATCACATCTCTGATCTCTCAGTTTCTCCTCTTCCATATAACAATGAACAAAGCACAACACTTCTCACTAATTTCACAGCAATTCACTCCAAAAGTACGCAACAACATGCTAATACTATCATACAAATTCAAACCAAACATACATTTAATCAATTATAAAACCTAGCAAAAAAAAGATAAAAAAAACGAAATTACAAAAATTGAACACAAACCTCAACAAAATTAGTGAATTTAGGGTCTCTGTTCACAACCAACCGATGAACCTGAACATCAATTCACGAAGAAATTTCCACTTTCAACACAAAATTCAACACAATTAAATCAAAAATTCGATAAATCACAAAAAAAAGTAAAAAATAAAAAATAAAAAAATCGAAGGTTAAATTTGTTAAGCAAACCTCATATTCGACTTTATGCTTCTCAGAATCTTCGAGAGGAACATAGTACTTCGCCAAACGCGTCTTCCCTTGTCGATTCTGTAGTAGTATGAATCGGATCTACCATTTTCGTTGGAAGATGAGAGAGAAAATCGCAGAAAAGAGGAAAATTAGGGCAAAATTATTGAAATTGAGATGAATAATTAGTATTGAATTATAATTTAAGCAACTAATTTACCATTTTTCTTCTTCTATAGGTTTTGCCGGGAAATTTGGGGAAGGTGATTGCGCCGGTGAGTAAGGAGAAGTGAAATGGAGGGTGCGATCGGTAGTTTGGTGACGTTCTAATTAGATTAGTTGCGCCTGCTCATGTTTGATTTTCAAAATTTCAACACGAGAAGTTGTTGTGTGAGACGAGTATAGAAAATTTGATTTTGACGGTCTTTAAATTAATATTTATATTTTGTTTAACGTGTTGATTACATGAACTTTTTATCAGAAAACTCTTATTTTTGATTTGGCGCTCTTAGATTTTGATATGTAGAGGGCCAAAATTAAAATTGGAATGTTTTCATAATTCTTGTTTATTTTTTATTTAATTGCAATGTATTTTTAGTAAATTTATATTGTCAAATAAATTCGATCTTAAATTTTAACCATATACGGAGTATATAGTAGTTGCAAGAAGATGTGAAGTCAATGTGAAGGACAAGTTAATTTGTTAGTTTAGTTTAAAACTTTAGTCAATTCAGTTCAACTTTGTACACAAAACATCTTGAGAATAGAGATGGGAAATAAGCGAACATCTCCATTCCCGAATGCCTTTATTGGTGTTTGATCTCATACTTTAAGCTTGTTCTTGGTGTTTATACTTTACAGTGCCATAAAGACAAGTCGTGAGATTCGATTCTAAACCATCATAACGTTGGGCCAAACACCCTATACTCCTCTACATATATAGATCAATGTATTATATATACCAGATTACTAGTATATAAGACGTACTACGTTACAAGAATTATTATACACTAGAAATTAAAGGAGCAAAGTCAAAATCAAAGACGGACCCATATTCGTTAAAATCTAATTAGTTAGGTATAATATGATTTAACATGTATTTAAATTAGTAGCTTTTGTAACTGATTACGACACAACACTAAACCACATCGCAAATAACAGAATTGAAGTAGTCTAGTAGTGAAGTGGACGCAAAGAAATGAAGCAGAAGCCACTACTACTACTATACTTGTGCTTCATATTACCCCATTTTATGAATGAACTACATACTATAGTCTATAACTTACAAGTATAATTAATCATTTCGATTAATATTTAGTTAGTTTGGCAAAATCTACCTTCTTGTTCTCACTAACCTTTAACGTAACCAACTTATTTTAATTCTTATCATCAACTTAATCCACTCATATCATCATCATATGTATAAAAAGACAACCATTTAATTTGTTGTAGTCATACATTGATTGATTTGGTTGCCGCTTGAAGACTTAAAGTTATACATTTAGAGGTAACCGTACGTCCTTAGCTAGTGTCATATATATAGCATGGAGAAAGAGGAGAGCAGCAGCAGCGTGGTGATGAAGAAGGGAAGGGCAATCATCGACACTCGGCCACCATTTCGATCCGTTAAAGAAGCTGTTGCATTGTTTGGGGAGAAGGTGCTTGTTGGTGAGATATATGCCAAGCAACTCAAAGAGGTATGTACCGTAGTGTTTATCCTAATATACATGCATGCTTAGAATGAACGTTACATATCTTGCATTTGTCACTAATTAATTATGTCTATGCTATGCTATATATATGTGGGCTTATAAATTACAACATAATTTTGCAATGTTTGAAATTTTTTGATCCCATGCTCGTATATATATCATATGTGTATAATTGTATGTATGTAAGTGTATATATATATGTATATGCATGTATATATGTATATGCTTGAAAATGAGATTGTGTTCTTGTTGAAATGATAAGGTACATTGTATGCTAATTAATCATGTTTTCACTATGTTTTTGGACCGCTAAATTTAGATGCAAATAAACAAGTCGGAACCACCGAAAGATAATGCTATTACCACTACACTAGGAGTTGTATCAGCTGAACTAGAAGAAACAAAGCAAAACCTACAAAAGACAAGAGAAGAAGGCAATTATATGGCAAATTGCCTAAAGTCGCTTAAACAAGAATTAGAAGAAACAAAGAGAGAACTCCGAAGCCTAAAAGTTGCAACAAATGTGGTGACGAAAGAGCAACCAAAAGTTGGTATCAATCCAGAGATCGAAGAATTCAAATTTGTCGAAATCAATCATAATTTAGGCATTAGGCACGGAATAAAAGATGGTGATCGTCATCATTATCAACATGATTTCCAAAAGAAGAAGGCCGTAACATTTGCTAGTCCACCTTCATTAACAAGAGAAATCAAAGAAAGTCGAAGTGTGAATAGTAATGAAAGAGGTTTGAGCAAGTTTGGAAGAACTCCATCCCTAAGGAAAGAAGGAAAGAAAAAGTCAGCAGTTTCTATCATGGGATGGTTTTTTCCTAAGAAAAAACGAAACTATGAAGGTGATGATCATGTTGGTTCTCCTCAAAATTAAAAGCTCCTACATTTTTATAAATAAAATAAGTGTATATGCAATCAAAATTAAGAGTTTATGTAGAAATATATAGAGTTTCAATGTGCATTCATGACTCTTATAGTTTTATATCCATTTTTGTTCTCCTACGGTGTAACAACAATTCTAGTACAAGAATATGAAGATATAAATATATGATTACTTAAGCAAAAAAAAATGAATATGGTAAGTGCTTATTTTAAATTAATTGTTCATTTTTTGTTCCTGTTTTATTATGAGCATTTTCATTATTATTGTTGGTATTTATTATAATTTTTGTCTATTTTTATTAGGAACATTAATTGATATATTACTCAATATAATGTGTTCTTATTAGTGATCTTTTCTTTAAGTTAAAAAGGCTAAGGGTATTGTTGAAATGAGACGATGAGTACGTGCAAAGCAAGAGATTTATTAAGTTAGCTTAAATATAGATTAGATTAGATACTTATATTAGGGTTACGTTACCTATAACTACTACAATGCTATATTTTTATTAGCAAATTGAACAATATACCTTAAAGCTATGTAGAAAATGTATGCATATTTGGGTGGTTGAATAGTGGCTAGAAAAGTAGGCATCGTCTACAACGCTGTATAATGACGGTTGTGCATTAAATAATTATTGAAAAAATTCCAAATAATATGATGGTTAATTATACTTAATCAATAATAAAAGGTGTGTATGTATTGTCATAAAACACTAAACGTCCTTAATTGTACAAATTCCTATTCTTCCATAGAATTGAAGCTTATAGTACAAACCCTACTATCCTCTCTCAAGATATAAGGCCCAAATCTTTTTTGATCATAAACTTAATAATTTATACTCCTTATAAGTTATAACAATAGAAATAATCAATATATATCATAAATCTTAGATTACCTTAGGTCGATTTTATATATAATTAATTTACTTTGTAAGTACGTAATTATATATACATAAGTGTTAGAATAACGGGAGATTGGCAAGCATGATCAAATGATAGGTGACTAATCTCCTGCTTTTTGGGGTATGACTTCAATTCGGTCACAATATCTTAACTACGTTAATAACTATTGTATTGTTACTTAGAATATGTAACACAACGTTTCTTTGTCTTCCGACAAAGTGATCACTAATTGGGTATAATACATTTACTACAAATTAAAGTATATCGCATATCATATCATATGAATATAATTTCTGAGGAACAAATTGAAAACAAGTGGTGATTTAGGGTTGGTCCAATTTATTTCCTAAGAGAATCTATGCGTTAAGGTATGAAAATTTGGAGAGAGAGGTTGATCGATATTTGCACATTTGCACATTTGCACATTTGCACATTTGCACATGTGACCATGTGGAAATGTGGTATTACCGAATTATACATATTGGTGGTGTATAAGTCCACGTATGCATTAGTGCATCACTATAAATCTACAATAGTCAACTTGACACTATATATCTTCATTCTCCATGGCTCATGTGAACTTAATTTAGTTGTGATTATTAGAGGTCGATCAATTCAAGTGTCTAAGTTTGCATTTAATAGTTAAGGCCTGTTTACTTCAGTTTAAAATTAATTCAGTTCAGTTTAGGTCTTCTTTTATTTTACCATTCATAAAAAACTTTCAGTTTAGTTCAGTTCAGCGCCCTTAATTTATCATCGATTTTAAAGTTTTATTGAGTGAAGTTGACAAGAGATTAACATATATATAATATAATGAGTATGTTAGGTATGTATTAATTTGTTGGCCGTCTGGCCAATTCAAGCTGATAGTTTTCTTCTCGGCTACCTTGTTGCATGGACAAATGCACTTTTAATTAGGATTGTTTTGTCAACTTTTATATAGCTAAGATCTATGAAGCACGGGGTCTGCTTCCTAAGGGGGGAACCCGTGTTGGGGACGTCTGGGGGTCGGGGACGGTACGGGGACGGCTCAAAAACATCTCGGGGTCGCCATCAATCGGGCGAGGTCGGGTGTGTTACTTCGGGGACGATTTGGGGACGGCTAAGGTAGAGCAAAAGCGTCCCCACCCCTTTTGAAGGTAAAAGTCCAATTTTAAAAAGTAATAGGCTAATAGCCCAAGGCCCAAAAAGGCAATATGATGAAAAATAGTGATGCTAGTATAGTAGTATACCACAAAACCAATTAACCAAACCCCCAAAGTCGGATTAACCAAACTATCAACTGCATTCATTTTTGAAGAAGAAGAAAGATCAGATTTTGAAGAAGAAGAAAGCGGCGAACTCAACATTCATTTATTCGACGGACGACGGTGGGTAGCTTTCCATGCCTTTTTTTTTTCCTTTTTTTGTTTGTTAAATCATAGCTTTTTATTCGAATTTGTTATTTGTTGTTCTTTGAATTAATCAAACCTTCAAATTTGATGAATTTCTATTTATGTAACTAGGATTTTGAATTTGGTTGATTTTCTAATCTAATATTGTATAATTTGGGTGATTAAATTAGGGTTTCTGCAAAAAGCATACTTTTGATGTTGAAATAATTGATTGAGGAATTCAAGATTGTATTTTTTGTGTTTTAAATACAGTTAAGAATCTGATTTTTATCATGCGTATTATTGAATACTTGTTTACACTGACTTTGGTAGTTTGGTTATATGGTTTTGTGATAGCTTTTTATCATGCGTATTATTATAAATGGCTTGTCAGTAATTCATTGTTGTTGATTTTTGAATACATTGAATTATTGTAACTAGGATAATGAGGAATTTCTCATTTCAATTATAAAATATTAAAGACTATTGTATTTTAAATTTTTTTGTGATTTTTTAATTGTCGATTCCTTACCGTCCCCGTCCCTGTTTTTGTCCCCGTTTTCGAACCCGTGCAACCTAGGCTAAGATAACTATACAAGATTGCGTACAATGTTCGCATTTGTTAACCTTTCTAATTTAGCATACGACTTAATTAATTAGTTAGACAAATCAGGCAATCATAACTCAAAGGGTTGTATTAAACGTCGCCCGCAAATTCATTAGTAACGCCAGTAAATAGACTTGAATTACCGTAAATATCCCTAACCTTATTTCACTACTTCATCCACTCACTATTCCTCCATCACCACCACTTAAACCCCTCAATCAACACCACCTCAATCAACTCTTCATTCACTATTCCTCCTTAATTTGTTCTTTTTTTTTAATTGTTTATTTTTTTTGTGGCTTTGATTGTTCTTATTTTCAAGATTTGTTCATTTTGTGTATTTTTTGCTTGTTTTAGATTGTTGTCAAAAAAATTTTTTTTTTTTTTTTTATTGTTGCTACTCAGTATTAATTTTTGGATTTATTTGGTTTGTTGGTGATAGTTAATTTTTTTATTAATTTTGTTAATTTATGATAATTTTTTAGAGAGAAGGAGTTGAAAAATGAACATAAAACAAAAAGTAGAAGGGAAGGGCATAATAGGTATTTCAAGTCCATTTACGAGGTGTTAATAACAGATTTGCGGGCGTTGTTTTGTGATCCAGTAACTCAAATCTACAATGTGATTTAGCGATTCTCAACTCCACGTTCAGCAAACTAGAGCCCAGCGGTTGCAATCACACAACATAGGCAATATATATCGAGTAGTTATAGACAGTAATTTGAAACATTTAGAGAAGCTAGCAAGATATGATATATATGATCGAGAACTAGCTAGTTAGTATACATCTGAACTCTATGATAGTTGATAAGTTTCAGGATCAAATCCCACCTCCTCTCCTATTTGCCTTGTGACCTATTTGTTTCCTCCACAGGCACAATACCAAAAAAAAAAGCCCTAATGAACAAACAAGTAAATACAATATATACTACTCTCTCCGTTCCTAAATATTTGATACGTTTGGAATCTGACACTATTTATAAGGTGGGAGAATCTTTTAAATTCCTTTCAATATATAAAACATAATATAATCATATGGGCTCTCAATGAGTACGTTATTAATATTTAATTATATAATTTTTATATATACACAACAAAAGATATTTAAGGTCAAATAATTGCATTGGCATATGTGTAAGTCAAAGCGTATCAAACAAATAGGAACGGAGGGAGTAATATGTTAATTGTTACGGAGTACTATTGGACCTTATTGGTTTGTTTTGCTTCACCATATTTTTTTATTTTTTAGCAAAAATAAGTTTGATAGAGTATAAAACCAATTTCTGGGTCTCAACCACCAGTTTAATTAAGCTTTTGGTTGTGGCCAAGGAATAGTTTATATATTCTATCACAAAAGTTTAAACTTTTGGTTGTGGCCCAGAAATAGTTTATATACTCTATCAAAGTTCGATCAATACATAAGTTAAGCACACATACCCTATAGTTGTAGGTTATTAATTATTGATACATATTATTGGTTTCTTTACCAATGTGCACCATAGCATCAGCAAGCTTAAATATATGATTTGGGTGAATGGGTGGTTTTATTTGTTCTTCCCGTGGCCCAGATTATGAGGCACATTATTGATCATAGATGCTCCAAAATTTCATGCACATTATATGCTACCTTGTTCCATCTAAAATCATCGAGCCAATTTCATTTTTTAAATAATATAAGTTGATAATAACAAACGAATTAATACTCCTACATCAACATCAATAATGATATATAGTAGCAACAAAATTTCTATTATTTTGTGATACCTTATAAAAAAAACATTCAATAATTTTTCCAGTTATACACGAAGTATATGGGTAGAAAATCTCACTTAATTCATATAATAGGAGCTCTAGAAAAGAAAATATGTACACCATAACCCGCATACCAATGTGGGAGCAAATTAAAAAAAAAAAAATCAGAGTTTCATATTCCAAAATACTTTGTGATTTTACATACGTGTATATATAGCTAAAATAGACGATCTGAACAATTAGTAGCTCCTATCTTTTAATTAGTTGCATTTTCCACAATATTCTAGATTAAATAATACTACGTACAAAATTTAACTCATATTGTATTATTTAAGCTCAAAATGGGAACTCATTTAATTATTTATTATGACCATGTTAAAGCCACATGTATGCCTTAGATTATTGGTGATCATTATTTGATTTTACTTAGTTATTAGATTTTACGAACTTAATCAAAGTAGAACTCAAAATTGGGACACATGCATGTACCATATTATATAATTATTAACTTCATACTTAAGCGTTAGCCACATGCATGTACAAAATTTTCACATGTGAATCCGTATATAATGATAAATAAACTATTTTATTAGTAAGAAGATTTGACTGTCATGGTAATGATTTAATTTACGATAAAAACGAATTTTTCAAATGTTTTCCACAACTTTTGCTTATAAATATATATATTTTTTTCTTTTATAATTAATCTCTAATTTAATTTGATGATATATAAGATAATCCGAGTTTAATTTTACTCATGTAGTCTTGTACACGTAACACATGCACATAATTGAGCTAAGCTATAAGTCAAGAGGTTAGTCCAAGACATGCAATAAATAAGCCAAATCAAAGCCACCGTAGTCACATTTAAATAAATGGTGAGACTTGAATAAAGTTAAAGTCATGCAAGTTTCCTCACAATAACACCAACAACATAAAACCAATACCAATACAAAAGGGGAGCTGTCTCTTAGATTCCCTTCTCATATGATTAATTGATTATAACTACCCAAACTTATACTTTTTGATCACCTTATACATATTATATATATACGTAGTACATCTTACTAGCTAAGTCCTATGTTCCTAACAAATATATAACAACCCTTTGAAAATAAAGCAACATTTTAATTTCAACATACAATGAAGACTCAATACCTTTGCTTCCCCCTAAACACCAAACAACCCACCACCAATACCAATCCAGCCACCTCCACGTCGTCACCCGCCACCAACGGTCCAGTGTCGCCACGGTCTTCGTTGCTTAACAGATTTCGCCACGCTGTTTTTAGGTTAATCATGTTTACTGCCCTTTCCAAAGCCACAACCAATAATAATAACAAAAGTTCAACTTTATCATCAAAAACATCCAATAATAATAAGCGTGATTATTATCGTAACAATAGTAACCTAGGTCAAGATAGTGTACGTAGATCATGCTACTTATATGATCCTTACCACAGTGAAGCATTAGCGGATTGTATAGAGTTTATCAAGAAAAAGTCAGCCACCACCTCGCCGTCGGATCATCATTACAGGCTTCATGATGATCATCTTGATATTGATTATGATGATGATGAAATTCCTCGTGATGATTTCATTGTTAGTAATGAAGCGGTTATTCCTCTACCAGTTATGTAGTTTATAATAGTATATGAATTTATTCTATCATTTAATTTACAGAGTATCGAATAAAGAAAAAAAAGGTCGTATAAAGTATACAAGATTGTACCATAATGAGTTAAATTGAGTGATAGTATCATCGGAGTATTTGGCTTCTATATTTGTATTTATGTATGTATGTATGTATGTATATTGTATACTTGTATATGTGCAAATATTATTTATGACAACATGATGGTGCACAAATAATATATTGAGAGATAATCAGTTCTCATGTTTGGTGTACTGTATGTAGTAGCGCAATAGATATAACATTGCTCTTTATCAACGATTCTAGCCTAGGTTGCACGAAGTCGAAAACGGGGTTGAAAACGGATACGAATATTGAAAACGGTTACTCTGAAAAATATTATTAATGGGTACGGTAAATTATAACATGAAGAATCGAAATCGTCGCCAATACGGAGACGAATTGGGTTTAAGAACGGCAACCCATTACAACTATATCCATACTTTATAGATTCTAGCTATTCTTAATTTGTCAAATTATTTGCACAAAAAAAATAAAAAATTGTCAAACTATATCTGTTAATTTTTGTTTAAAAAAATTTGATGAAGTGTTGGTTTAGCTCAATGATTGTGTGTAATTTGTATACGGATTCTATGTTAATTAATTGTGTCGGTACTCTTCAATGTAGTCAATCATACATATTTGGACATGTAATGACCATGCTGAATTATCGCTAATAATTGCAGAACCTATAATTGGGTTATCAAGAGCGGTGAAATTTTTATGTTGGATTATACATTACTATATGTTTTAGTAAAATACAATCACTCAAAATTACAAATAGTTGATATATGAAAGTATGAATCATGGATAATGGTTTTGACACCCTTATTAGTTATTACCGAGTAGTCCGTATTAATGTTTCTGTACTCGTTATTTATAAAATAATTTTTGAACAAAGTTAAGAGAGAAGTGCGGAAATCAAATCATAAAGTTATAAATCCATCACACATACGGAGTATGTAATAATAATTTTATACTAAGACGTCCACATACATTATATATACTACTTAATTAGTTCCTACGGAGTAAGATATAATTATAGTGTAAAACTTATAAATCTATGTAAAGAAGATAATTCAAATTTCACTACAAAAGTTCAAAAAACCAAGCCATGATAATATTAGAAGAGAAGGTGTGCAAGTCTAAGGATATGTTTGCTTCAGCTTAAATTCAGTTCAGTACTTCAGTTTTTTTTTTTATTTTGCTATTAATTAATCCTTCATAGTAATCTTTCAATTCAGCTCAGCTCAGCTCAACTGTTTTCGGCTGAAGTAAACAGGCCCTTAGATTAATCTATAAATCAATTCATTTGGGATTAATTTATTAATAAGTTGTTTATCAAGGGAAGGTATGTCGCAGGAATTGCTACAATTGAGTAATTTTGCCCTGATTTATTTATCTTTTTACATGATCAACCAACATACCGTTAACGTTAATAATTCCAATCTAAAGCTTTCTTTGTGAAAATAAATAAATAAATACGACTACCTATTTTACGTTTTTTACTAAACCTGTAAATTTGATACAATTTTTTTTTCAATTGCAACAATGAAGTATTTTATGTTTCATAAAAAAATACGACTACCTATATATTGATACAATTTTTTTAACACCAAGTAGTATACTTTATTTAACGCTTTGTACTAAATCTGTAAATTTGTGACACGACACGAGCACGACCTTTTATTAAAGGGTTTGGGTCAAGGAATATAACCCATTAAAGTACGTGAGTTGACACGACACAACCCATTTATTAAACAGGTCTGGTTAGGGTTGAAGGGGTTCAACTCGTTTAAGTAAACAGGTTGACACGGCACGACACGATTCCACCTAGTTTTTTACTTTAGTATGTAAAAAACTAGGTGACACGCTAACTCGACACGAAATCGACCCGTTATTAGTGGGTTTGGGTCAAGGGTGTCAACCCATTTAAGTACATGGGTTGGCACGACACAACTCGTTTACTAAACAGGTAGGGTTAGGGTTGGAATGGCTCAACCCGTTTAAGTAACTGACACGACACGACACGATTTACAGGTCTACTTTGTACAAGGTGTTTCTATTTATTTATTTTTATTTTATTTTATTTTATTTTATTTTTTATTTATTATTATTTTTTTTATGCAAAGCGAGAAACTGGGTATTTAATTTCTATATGACTTGATTAATGGCATTTTTGAGCTTGTGAGATGGCTGAGATCTAGTACAACAAATATGTTTTTGGGCCCTTGGCAACCCAAACAACGTAGAAGGTACCTGTGGCAATTTTCAGGTGGACCCAATTTAAAGAAGCAGGTGCTGGGCTTCAGTCCATGGCTTAGGAACAAGAAGGCCCAAGTATGTCAAACGAAGTTTCCTCACATTATTTACTTTTCTATTATTTCACAAATAAGTGTAATAATACGTAATTATTGCTATCTTTAAACTAAATTATTTTTTTGGGTGCAAGTCATTAAACTAAATTATTATCCTCTAAAAATAAAGTAATGACAAACTCTTAAATAACACAAGCTTGTATTAATCTGAGTCTGTTAAACTGAACTAAACTGATTGGAGTTGAATTGAACTGAACTGAAAGTTTGTGAACTGAACTAAACTGATTGGAGCTAAATTGAACAGAAAGTTTTGTATGAAAGATTAATGAATAGAAAAATAAAAGAAAAGCTGAACTGAACTGAACGAATCTGAATTGAACTGAACTGATTTTAAGCTAAAGTAAACAGACCCTTACTAGTTAATTGAGCGATGCTCCGCTTTGAAAATATAGAGAAGGAAACTAATTGCAGATTTGCAGGACACTATAGTTATTTATTATATATAAAAAGAATGGCTCTACAAAATTAGCATTTTTGTCACAATTTTATTAGTTGACAAATTATAGTCATACAATATTAAGATAATATTTTAAGCGTTATATTGGTTATGCATAAATGGTTGAATGGAACAAATTAAGATAATTAATTACTTAAGAAGTTAGCCTTACCTAAAATTTGAAATTTTATTAGTAACAAATAAAGTAAAAAAAAAAAATAAATAATAATAATAATAATAATAATGAAACTAGTGGTTTCAGAGGAAAAATAGGGTGTTTTTGGAGGGAAAATCGGCTTTAATGGCAGCCGCTTTAGTATAATATATAGAAGATTATTGAAACATGTGTTAAAGTATATAGGTTCGTCATGCACTATATTCTTTTGTGAATGAGCTGAGAGAATGATTAAAAGGTCAATTGTTTAAAGTTTTTCTCCCGATTTCGAGAGATTGATCCTAGCACTACACCAAAATTTACTTTCAATAGCGCTCAATTGATGGCGGTTCTAGCATAACCGCCATTAAAGTGATGTCAGAAACTATAAATAAAAGAGGCTTTTAACAACGGTTTTGAGGAGCGCTATTAAAGGCAGTTATTGCTTTTAACAGCAGTCAATTTAATAACGGTTCCAAAACAGCTATGAAAGAGAGTTTAGACCGTATTAGAAGCAATTTTTGTTCTAGTGTAGGATCGATTCTCATCGGTCACCCTTGTGGACTTGTGGTTCCCTAACATCAAAAAATAAAATAAAAATTCTTTGGTGTACAAATTGAGTCAAATGCAAATATGCATGCTCTTACGGAATGAGATCAATTCATGTTTATAATTTCAACAAAGTTTCCAATCTAAAAATCTGAAATCGGTTGATAATGATATTATCGGAGTAATTTAATTCATTGTTTAAAGGACTATTATATCGTCTCTACTCTCTAGATTATTAAACAAATCACATATTCACACTCTCATCACAAGAAGTACATATAATACGAAGTACAGATGTTGAGCTAAGTTGCTTTTTTGTAGTGATTATGGAAGTGCAAGATTTGCTATGAATAATGCTTCAATAACTTCTACAAATGTTCTTGTATATTTACACTTGCTCATACACAACCCTAGGGTGCTTACTGCTGATGAAGCATAAACGCAACTCAAATTTCGCTTATTTAATTAAGTTGCTTAACTTAACTCGTTAACATCTTGAGATAAGCTTGGCTCGTTCTCATTGAGTAATTGGCAAATGTTATCATATGAATAGGGAGCATCCTCAATATAAATGATGGTATTGGATTTATTAGTCAATTTTAATTTCCTTTTGTACTCAATAATGGATTTTTCAAGTTTCATCTTCATAAGTGTCCAAGTTGAGTTCTAACTAGTTTAACTAGCTAACATCTTAAATAAAGCCCACTCAAACTGAAATATGTACTGTAGAGTATTGAACAATTCAAATTCAAATAACATACGAGTTGTCTCATCTCTTAAGCACCACTATTAAACTTCGACTTTTCAAAATACAACATGATTGTGTGACTATACATGAAGTAAATAAATTTGTTGTTTGTGTTAATCCTTGAGAAATAGAAGATATGGTAATATTATATATGTACCTTTTTTCCAGATAAAAGGAATCCCATCATCACGTAAAAGACCATAACTAAGATATGAAAATGTAGAAATGAAGTATTATTCCTTATCTATCTAACAATTAACTCCTTAAAATTTTGTAGGATAATTGAGGATGACATGCAAGGTGTGGCTTAGTTTGACCACGGCAATTTAGCTAATAGTTCTCTCCTTTCTTTCTTTGTTTTGGTTTAGCCTCTTTTTCATCCAAAAATGTAAAAAATTAAAAAAAAAAAAAAACTTAAACTCATCAACGTACACTATCATTCTACCACTAACATAAAATTCGAACACGACTATTTTTTCATCATCAATGCGATGAAAAAGCTATGTCGTATACTATTGTCTAGTTAGGGTTTGTTTACTTCAGCTTAATTAAAATCCATTCAATTCAGTTTAGCTCAACTCAGTTCAGTTCAGCTCTTCTCCTATTTTGCTATTCATTAATCCTTTCAATTCAACTCAGCTCAGCTGAAGTAAACAGGTCCTTAATGACATAAAGCATACATAAGTTTGAGTTTAGGTTGGCATAGATAATTAATTAAAAGGTAGTCCATGGGTGTGCAATGGTCCAAGACCAAAGTCTATGTATTTCACCAATCAGATTAGAATGTAATCTTGAATTTTATCAAATTTTTTGAAAATATATGTATTCTTACAAAAAAAATGTTATTCCATATTTCCATTTATATATATACTACATACAATAATACTTTGTATAATAATGTATAAATTATAATTCATAAACAATTTGAATATTTTAGCTACAAAATCATTAAAGTATTAATTTTTACATGCATAAGAATAATAAAAAAGTTATTAAGGATTTTAATCGGAAACTCAAAATCATGAATTTGTAATTTATTGCTCCTAAAATCCGAGTTCGGAATGCCTGCTTTTCCATAAAAATAAATTAATGATAGTAAGATTAAACAATAATAATAATTGTATCCCTCGATCGATCATCTCTCCACATCCTTTGGTGTTTGGATGATCGATCGAGTTTGCATGTTAAATTTCGAATATCCTCCTACCACATAACTTTGATCATTAATTTTTTTAATGTCGTAACTTTGATCATTAATTTTTTTAACGTCGTAGATTTTTTTATGAATGACTATAAAACGGGACGTACAAGAATTGATTCATGCATGCACTTGACCAGATTTTGGAATTAACATTTTGATTATAATATATGATGATGAATATCATGGTCTATTTGTGCAAAAAGCAAACTATTATATATGGAGTAATTTAGATAATTGTGGATTATTTCTTGAAGACTTTCAGAATTACAACCATTCTTACATATATATCAAGACATTATTATTAGAAATGGTTTTGTCATCTTAACCTTAATGAAGACCTAATCAAATTCAAAAAGTTAGTAAATTAATTAATTACTTGTAAACTACACTTAATTAATTAAGATCATGTGTGTTAATTTGCTAGAAATGAAGGTGAGGAAAACTTTTAGTCCTAAATGTTTAGGGTAGTGTAGTGTTAGGGTAGCTTAGTGGTACGTAGTTAGTTGTTCCAACTTTTCAGAGATTTGTGCAATTTCTTTGATTTTGACACTACCATCATCAGTAGTTTATCACTTTCTTATCTTCATTGTCTTTGTTTTTCTCTTAAACAAATACTAAAATAACATAAAATAAAATAACTTTGTCGTTTATTTAATTATTGTATAATATATATAACTTCTTAATTAATTTTATAAATTGGAATAAATTTGACTGAATGTGATACTATTATTCGATTTGTCTTGTATTTTCATCAGCATGACTAAAACATACATAAACATAAACATAATAATAATAATAATAATAATAATAATAAATAATAATAATAATGATAATGATAATAATAATAATATATACGAGTTCCCAAAAAAGCACTATCAAATTACTTTATTATTAACCCAATAATATACCAAGTGTGAAACTTAATTACAAAATCAATTTGCAAGGATATTAGAACACAAAAGTTCAATTCAACCAATGAAATATATTGAGAAAAATAAGTAAACAAAATATAGAGAGTGAGAGTATAGATAATTAATAGAATATAACATTTGTATTATTCAAGTGTGTTTACTCTACACTAGGAGCCCTATATTTATAGACATGACTATTTTGTAATTCCCTAAGAATATTGAAAGGTCATAAGTGACTATAATGAAGGGAGTTACATGGATGAGTAAAAACATAAGTTATAAGAGAATTTACATATATAGGACACTTATGTGAGAATTATGATGAGAATTAACACATGGGAATATGGACATCCACCATTATGAAAGAATTATAACACTTCTCCTCGGATGTCTGTTAACTAAATTAATGCGTTTGAAATGCTGCCCCCATTAAAATCCTTACCTGCAGGAAAACCCAGTGAGAAAAAAACATGATGAGAAAAAAAGTGTGCAGCGCGCATTTTACTCCCCTCATCACCATATCACTGGAAAATCTCTTAGATGACGCGATCTAATATCTTGAACTAATTTTTGCTAACATGAAGAAATTAAAGGGAGACAAAGCTTATATATATATATATGTAAAGTATTTCATGTTAAAAGTAGCAAATAGCAAGAGGTGGAGTGAGTATAATTAAGACTATACTCTTGTATAGCTTTTAATTTTGATGCATATATAGAATAAAGTCTCAAAGGACAAACAATGATAATGTGAATGAAGTTCAATCTTAGGTCTTGAACACTAACTCCACTTTTTTTTTTTTTTTAGTAGAAGTAGGGTGAATTGAATTAATTACGCTGATTCAAAATTCACTAAATTGTATTGGATTGAACCAAAAAAAATACTATATAATTCAAAAAAACATGTATCCTTGTACATCCATATCCATGCGTAATGTATGTTAGAATAAAGATAAAATTTTTGGATGGTATGTATATCATTAGTTTTATGGGTTCGATCATATGATCATATCACATACCACATGATCATATGATCGTATCACGTACCAACAAATTAAATTGCAGCAAGTAAATTGAGTTTCACCTCATCTTTTAGGGCATGTTTACTTCGTCTTAAAATCGGTTCAGTTCAACTCAGCTCTTCCCTTATTTTGCTATTTATTAATCCTTTATAAAAAAAACTTTCAGTTCAGTTCAGTTATTTTCAATTGAAGTAAACAAGTGCTTACTCACACTGATTGTCACATGATCAAGATAAAGATTATGTTATGGTAGCAAAGGATTTTTTCAGAAAATTTATGCAAAAAATTAAAATTCTAAAAAACAAATAATTAGGTGCTTACCTCATGAGTCACAAAGTGGACGTCTGGTCTCTGATGCAGCCGCTCTATCTCTGGTGAGCTATATATCCTATGTCTCTAGCATATCAATATTATTTAAAAAAAAAAAATTATAAATCTACTTACTTTTCGATGAGTAATCATCTCTCATCATAAAGTATATCATTAGTACTTTGATTGATGTACTTTTATTTATTCCTCCCTCAATAAGTAATTCTTTCTATGGCGTTCGTTTGGTGGTGACACTGAATAGATAATTAGGGTTTGTGGCTAATTTTCAGGGATTAATTGTATATATATTTGTATGTATTACCTTGGTAATATTTTAATTGCAACAATTAAATTTTTGTACTATTTATTAATTTTACTACCTTCTTTTATTTATAATCTATATTTAACTAAAATGTAGTAAATATGGATCTTTTGGATAAGTTGTTGCAAGTTTGCAACTAAGTTTTGTTCTCCTTGTCTTATTTTTACTTATTTTCACCAAAAATAAGTTCAATTAAACAAAAATAAGTTCAATTAAACAAAAATAAGTTCAGTTAAACAAAAATAAGTTCAGTTTAAATAAGTTAACTTCAACAAATATATGTTTCAATCCAAATAAATTGTTAATGAGTTTAGCAAAAATAAGTTCAGTTCAGCAAAAATAAATTCAACCTAGTGAAAATAAGTTCAGTTTAGTATAAAAAAAAGTTCAAATTTAGATCAACAAAAATAAGTTAACGAGAACAAGATCTTAATTGTTACGAATTGAAGTAAGGAACAAAGTATATATCCTGAGCTTGGAAACATATTGCTTTGGTTTATTTAAAAATAAAAATAAAAACACTTGCACCACTGTATATACAAACATTAGCAGAAAAAAATTAGAGACATAGAAAAGTACTACATACGTTTCACGTTACTTATTTGCTACAGAGAGGTATTTTTTTGTGTGGTATAATAAATTTCGTTGTTGCTAATAAAATGAACCAAAGGTGTATTAAAGATCCATAGGAGAATGTCGACAGAATCGTTTTCCCCAAAAAGAAAGTGTAAATAATTTGCAACTTTAAAATGTAGAAAAATGATTCAAGAAAAGAACGACGCCAAAGTAATTAGGGCATGTGTTAATTGGTTCGTGTAAATTAGGTATGACGTATGACTTTAGAATGGTTAAAGCCTATACCGAATGTTTGGTTAATGATTTTATGATTTTTAAACCCGTACCTCAAACTCACAAGGTATAGATTTTTGAAACCCTACCTTGGAGGGAGGTGCGTATATAAATATGGCTCGTTCCGATTTTCTAGGAGTTCTAGATATCAATATAAGAATTGTCTTCATTCCTATACATCATCCAAACATATGGTAATAGGCCGGAATGAAGTTCCAATTCAACCCCATACCTCCAAATCCATATACCAGCTTATGAACCAAATGCCCCCTAAGATATAGAAATGATTAGGTTAAGGGGTTTTTGATTTACTTGTTATTTGGAAAGGAAAGGGCCGGGGATGGGGAACCCAAATGGATACCATCGTTTGATCCTACACTTTCAACTCAAGACTGAGAGATTTAAAAGTGTAGGAGAGTTTTTGAGTTTTTTTATTTTTTATTTTTATTTTTACCTTAATTACTAGGTACAATCGATTCTATCAAGAAACTTGTTGTGTGTAGAGAAAAAATTACAGAGCATTACTCCATCCGTTCCTAAATGTTTGATACGTTTGAAATCTTAACATTATTTATAAGATGAGAGAATCCTTTAAATTACTTTCAATGTATAAAACATAATATAGTCATATATGGTCTTGTTTGATTCGCCTCAATGAGTATATGTGTTAGTAATATCCGATTATTATATATGTTAAAAAATCCGATTATTAAATGCTCCATTTCAACGTATAGGGGAAATATAAATCATAATCATCATATAGATATTTAGCTAAAAATTATGTTAAAAAAATCGATATATATATATATCAATATCTGAAATGTTTGATAAATCAAAGAATAAAAACGAAACACTAATTTCAATTAGAGTTTCAAACCTTAGAAAAGTGATCGAAAGATGGAGACTTGTCGAGTTAGTCACTTATAATTTGCATATCAAGCAAATTAAGTGACACTTATTTATAACCTTAAGAAGGGATAAAGGTGTAGAATATTACAAAAGTGTCACTTAATTTGCTTAATATGTACATTAAGTGATTAACTATAAATTTTCCCGAAAGTTAAAAGTAAATTATATTAAACTGGAAAAAATTCCACTTAAAAGCTTTCAAATTAACTTGGACAATGAGAATAAGACGTGATTAGGGGCTTGGGGAGTACACGCCAGGCTAAGGCCAATTGATTATTTGCAGTTTACAATTATACCCTTTGGGTAGGGGGGACAATTAATCTTTCATTTTTGTGAATGTGTGATACATCTTTGTGACTTCCATCATCATTTATGCATTTACTTTAGTAATTTTTGATTTTTCAAAAATATTGATGTGTTGATACGTCATTATACCTATCTTAACCTTTTCTACATATATTGTACTAGATGATAAGTAAAATATCCTTTTATTTTTTGAACTAATTTTATATTTAATTACATAGCCTACCCTATTTGGCAATTAGAAAGTTAGAACACAATATTTATGATAGATAGGTAATAACTAGTTAATGGTATGGTCCGAATTGAATAATGTAAGCATGTAATGAAATTTGATTAAAAAGTTTGAGTACGTGGGCAATTGAGTGAAATTTGACAAGTACTCAGACACATTAATTATTTACGTAGCACATAGTACTCCTTCGTTTTCATAAGATGATAGAATCTTTTAAATTATTATTAATATATAAAATATAATATAGTTATATGGGATCTTGTTTGATTCATTTCAATGAGTACGTTATTTACATCTAATTATTATAATTTTTATATATACACAATAAATGAAATTTAAAGTCAAACAAATGTCTTGGCATACGTGCAAGTCAAAACGTATCAAACTAACAAAAGGGAATGGAGGAAATAGTATATATACCTGGATTAGAGGTTATGCACTTAAATTGACAAACATCTTAATCTAAAAATTAAAGATCATATTTTTATTGTTTTTGGGTTTATTTTAATAAAAAATTAAGAACAATAATTAGAATTGAAGACTAGCTAGCAATTAAAGAAACAAAGAAGAAAAGCAACAAAAGGAATTCAATTCGACTCACACGAAATTAATTCACAAAAGGTTTTCTTTGACTCAAACAACTATATCAATTTTATTAATGAAATCAACCATGTTTGTAAGTATAAAATTAAATCCCATGCCCAATAAGATAACTCATTTCAAATCAAATGAACAAATTTTTCTTAGTTATAATTAGCAAAGTACAACCGATTGTATTATGCACCTAAATTCTATCAACTATATAAGGCCTGTATAAGTTTATCTAAATTATCAACTAGGGGAAACTAATTTAATATATACTCCGTATGTCCGTAATAAAATAATCACCACTACATGCACGTTCTCGACTTTTCGTGAACGCAAAATAAAGCATTTCTAAAAAAAAAAAAGAGGAATTCCTGACATCTAATAGTGAGATAGATGTTTAAGAGAGGATAAAACATGACGTTTTTGTAAATATATGCAAAGTAGGGCATGTATTATTAGTATATATATTATGTATTTTGCATATATTTACAGAACGCTATGTAATATCTTCTCTTAAATGTGGGAAATCCGTAATTATAATTTATGAAATTTCTGAATATTTGTCAAATTGTACGAAAATCATTTGATGTAGAAATAAGGGTAGGGTTTAGTCATGCAATAATGTTTATGTGAGGTACTGGACCACTGCACCCTCTAGCCGACTTCAATTCAATATTTGGAGCTATGATAATATAAATTAAATTATATCAAATCAAAATGAAAAATATTACTGACTAAAATAATAGGTTTACCAAATAAGAGGCTACTGTATAGTCTGTAGTGTGGGTAGCTCTGCTCTCCTGAATATGGGCATATTTGTTCTACCTCATTATTCACTTTCAGATACTACTCTAGTCTCTACTCCTGATTATATCTTTCAGCTTCAGATCGATCTTCTTGATTTATTGTACCCCAAACACGTCCTTCCTAATGTAATCCTCTTTCTTTAAGACCAGCTTCTTTACATTTCACTGATGCTAATTGATAAGCTAGGTTTTATTTAAGTTCAGATAGGCTCAATAATAACCGGAAACTAACTAATACGTACTCTTTAATAAATCACTTGTACCCTTAAAATTATATAACAACGATGTTAACCGCTTTTACCAAGTACATATATATATATATATATATATATATATAAACTGGTTGAATCAGTAATCTACTTGTTCTTGATGACCAACCTAGTTTATCTCACTTGTTCAAGTTCATTATCGATCTCAAATGTCTAAAAAAATGAGGGTGTCAACAAATTAATTTACCACGTCCAAGTATACAAAGATATTTAGTCAAGATTATTTAACTTCCTAAAAAAAAAAAGGGAAATTCTACAAAAATGTTATTAATATGTAAGTCACTTTCCGTTTCAGATTAATTACAACAATTGAATATTATTTGTGAGATATAAATAATTAAGTACTTCTCTCACATTTAATAAAATAATAAAAAAAAAAGGTAACACAAGTTGATGCATTAAAATTTAGTGCTAGCAGTGATCGATCTATTAGAGGACTGGAGAATGAGAAGCTATAAAGATAGTAAACAGAACCCATACTTTATACTGTACTGTAACAACTTGTATGCTCATTTTCATATATTATCATAATCAGGAACTCAGCTTTATGTACATACGTGATCGATTTCTGAATTTACTACGTACGAATTAGAGTCGTAGACAATCTTTCTCGAGTGGGGTATAAAAATATAGATTACAATTTTATGTACTCTAAAATTTTGTACTATGTTGCAACGAAATACAAATGAAAATGGAGACTCATAATAAGACGCATATTCTTAAAATCATGAAATTTAAAATTGAGTAAAATGCAACATACACAAAGGAAGGGTAAAACAGCAAATTATATAACCTAAAGTAAACAAAGGACTCTACGAAAAACAACATAGCAAGAGTTTGTACGAGTGAGGGAAATATTTTCTTTGAAAAGCGTCATATCTTAGAATGGATTTTGAACTACTCCTTCTGCTCCTTGAAGATCATGCTAATTGTATTTTTTTTAACTATTTATAAGTGAAGAAATTCNAGAGTTTGTACGAGTGAGGGAAATATTTTCTTTGAAAAGCGTCATATCTTAGAATGGATTTTGAACTACTCCCTCTGCTCCTTGAAGATCATGCTAATTGTATTTTTTTAACTATTTATAAGTGAAGAAATTTTTGTAAATAACTATTGGTGTATAAGAAAAAATATAGTCATATGGGGTCTTGTTTAATTCGTGTTAATAAGTACATTATTAATATTCAATTGTTATAATTTTATACATGTACAACTAAATATGTAAACGTTATAAAACACGCATTAGAAAGCGTATGAATAGTAATTGGTAGGATCTTCAAGGAACGGAGAAATTATGTAATGAGCTTAATAAAACTCCGTACTTCACAAGTTCACAACAAAGAGAGTAAAATCATTACTCATAGGTTTTAAAAATGCATTAATGTTTATTATTCGCATACTTTTTGCAAACAACTATTTTAAGCAAGATCAGCTCCACCAACATTACATTCAAATATAAAACAGAAGATAAACTTCACATAAAATAACTTAAAGCTGACAAACTGATGTTCATAAAATTTTCTGCAAGTACAAGGCAATACAATTAAATGATACAAAAATTATTTCCATTTTCAGATATGCCACTAAATTTCTAACATTGTTTTTTTTTCTTTTTGAAAATGATACTCCGTAATATACCTGAACCAAATAATTAAAGGCATCATCATCATCATCATCATCATCATCAAAAATCCATGATGAAGTGATGAATTCACACTAACACAATGACATCAATATTAAGTTATGATGAAGTTGAATAAATAGACAACATGATTAAACTTTCTCACAAAAGAGGATGCATTATTTTCCTCATTCAACTGTAATACTGTGTCTAATTTATTAGGAGAATTTATTTTACTCCATTATTATACTAATTCTAAGTCCTATATCCTAGAATTTGCACTCACTTTTCAGGAACAACTATCATTAATACTTTATCGAAAACTGCACAAAAAACACACTACCTTTTAATTAAAGAATATGGGAAGAAATCACATTGTAATAAGGCAATCGAACACCAATGTAAAATAATATGAGTAAGATAGTTATATTATTTTGAACTTATCTTCAATTCAGTTTGAATTACCAACTTTTACACGAATTTTCAAGTGGATGAGATCGGTCGACTGTTGAGTTTGTATTTTATATTTGTTCAGTATATTATATTTCAGTTCAAATTAGCTCAACTCAATTAACTTTAAAGCATAGAGGAATGTTATTCGTCGCCTGCGAAATCCTTAGTGTCGCCCGTATTTTGCCGCAAATTTCCAAATTCGCCCTTGACCTTATTCCCTCCATCTAATACTCACCCTTACCTTTCTCTCTCTAAACCACCACCATTCTCAACACTTCTCTCTAAACACATCTCAGAAACACTTTAGTTGAATATTTATAAAATTAATAACTTAATTAATTTTAAGCTCTAAGCTTTACAACACTTAAAATTTTTTAATAATAATGCTAAGTAGATTAACAACAATAAACTATAATTATTTAATTACTTAATTAGTTTAATTAAATAACAAAAAAAGACAAAAAAATAATAATTGTGACACCTTCGTCCAAGGAAGGTAGACGAAGGTCAACTCATAATTTTTTTTTTCAGTTTTTAAGACATGCGTCTCAAAAATTAAAAAAAAATAAATTTATGAGACCTGCGTCTCAAGAATTAAAAAAAAACATTTAAAAAAAATTATGAGACTTGCGTCTCAATCAGACGAAGGTATATCTAAAAAACTGAAAAAAAAAATTAAAAAATTGAAAAAAAAAGAATTAAGTAAGTGCGTGGTGGAGTAGGTGTGGGGTGGTGGTGGTGGAGGATTTTTTAGTGAGAGAAAGTGATTTGAAAAAGAAAGGAAAAAGTTGGAAATTTTAGTGAAAATACGGGCGATAATAAGGGTTTTACGGGCGACGTTTAACGTTTCAATAAAGCATAGTATCTAACCTAACCATCTAGGCGTTAGTTCTAAATTAGGGGTCTAATCTTTTCAACTTTTGTTTGGTACTTTTAAGTTATGCTATTTCCGTTTCTTTAGGTGCAACAATTTTTTTTTGCATGCATTTTAAGGAAGTGGTTTTAGGGTGTAAATGAGCAAATTTATAAAAACTATTTTAACATTGATAAGTTTTTAATCTCCCTCTTGTTTTAAATAATATGTTATCTAATATAGTCATTTACACCCTCAAATCGCTTTCTTAACATGCGCACAAAATATTTTCTAAAATGGAGAAGTAAAACTCTACTACCTCTGTTTCATATTAGTTGCAACATTTGCTAAAAATGAATTATTTATATTATTTCAACAAATGTTTTCTTTCCTTTTTAAATAGTCGCGTCTTTTCTCTTTTTTTCTCTCCTTTTCACATGCATCTCTAACTTTTTTACTTTCACAAATAAAATTTGCCTAGGAATCCGTGCAACATTTTTTGTTGCAACTAATTATTAAACAGATGTAGTAATAATTTTAGACAACATAAGTTTAGCAAAAAATTAAACAAACACACTTATAAGCTCAAAAGAAATTAAAGGAACAGTTGTTAGAAAATAGTAGAAGTTTTTTTTTTTTAAAAAAAAAAAAAGAAATTAGGGACCAAATATCACCATTAAAAGGAGAAACTAGTGAATGAAACCCAAAAATTCACAAAAAACAGTAAAACACACAACACAAAACACAAAGAAAATTAAAGAAAAGCATCAAAACTTAAAAAACATTCATTCAATTCATTCATTTCATCTCTCAAATTCAATCTCTCACTTGCAATTCTCTCTCATATCTATCTAGTATAGTAAAATGAGTATTTAAATTGATAAAAACTTTTCACTCAAGCAAAAGCAATAATATATATCTTCTGAAGCCCTCTGAGGTTTTGTACAACCCTCTTTTGTCCCTTCTCTTTTTTCTCTTTCTTTCTTTCTGTCAACTTCTTAAAGTCCTTCTCTTTCAGATTATCTCTGATTCTCCCTACTTTATTATAACCCCAACTTCTTTCATTCTCAAAAATAAACTCCAACCAAACAAGGTACAAGAACAAAATAAACCCTTTCCCTTTGTTTTCCTCCGATCCTTTCTTATTCTTATGATGGAACAACAACAACTACAACTACAACAAAATGATGAGATGAATATGATTATGAATAGTGGTGGAAAAATGAGTGGCACAAATAGTAATAACAATAACTACCTTTGTAGGCAAAGTAGCACAAGATGGACACCAACAACAGAGCAAATAAAGCTCCTTAAGGAGCTTTACTACATCAAAGGAGTTAGATCTCCTTCTGCTGATGAAATTCAGCACATTTGTAACAGGTTGCGCCGCTACGGCAAGATTGAAGGCAAGAATGTGTTCTACTGGTTTCAAAACCATAAGGCTAGGGAGAGACAAAAGAAGAGGCTTACTCCTACTTCCTCTACTCCTACTAATCACATTATTACTACTCCTAATAATACTCCCCTTCAATTTCCTAATAATTCTCCTAATAATAATTTCATCATTAATAATGGTGGTGTTACTTGGAAACAAGATCATCAAGATATGAGTCTTCATCCTAAATACCCTTGCACCATCAACAATCCTGGTAATCAAACATTTTGCTACTTACCTTTTTTTTTTTTTTAATTATATTATTATTATTGTTTTCTTATGGTGAAATGATCGATAATTTTGGTGATGATTTTGTGAAATGATGGTTGCAGGAGTTTCATGTTCAAGTTCATCAGCTGGTTTGATTTCTGGAGGTGGGCAGTTGATGGGAAATTTTGGGTATGGAGCAACAGTTACTATGGAAAATAAGTTTAGGGTAAGTATTATGGACAAAACTCATTTAATTTGCCCTAATATTCCATTATGTCAACTTTCTTTTCTTTGTTATAACTAAAAATAGCATCTTTATACTACTTTATGTTTAGATTTTAATATAGTGTAGATTAATGTATATCTACTTTTGTATGCATTAACAAAGAAAAACTAATATATATAACACCTTTTCAATAACAAGTCTGCAAAAAGTAAAGCCAATATACTAATAATAGTGTTTTCTGAATTCATTAAGTATGAATTCTAGTTCAACTTTCTTTGTTGATTTTGGTGGAAAAACTACAAAAGTTGGAACTAATTATACATATCAGATAACAAAAAAAAAAAAAAAAAAAAAAGAATCATGTAATGTAAGAACTAAATACCCGAAATCTCTATAAAATAACTAAGTTAGACACTTGGACATCCATATACGAGTACTCGAAGATTGCTATATCTGTGTCTAAATAACAAAACTTATACTTATTTACTTGATTATTTATAGGACTGCTCAATATCAGGAGGTGGTTATGTACCTTATGGTGGAAATCAGTGGACAGGAGTTGGAGCTAATTACAACCCATATGCACCAGCATCTTACTCAAACTTGCTGGATAAAATATCATCAGTTGATGAAGATTATTACACTGAACAAAATCTTTATGGGGCATCACAAACACCGCAGATAGAGACACTTCCTCTCTTCCCTATGCATAATGAAGAACATGAAAATGGTGATTATGATAATGATAACGACTATGCTCACGGCTTCTGCACCATTAGACCTCCACCGGACAGCTATTTTACAGGCGGATATCGATCGGGGTGGGTCAACAATGGTATGGGTGGTAATGCTTCCCTTGAACTTAGCCTCAACTCCTATGGCTATGGCTGTTATTCACATAATCTCTAGTTTACTTACTGTTAACTTCATCACTGTCTCACTTAATTAGTTATAATAGTAAGGTTTGGGGTTAGTTAGTCGGATTTGCTAACTGTCATAATCACTATTTTATGATTATATAGTATGTAGATTTTAGTTAATGGTCTTATGAAGGTCTTTTCCTTGTAATTTCTCTTTTATATTTCAAACAAAGACCCTAGCTCAACTCTCAGGTATTAGTGTACTAATGAGCAGTTATAAACTTCTTAGCTACTTTCATGTACTTATTTCCCTTATCATAATCCATGTATGTATAATTAACCACGTTATTATATTGTAGCTAGCATATCGTACATCTTAATTGTGTGATACATACATATTATCTATCCACCGGGTTAACTAAGTTTTAATTTCCTCCCTACCTCGCACGGTCTCATATTACGATAGGTTGGTAGTCAATTAAGGGGCATAACATAAAAAGAAAGGACATTAAATTAGCAATTACTAGTGAGTAAGTCATGGGTCTCTCTTTCTCTTGGTGTCTGACTAAAACAGTGCAACAAGAAGTACACATGACCTTTTGTTAAGTCTGTTTCAGAACCTCAAAGCCTATAAAACAGGGACTAGTCCTACACACTTACAGAATCAACAAATGGAATATTACAAAAAACAGTCCTTCACACTCCCTAATTAATAACAAGATGCATGAATATTTGTTGTTATATGTCATCTTCATTCAATTAATGCATACATAACACATGCAGGTGTTCTTCTACCAATTATGTATAGGAACATAAGAAATGCGGAGTACTTAGTATGGAGTAGTTAAAAAGTAATAATGACAAGACAACTTACATATATGTGATTTATCACAAATTTCAAAATTGATATTCTACTCATTCTACTACCGTAGAGTCTCTATATCGTATTCTTTGCAACAAACACTTTCTAAAAAGAAATGTTTCTCATTATTCGCAACACTTTTTCAACTTTTTATCCTTATTTTGGAAATCTTTTTAGTTGAAATTATAGTTTTGACCTCGTCTAAAAACATAATCATACTTAACAAACTCATACCTTCATGTTCCACCTAATTACACCACAATTCAACAACCTTCTACCATCTCTTCTTCTACATATACAATCACCACCATGAAAAGGCCACCATTCATAAAAAAGAACAGGTGAGACCGGGAGCTTCCCCTCCTTTTCTCTTCCCTCTTCCATCTTCTTTTTAATCCACGAGACCACAATAGCAACACCACTCCACCACCTCCTTTTAACCCAAAACCACAAGAACACCAGATGACCTCAAGACCACAAGAACCTAGTTCGAATGAGTTTCCCATTCCAAACATGAACTCAAATTACTTCTTTTTATTAGCATTTACTTTTTGATACAAAATTATTTATTTATTTTTTCAAATAGGTTTGAGTTCCAAATTCAAAAACTAAGACTCAAATTCCTTTTTCTAGTTTTTGAATCTTGAATTAGATCCAACTGTAACTTGGGTTTAATTTATGGTGTTACCGATGGTGGTTGTATTGATGGTGGTTCATTTTAGTGTTAATGGTGGTAGGTGATGGTGGTGTCGATGGTGGCTGTGGTTTCATTTTGGTTGTTGGTTTTGGCAGTTGCACACTAGCGGTGGTCATATTGATGGCAGTGGTGTTGTTCACAGTGGTGACTAGGGTTGTCTTATGGGGCACTGGTAAAAAATTTAGTGAGTAATTTATGTTTAATCAAGTGTCCTCCACTACACGTGTTGCAAATAATGTGATACAGAGACTGAGAGACAGGACTAAACGTTTTACACTCTGAACTTTAATTTTGGTCAGCTCAATGATAAAATTCCTTCAACTTATACTCTATTCCCATACTACCCTTAATCACACCATCGGTTGGGTTCATTTTCAAACACTCACTATTCTCTTATTTTTCTTATTATTAAAATAATAAATATCACCTATTTTCAATAATTTACTTTATGTACCTAAAATAACTAGAAAAATTTAATGATGTGCAAGAACTAGGGAATAGAAGTATTATTATTAAAAAAACTTAGCTTTCAATTGAAAAAAAACATACATATTCAATTGTTATTTAGGAGCTTTCATAGTATGATGTTAGAACACTCAACCCAATTAAATGAAGCACTATTAATAGTATGAAAGCTTTTCTTGTTTTCTCCATGATGTTATGATGGAAGTCCAAATTTGAGCACTAGCATGCTAAAAAACAAATTTACATGAATATTAGTTAACATATACTCCGTATTTGTATTTCTATAATAATGTGACAATTTGTGAATTAAATATACTTTTAAAGTCTATAACGCATCACTATAATTAGATCTCACACAATAGATCAAACTAACTACTCCTATGATCGAGTTAGTTTAACTTTCCGAAGTTATAAAAGCTCCATGTAAAATAATCACCTAACAATAGAAGTGAGAGTCAAGTGATAAGAAATGAATGAATGGCATCTCCACAAGTACAACAAAGGAGTCGTCTTAGAGAAGATGAAAGGAGTGCACGTGGAATAGAGAAAATGATGAGAGACAACACCCCAAAAAACAAGAAGGTTTAGTGGGGAAGTGAACCCTAGCTAGGTAAAGAGGTTCATATTCATACCATAGTGTGCAATTGTGCATTATTGTTAAATGGATAAACACATAATTTGATGGAGAATAATGTGGATGTGAGAGTACGGAGTATATATACAAAGTGAGGGTACAAATGATAAGATTTTTGCCTGCGGAAATACTGAAAATAATAATAATAATAATAATAATAATAATAATCCTAACAAAAAGAAGCACAAAAACTCAAAAAGTATGCCTCGAGAAATTCCCCTCCAATTATGAAACAGAAGAACACAAAATAGTTGCATTTTCTCAGCCGTTATTCATTAGATAAAGGTTACTTTAAATTTTGTTTTTGTTTTAGTTTTTAGTTTTTTGTTTTGTTGAAGTTTGTGAACCCACATAGAAAATGCCGCATATAATTTGGCTGTCCCATCAAATTTACCAATCCATCTGCTAGAGATTTGCCAATCCGCAAAAAGTAGACCATCCTAGCTATAATTATGAGGCCATATCCCAAATTCTCTGTGCAACAAAAGTTTGTTACAGTTTACATTGGTCTTGATAACCTTTTCCCTGTTTGTCTAGGGCAATCTCCTCCAAGCTTTGCTTTGGTTTACCTATGGCTTTCTTTGTAGACGGGGAGTCCGGAAATAAACTCATTAGTTTCTCAAAGCATGATGATTCACCTCAGTCTTATTATAGTCTATATACAACCATATGTATTCACGAGGAATCGTTTTGCGTCTAACCATTGAACATATCAGATTCCTTTGGATATTTTATCTTAGTCTAATAACCTACAAAAGGTAACATTTCTTGATAAATTCCTTTGTGGAAAACCTATAATTAAGACAAAAGATTATAATAATGGCAAGGATTCACAAAACTTTGGACAACAACAAACAAAACCCCCATCATTTGATATCATTATACATGTCTTATCCCACCATCACCAACCACAATTGAACACGTCTTAGACTATTATACACACACATACATCACCAGCTAAACTTGTCAAGTTTTAGTATATCAATAAAAACGGATTATTCATTTAACAAACCCCGAGCCCTCAAAAACACGTACTTTCCAATAATGAAAAGCAAGAGAGTAATCATATAGCTTTGAGAGATGGGGGAGAAGGAAATAGGAGATAATTAAGTGGGGTCCCAATCAAGGAGATTTTGGATGGAAGCCTTTCCTTGATTTGGTTTGACAAAAATTCCAGCCTTTATAGCAAGGGAGTGACCCCTAATGTCATTTAGGGCACTTAAATTGTTAGACTGAAATAAAATACTAGTCACAAGTACAATAACTATAGAGTGAAGAATAGAATTTTAGTTTTGTAGATCCAAAGAAAATCTGGGCAACTTTATAAGAGGGCAAGTACGTAAAGTCCTTAACTAGGAAAGGTGAAAGCGTGACATGCATCACGCTTTATATAGGGAGGCTTGAATTGGCTTTTTTCATGAAACCTGTGCTTTCATAAGCTTTGAACAGCAACTTGTATTTTTAGCCCATTTTGTTTTTTTTTGTTTTTGTTTNCCTGTGCTTTCATAAGCTTTGAACAGCAACTTGTATTTTTAGCCCATTTTGTTTTTGTTTTTTTTTTTTAATTTATTTTTCCCCTTTTCACTATACTATACTATAGAGTATTATTGTTATTATCATTATTATTATGTGCAGAAGTAAGAGTGAGGTTTTCTTGTTGCATGGTTGGTTTTGAATTTCACCCCCCTTTCCTCGAGTACAAATACCAGAACATCATTATGTAATGTTATGTACTGAGTACATAATATACTATACAATACTATACTCTGTTTTGTGTTACATAAGGTTTTTTGTACTTTTTGGAGCATGTGCATCAGGACATATAAACGTAAGCTTCTTATATTATTCATTTTGCCTAAACAGCACATTGCTTTCTATTCTATGAAGAATGAAGTATAAACCTACTACTAGAAAGATTTAAAATGAATACTCTGTGGAAAGACACGACTTTTTCTACACCCATAAACCAAACAGCCATTTCATGTACCGGTTGAACATGTTGTGACTGTTGTCTCCTAGCTTTGTGAATACTGGATAGTGCACCAGCGGCAGGAAGCTGCAATAGCTTGTATTATGGCATACACTGATACAGTGGTACTCAGTTACACTAGGGACACGTTGCACGCGTCTGGTTGTTGATGAAGGGTAATTATTGAGTAAATGACAAAAATAAGGATAAATTAGATAAAATCAATTGGATAGATGATAAAATTAAGGGTAGAATAAATAGACTTTGTTCAAGTCGTGAATGTGCAGCCTAAAAATACAGAGGGAGTTATATAACACTCTAAGCCCTAGTGTTGTAGTTTGCCATTTTATTTGGTTAAAAGGCAAAGCAAGTGTTTGTTAAGTGACGTTTTTGTAGCTCGAAAGCTAGCGATTGAACCAAATCAAAAAGGCACCAAGTGTAACCTTTTCGATTGACTTGTTAGCTCACATATTGTCGTATTGACATGGGTGAACCAAACTTGCATCACACATAGGTCCATGTAATAATTTTTAGCAGATAAGAGCCAATGATATAATGATACAAGCATACATACAAATTATACTTAAAGGGGGCACTCAAACAAGCCATGTAAACCAAGCCTATACACTCGTATCATTTTCCGGTTTGACAAACATGCTAGTCAGGTATCCTATGTGTGGTAAGTACCATTAACATTAAACAACCTCTCCACGGTTAGAACGTAGAGCAATAATCATATGACATGATAGATTGAGAACTAACTAATAGGTCAGAAAACGCCCCCCCCCCCCCCCAAAAAAAAATAATAATAATAATAATAATAATAAATAAATAAATAAATAATGATGATGTCAAAGTCATGAAGGGGGTGCGAGTTTCACACAGCAATCCCCACAAACAGATCAAGTTGCAGGCAAAATGTTTCTAGGAAAGCTCCTGTAAATGGGAGATATTCTCATTGATTTCAAAGTATAGATATATATATATGAATATGTTACAAATAAGAAAGTAAATAAGCTAAATCACATAGGTATAATTGAATAATGTAGAAGATAATTATAAAGTTACTCTACAACAGATAAAAATATAACAGAGTTCTCAGCGTTTGTACCTGAACAAATGGCCATTTTCTTCATTCTGTAACATAAGAATCCAACACCAAGGCAACCAATGCATCATCACTTCTCCTCAACAAGATGCAGACTCATAGTATCTCTAAGATGTGAGATCCACACATCACAATTACAAGTTGAAGTAGACTTGCTATAAAGCAAGGATTCAAAGCCAGATTCCAGCATGATTCAAAAATTATGATGCTGCAAATGCCAATGTAGTTGACCAGACAAACTGCATATCCAATAAGCATATAATCTTGAATTTGTCCATTCCATGGATTATGAATTTATCATTTCATTTTCTTGCAGCATATGTTCCAAGTTTAGACAGGTCGGGAACCCAAAAGGATAGTTCGGAAGATCCAGTGGCAAACATGACGTTTCCAGGAGCCCATTTTATGACAGGAGGCTCTTTTTCAGTACTTATCCAGCTAGCCACCTAGAGAGACGGATATTATTAATTTATTATCATACATAATGAGACATTAAAAAGTAAATGTAAAGAGATCTAACATTTAGCCTGAATGATCTTTAAGATTTAGCATGATGACCAAGTAATAGCGAAACAGGTAGGATTCTACAACCTGATGACCATGTGGTGGAATTTAATGCTCCAGGAGTGAGATTTGTCTTGAAATATGCTTTGATATCATAAAAGGGTTCTCAACAGTCAACACACACACACACGCACAAACCTATGACTAAAGTCCCAACAATCCCCCCCCCCTCTCTTCTCTCCGGTGCACACACGAAACTGAATTAAAAAATTAAACACCCAATGTAACATATTCTTGTAGAGTCTTGTGGTGTTTTAAGAATACATTGGTAATTCATATTGGAACATATGGGTGTATATTTGAAGATTTACACAAGTTATGCTCCAAAACTCTCGGTTTGCATGTTTTTGTGACTCTCAAATGATTTTGATGCAAATGGATTATGATAGGCTAAAATTGAGTATAATGATCATGGGGATAGAAGATTGATTGCAAATGGATCGCAACACATCTCTTTGGAAAAAATTTGAGCAAGTATGGAACAAAGCTTTTAGTGAAGTGTCAGAATTGACTTATGCACATTTTGCTCATAAATCCTACTTTGTAGATGGTAGTAGATTGTTCAAGAGTGATTCCATATAAATTAAGAAGTAATCTAAAGTTCAACAACAAACCATGAAAATAATAATCATCAGAAAATGGGTTGTTTCTATGGTTGTATCATGTTCGATTGAGTACATTTGGGAAAGGGTATATATCTCAAGTGCGTTGCTCCAATTCATGCTCAGGTTTTTGATGCACGTATGACAGGGGCCAACTACCCAGCAGAGTGAGTGAAGTGCAATAAAGCCATAATAAAATACTAAAAGATAAGGGAAACATATGTTCAGAGCATCAATCGAATGGTATTTGCAGCTGCTAAGCAATCCTTAAAATTTCTTCAAAACTGACTATATCTAGAATTAGAAATAAACAGAAACATTATGATATCTTCTGCAATGTTTATAATAGACATGTTTTGTCATTTAATCATTAAAGAGCAGAGAGATATGCACAGTGCTTAAACGTCGAAGAAGCCAGCACAATAATGTTACGACAAAGATTATAATCAAGACATGCACAATGAGAGTCTTAAAAGTTTGCACTTTTAAGTAGGTCATAAAAGTACCAACAAGAACTAGGGTTAAAAGATAAGGGAAACATATGTTCAGAGCATCAATCGAATGGTATTTGCAGCTGCTAAGCAATCCTTAAAATTTCTTCAAAACTGACTATATCTAGAATTAGAAATAAACAGAAACATTATGATATCTTCTGCAATGTTTATAATAGACATGTTTTGTCATTTAATCATTAAAGAGCAGAGAGATATGCACAGTGCTTAAACGTCGAAGAAGCCAGCACAATAATGTTACGACAAAGATTATAATCAAGACATGCACAATGAGAGTCTTAAAAGTTTGCACTTTTAAGTAGGTCATAAAAGTACCAACAAGAACTAGGGTTAAAAGATAAGGGAAACATATGTTCAGAGCATCAATCGAATGGTATTTGCAGCTGCTAAGCAATCCTTAAAATTTCTTCAAAACTGACTATATCTAGAATTAGAAATAAACAGAAACATTATGATATCTTCTGCAATGTTTATAATAGACATGTTTTGTCATTTAATCATTAAAGAGCAGAGAGATATGCACAGTGCTTAAACGTCGAAGAAGCCAGCACAATAATGTTATGACAAAAGATTATAATCAAGACATGCACAATGAGAGTCTTAAAAGTTTGCACTTTTAAGTAGGTCATAAAAGTACCAACAAGAACTAGGGTGAACTCCATACCTCTTTGCCACTCCTAACACTCCAAGCATATACACTGCCATCACCTGAACCTGTAGTAAAGGAAAGAGAAGAGTTAAGCATAAGTAGGCCAAATAAAAACTACCAGTTCCATGTAGACATACAATAAAACAATAAGATAGTTTCGGTTGAGGTGAAAGAAGAGAGGAAAAGGGAGCTTCAGTCCTTTATTCCTTAAGTGGAAGATTGTTTAGCTATTTTTACCTAAAATTCCTAATTATTATGATTAGACATCTGCTATAAATTAGTATTAACGGAAGAACAGTAATTTCAGAAAGGGAATTAATGTAAGATTGTCAGTGGCTTACAAGACAAGTTAGTTTGTAAGTGAGGGCAGTAGCTTTATAAATTAGGATGAATGAAGAAAGAGATGAAAATGGAAAGAAAAATATAGTATTCTCATTAATTTTTGGCCATTCAAAAACTGATATTTGGGACAGATTCAAGCCTACCAAAAGTGTGAAGATCATTTATGTTTTCTCAATTTCTCATTTTTTATCAATCCAAATCATCATCTTCTCCACTAAATATCATGATCACAATCCGAGTTCTTAACAGTATAACAAATTCCCACACCTCCTAAACACCATGGGACTAGACAATCACTAATTCTTGTATTCTTATACTTCAACCATTCAACAAAAGGCTTAGTCCCATCTACTAGACATGAATCAATATCTACTAGAAATCAACAAAATTTACAACAACAACAAAGCCTTAGTCCCATCTACTAGACATGAATCAATATGAGGAATTGCAAAAGTCATTCGCAAAAATCCTCTTCCTCCAATCTTCCTTGTTTAACACTAAATTTTCTTCAAGCCCCAAACACCCTCATATCTGTTACCTGATATGACAAACATTCCCTCAGGGCTAAATGAGGCCTCCAGAGTTGAAGTGGTGGATACTGGTTTTACATTAAATGAGCATAGCTGGATATGGATCACAAGAAGCAACATGAAAAAAAAAAAAAAAAAAAANAAAAAAAAAAAAAAAAAAAAAAAAAAAAAAAAAAAAACAAATTAGAAACACAAAAAAATGATATTAGCCATCTAAATTTACAATCAAGTTGATAATGCTGTAGGGGAACAGGACTAACAAGGGTGCCACGAAACGAATCAAGCACATGAATAAATCCATTGGTTGTTGTTACAAGCAATAGTCTACCATCATTGCTGAATTTGACCACATTAGCATCAGAAAAGTCTCCCCCGACAGCATATATTTCAAAAGGGCCCTGAAAGATGAGAAATCAGCAACGACTTTTAAAGGATCCATATCACCATAGAAGAATAAATTCATTAAGGCCATGAGGCACAAACCTTCTCATACTTACGAGCATCAAACATCCTAATATATCCTCCAAATGCAATTGCAAAGACTAATCCTTGATCATCATAAACTGTAGCAGGCCTTCCCTGGACACGCAGAAGACCCTAAAAGAATATAAATGGTTTAGGTACCATGCACCAGAGAAGCACAAGTAAAATTTACAAGATTAGTTAACAACGTCCCAATAGGCAACATTCCTACCTGACACTTCTCAGCTCGTTGGTCCCATAACATAACAGTCCGGTCCAGTGAACCAGATATAAACAGCTCATTGCGGACACACAGGCTAAGAGATACAACCCTGAAGATAGTGTATTAAGCAGCATGAGTATATGGGAAAACAAATCGATCACATATGAATGGTCATAGCCTTTATACCTATCATGGTGACCTTTGAAATACCGCAAATATTTGTTGTCATTCAAGGAGAGAAGCCGCAGTGACTCTGCACACAATCATACTGGATTACTAATAGGAACGTTAATAATAATACTTGGGTGATCTAAAACCAGGCATACATACCATCCCAGCCATTCTTAGATGAATAGATCACTGTTGTAGGATGGGAAGTGAAGCACACCAGATCAACACCATACTTCTTGCTATTAATTGTTTTCAAACATCTGAAGCAAATTAGCAAGAATGATCAATTTGTGCAGGCAAAAGCAAGATGTGAACAGAAGTTCCAGCAAATTGCAGGATGATAGGGCACCTATATATGATCATCAAATAGGAAAGTTAGTCGGTTCCAACTAGTTACCTGCCTACCTCTCATCTCATATATAGCAGTTACGATTTTTAAGTATTTTTGTTTCAAGCAATGATCACAGCAATATAAAACAGCTTCCTTGAAGCAAGCAATGATGCATACCAATTCATCCACGTAGCCAACAAACTCGGTTCTACTTATATATCACAACGACAACAACAAAAAACCTTAGAATTCCACTAGTGTAATAAGGTAGGAAGATTTATAAAATAAAGGACCATGTGCTTAGGAACCTTTCAACAACTTATAGACGGTACTACTCCTATCAAATGAATTCATACGCCCTATTCTTAGGTCTTGAGATCTTTTAACAAAGGGGTTATCATTTCCAAAAAAAAATGGAAGTAAAGAATCAAATGAAGCTTCAGGCAACAACAAACTGAAAAAAAAATAACGATGCCTCTTTAATTATATTAAACCCTAATTCCAATCAATGGTATAGTAACGTCTATTTCAGAAGGTATAGGTAAAAAAAGATATCAGAGTCAAAACACATACGTAGCATTGGCAACATCATACAAGCGGATTGATTCATCATCGCTAGCAGTGACCAAATAACTTGAGTTCCTGTGGAAGTCCATCGAACTGATTCTTCCACTCTGCAACAACAATAGGCACTCAAACTGTTGAAACTTCCCCACAAGTTGACCAATAAACATCAATTACACTACCAAACCTACACCTTCACCAGACACTAATACACTACAATCGGTATGACCTACAATCAGCACCGATGTCGGCGAAAACAAAGTAAATGATCCTAAATGAATATTATTAGCATAACTAATCAACAGAAATGCTCAGCAATTTAGTATTTTAACCAAATTAAAACCTCAATTCCATAAATTACAGCTCCTTAATTGCAAAAACTACGAAACGTCTAAAATTGTTCGAATATACCAAATTAAACTCCAAAAATCACCCAAAAACCATATCGCAATTTTGACGAACGGAAAAAACTTACATAATCACGAAAAGCCATGCCAACTTCCATGCTTTGGATAGTTTCTTCGGTCAAATCTAATGAAACTTTATCTTCTGCAAAAAAAAAAATCAAACAAAAATTGCAGAAATTAAACCTCAAAATTACATCGATTAAACTGCAAAAAAACGAACGAAATTGAAAAGGATAAAGGAAATTAAAATGATTAGGAATTAAGAAATAATACCTGCCATAATTTTAGAGTTAAAGATTGTGCGAAAATGGAAAATGAGGGTTTTCACTGAGAATTCAGTAAAACCCTAATGAAGTGTTAATTAGTGGTTGAAATGTTGGGAAGTTTATATTACGTTGTGGAGATTGGCGGGAGCCTGGTAACCGACTATCATCGCGTTCGCGTATATGCTTTGCTCAACTTCAAAAAATTACGAATATTGTATACAGTCACTGTACGGTTGAGTTAATTAAATGATTTAAATCCCATGTTTTAGTAAAATTAGTTTCTATATGAAAATGTATATTACTCGTTAAAATTGAGTTTTTGTAGGATGAAGTAATTAAGTTTATGCAGTAGTCATTGTACATTCGGTGCATATAAAACATAATTTTTGAGATTTTTATTATTTTTGTGGAACATGTTGCGAGTAATCTAATGTACAATTGAGGGTTAAGAGTTAATGATTTTGGATGTGTTCGTAAATTATATAAATGAAACTATTGAAAATGATTTACTACGTAAATTTATTAAATGGATTGAAATAAATTAACGTGTTTGTAACTTAGGAATTTTATTGGAACAAATTGAAATTGAAATTTATTGGATGTTTTAAAATAAAAGGAAATAAAATTGAAATATCAAAGGAATTTATTCTCCGTAACTATTTGGAAAGAACAAACAAGCTTATATATAGTATCAATTATACCTTAATTTTAAGATGTTATCGAAAGTTAAACCTCAAACAGTCAAACGTAGTTGCAAATGCTGCACTTGGGAAGAAGCCTGTCAAGGTCTTTTGAATGTTTTAGTCCATCTTCGCTTCCGGTTTTTTTGGTTAGCATTACTAAACAACACAAACTTTTCACACTGTTCAAAGAACTTTGGAAAACCTTCACTGAATTCCAAAACCAATATTTCAATTGTAGTAAGGTGACTGATCAGCATACTGCTCACGACTTCACAAGAGTAGCCTTAGTAGAATACACGGTGTTTGAAGGCTAGTACTAGCAGCACACATTTTTCTCCACAGAATCAAAATAATGCAATAACATCAAAAGAGGAAACCAAAAAGGAGAATAAGTTTTATCCTGAAATTAATATATGAACAACTTTCATAAACTCAGGAGACCCAAGTGTTTAATACATTGATTTGCACAGTAAAATTAGCTTTAATAGCAATTACAGACATGTACACGGTCTTCAGACAACCATTTGCACCAAATGAAACCACCGAAAATGCTGGAACAAGTAATCTTCCTTGCTTCCCTGCAAAAGAAAGTTGCCGGGAATAAGAGCACGAATAACTATGACATTAAGAATTTCCGACCCAATCTATGTGCCCAGCACTAGATACAATTGCGCCACTAGCACTTTAGCAGCAATCTAGTTCTCAAAAGCAGATAAAAAAATTGCTTTTGTACTTATTGTAGTGCGAAAGTGAAGTACCTTAAAATTCTATACATTTATACCATTGAAACTAGCCGCAGATCCATCCCCGACCCCAATTCATAGATTGATAATAATTGCATCCGGGAACTCTGGATAACAAGAAAACAATCAAAGGGATGGTAAATGCCTAAATGGTAATCACAATATTCTATTCTCGCCCAACACTTAAAGGCTTTTGCTTAGAAAGAAGTTGATGTGGATAATGAAAAGTTTATTGGGTGGTAAACAATCAGATCTCAAATTAATTAAAGTATTAGAAACTAAAACAGTGAAGAGTTTTCTCTCCACCAAAAATGGGGAAAACAGTAAAGATCATACTTTATCTGAAAACTACTATATTTGATTTATATATTTTTTTATTCTAAATAAAGGCAAATAATTCCATAAAGAAAAACAGGAGAAGAAACCTGAAATAGGTATGAACCTCTCATCATCCTTGCACAGCCAATTCTTGTAAGTGATTCATGAAAACTTGCAAACTCACATCATCGGTGAATACAATTTCTGACCCTTCACTATATGTTGAATTATGGGTAACAGAAGGGTTCAACTTTGCCAGAAGAAACCTAGCCTGACTACTGTGCTGGTCGCATCTGATGACTTTAGGAACCGGCATCCGTTCAGCAATAAGCTGCTCCACGTCTATCTCTGGTGCTTCCAACAATTTTTTGAAATTTTCATGGTTTGGATCTTTTTGGTAACCAAGCTTCTTCCATTGTGCAATCTTTGATCCATAGTGGATAACCACATAAAAGTATGAATCAAAAAGCAAAATTACATCAGGAGATACTGAGCATATATCTAAGAGGACTGGTACAGGCGGACCGTCAAATGAGTATTGAAAAAGTGTGGGCTGAATCATGATCACAGAATTCACCACTCCTTCACAATTCAACATCAATCTAAAGAAAGCCGTCTCATCTGGAGAGCTGTTAAATACATTTATAAATTGGGATCTTCTTAAATAGTACATAAATTGAGGGTAAAGGGAGAAATTTGATGAAAGGCGAAAGGAAGATGGGTCTTCTTGAATGTAGTCTCCAAACTTGGAAGCAAATCGTATTAGATCATCATCTAGCCACCTGAGGACATCTCTAACATAATGCCGCTCTGCTCTGTCAATTGCAAGCCGGCCCATGACAGTGGCTGCAGCTTCTTGATCAAACCCAGCACCTATCTCCGGTGAACTTTTCCCCACCCACCTTCTTGCTACAGTTGTCACCCTTCTCCGGATCCCAGTTGCTCCATATCGATAACGAGTGATAAACTGAATAAAAAATGCAGTGCCAGGCTCAATTTTCTGATTGTCATTAACTTCAAAGAAGAACGCAATGCATGTCTTGTTTGTCAGAGAACACAGCTTCCATGTGTTGGTAGAACCTTGCCCAATCTCATTGTTACTCACCAGATTGTTTCTTTTCCGAAGAGAAACACACGGACCAAGCGCACCACATATTCTTACATCATTGGTTGTCACCACTTCTATAGATGCATCAAAACACATTTTCAGGTTCCCATTATTGTCACATTTATATAGATGACGTAAATGTTTCCTGAACTTCTCCGACTCAAACAATTCCCCGAGAATCATAATTCCACCTGAGCTCTCAACAGAGGCTTTTAATTCTGCTGCTCCCACTTGATCTAAAGAGCAAGCAAACAAATCAAGAACTATAGATGCATCACATAAACGCTGGGTTATCTTCTTATAATAACTGCATGACTTTTCAAACAAGGAAGCATGCCCATTAATCAAGTCACGGTGGTTTCTTATTGAAAGGCTACAATCAGACTCTACCACAATGCCAGGGCCAATAGTTGTCGGCCCAGACGTGAAAACCATAACCCTAGAACCTGTTTTTACCATACATCCTTCTAAAAGTCCTACTGCAACAGATATTGCTGTTCCGGTGGCCCTTAGAGGTCGATGACCAGGCATGACCGCTCTTGAAGAGCATATTTCTTCTATTACTGCTGTAACCATAAACTCACATTCTGACACAGGAAGCAGAAAACCTTGCTTTTGGACAACTGGTGTTTTCCCAATAGAAGGTTGTTTCGTGCTTTGAAGTTGAAGAAACTGCTGAATCTGAGGGGGATAAATAACATAATAAGCAGTCTCAAAATTACTATAATCAGATGACTCGTTGCTCTATCACAACTCACAAGCGTAAATTCAGATGGGGAAGTGTCATAACGGAGTCATGTAATTGACTAATATCTTTTACCTCCCCATACATTTTTGGAAGTGAAAATGGGATCACCTAGGATATTCACATGGAACATTCCATGTCCAAGTTACGCTCAAACTCTACTATCATCTCATAACTCATAACACATACCAAATTAGATACATGACATATGAGTAACTATCAACATCAAAACATCAAGTAGATCACAACAACTTTAGAGACATTTTAAGTATAAGGCTTTGCTGTTGTTGTAGCATGCGATAGGGGGTAGAGGGATTTTAGGTATAAGCATTCCATATAAATGTCCAAAGTCACAAATCCCCACTTATAAGCATCTAGGTTTCTTCATTAGATTCCTATGCCGCCCATTAATTTGGCATGACATGTTCAGTGTAAATGTCCCAAATAACAGGCACTTAGTTCTTTTATACGTATACTAATGCTTGTAAATCATGTAATTGAAAATGAAGATAGAGTGAAAATATCCCCTTGAGGATGACCTCCTAATGTTTCTCTTCTAAAATTACCTACAAAATATACTCTAGCACCTTAACAAAAGACACGAATGCTCAGAAGTTAAAAAGCACTGCCTCGATGTTCACATGAAACAATCCACGCTAAATCATGCACAGACTCCGCTATCATCCCTTAATTCATTACCATATATCACTAAGATACATGCCATCTACCATTTGAAAAGATGAGATTCCCAGCTGTGAAACTTCCGTAAATCCGAAAACCACATAAAACCACCATCTTTCCTAATACACACGCCTTCGCATTATCATTAAGTTTTAACTTTTTTTCTGTGCATACTTCATTCAACATTATATTATGTCTCTAATCATACATCACATCACAAAACAATAAATTAAAAACCAAAATTCACATCAACCACCTTAAAGAGAACATGATCACATTGCATTTTCAACCAACTAAAATTTGCAACATATCAAATCAAAATAACGAAAAATTCAGTAAAAGTCGAATCCAATTCACCTGAGTAGAGCTATGATCTCTGCTACCATGAAACAGAACAACTCTACAACAACCATCAAACCCCAAATCATGAACCCTAACCATAGAATCAAAACTAACAACCCCCACCAAAGCATTATCCGGCAACCGCGAAACCAAAAGCAACAACTCCTTCTTCAACACGCTAAGCTCATCCACAGGGGTACAAAGGTCAATCACAAACACAAAAGCTGGTCCCACCTTGACATCAACCCCACCACCAGAATGATATTCAACAGCACTATAAGTAGGAAAAAGCTCAGCAGGGAGATTGTTTTCGCCGATACCGGAATACGCTTTGGGAAACCTATTTTTAGAGTGACAAAAGGGGCAATGCCAGATTTTGGTCTGGTAATCAACGCGAGAGTAAGGGTTTAATGCCGCGCCACAGGTGACGCAAAGCAAAGGGTCGTAGTCAAGGGAAGGTAATTCCGAGGATTCTGTTAAAGCCAGGGGTGTGCAGAGGATTGAGAGTGGGATTACTAAGGAAGTTGCTTCGGTGTTTGTTGTGGGCCATGAGTTCCATGTCCATCTTAGACCTTCGATGCATTCGAGTTCTATGAAATCCATTTTTTATCGTTTTTTCGGGTTAAATTTGGGGTGTGGTGGTGGGCCAATTCCGGGATCTCCAGGTTGAGTGGTTTGCGGTGGTTTTTGGTGCCGGCATCGGTGGTGGTGGTGGTGGAGTTTTGGTGTGGGGGTTAGAGTGAGTAATTAAGAGTTTAAGGTAGATGGAAAAATGATGCGACGTTATGTTCTATTTCTATAGTACGGAACTGATTACGGATTTTAGGTGAAGTAACACTGACATGCGGAGTTGTTATTAATACTCAAAATTACTCCGCCCCACATCCCTACTTGGAGTCGTGGCCAATGGTGTGCGCAATAGGTAGGGATAGGGCCGTATCGAAGTTTTTAGGGTCGTTGTTATGAAAAATGAAAATTAGACATTTGCATTATTAACATTAATACTGTTGGTAATAATGTATGATTATAGATAAAGAAATTATTTTAAATATAAATTTAATTTGGATAATGAGGGAAAAGACAATTTTCTAAAAAAAAATTACAAATTTAGGGGCCTCTAGTGGCCTTTTGGAACCCCTTTAAAACGATCATAAGTACGAATGATTGTCTAGACAGAGTCCGCATGAATATATTCAAGTTCATAATTTACATCTAACTCCATTTTTTTTTAGCCAAAATTGATGGGAAAAATCTCAACTTTCACCGATCTGCTTAAATTAATCCCAGCTTTAATAAATCCCATTATAATCCGATGTTGGACAAAATCTTCTCAAAATGCATCAAATGACTTATAACCTTTTTAGCAGGTTATAATTCATGTATGATCATCATCATTCCTCATCCTCACCTTTCATCATCATTATCATTATACCTCACCTTTTATCATCATCATCATTATCCCTCACCCTCTTCAATTTCTTCATCCTCACCACCTCTGCACATCATCATACTTACCACCACCATATCCCTCTTCTCATCACCACCATCAACCTAAATGACCACCTAAACATCACCATCACGATCACTACCCTCTTCTTCTCACCACCATCACCATCATCCTTATCGTCATCCAAACCAAAACGACCACCCATAACCCAAACTCACACTCGCAACCCATAACCCAAATAGTGACCACGACCAACACCACTNAATTTGGGGTGTGGTGGTGGGCCAATTCCGGGATCTTCAGGTTGAGTGGTTTGCGGTGGTTTTTGGTGCCGGCATCGGTGGTGGTGGTGGTGGAGTTTTGGTGTGGGGGTTAGAGTGAGTAATTAAGAGTTTAAGGTAGATGGAAAAATGATGCGACGTTATGTTCTATTTCTATAGTACGGAACTGATTACGGATTTTAGGTGAAGTAACACTGACATGCGGAGTTGTTATTAATACTCAAAATTACTCCGCCCCACATCCCTACTTGGAGTCGTGGCCAATGGTGTGCGCAATAGGTAGGGATAGGGCCGTATCGAAGTTTTTAGGGTCGTTGTTATGAAAAATGAAAATTAGACATTTGCATTATTAACATTAATACTGTTGGTAATAATGTATGATTATAGATAAAGAAATTATTTTAAATATAAATTTAATTTGGATAATGAGGGAAAAGACAATTTTCTAAAAAAAAATTACAAATTTAGGGGCCTCTAGTGGCCTTTTGGAACCCCTTTAAAACGATCATAAGTACGAATGATTGTCTAGACAGAGTCCGCATGAATATATTCAAGTTCATAATTTACATCTAACTCCATTTTTTTTTAGCCAAAATTGATGGGAAAAATCTCAACTTTCACCGATCTGCTTAAATTAATCCCAGCTTTAATAAATCCCATTATAATCCGATGTTGGACAAAATCTTCTCAAAATGCATCAAATGACTTATAACCTTTTTAGCAGGTTATAATTCATGTATGATCATCATCATTCCTCATCCTCACCTTTCATCATCATTATCATTATACCTCACCTTTTATCATCATCATCATTATCCCTCACCCTCTTCAATTTCTTCATCCTCACCACCTCTGCACATCATCATACTTACCACCACCATATCCCTCTTCTCATCACCACCATCAACCTAAATGACCACCTAAACATCACCATCACGATCACTACCCTCTTCTTCTCACCACCATCACCATCATCCTTATCGTCATCCAAACCAAAACGACCACCCATAACCCAAACTCACACTCGCAACCCATAACCCAAATAGTGACCACGACCAACACCACTGAAAAACTCAAAGATCCCAAATCAAAACCCCATACGCATGAACCTCAAACCCCAAAATTGAACTTGACTCTAATGATACCAAGGCTTCCCTTATCCAAATTCACCGCAAAATCATGTATTTCGATTCCACCGCCTTGAAATTCCACCGCAACCAATTCAATTAATGGGATAAACTTAAATTGGTTTGATTATCCGAATTAGGACGATGAAAGCATGCATCTTTGGGTGGCGTTTTGGATGGTGGTTGGGTGCTTTAAGGGTGGTGGCTGGGTATGTTCTTCGAGGGCGGGGGAGTGGGTTTTTGAGGAGGAGGGGAAAGGGCTAAGGCTTACGAGGGAGGAGGAGAGGTGGCAAGGGTGGGGGGACAGGCGGCAAGGGGAGGCGATCCAGATGGTAGGGTGTCTGGGCGGTGGGGGCTTCGCGGGTGGTGACGTTTTATATTAAAGGTTGCCAAAGGTGGTGGTGGAGGTGGTTGTCGATTTTTAATTTTTTAATTTGTTCAATAATTAAAGTAGTTAAAGTATAATTACAGGATTAGAGGCTAATTAAGTGAAATTAACCTATAAATATTCACATATACCTGTTGTAACAGGTTACCATTAAAAATGGTGAATTTTGAGAAGATTTTGTCCAATATCGGATTATAATGGGATTTATTATAGTTGGGATTAATTTAAGCAGATTGGTGAAAGTTGGTATTTTTCCCATCAATTTTGGCTTTTTTTAATTTAAAAAAGTCGAGTGTTGAAAATAAATGGCCAATTTATAGTTATGTATCAAACTTTCGCTTGAAAATAAACAAAGTTGGGTACGGATATGAATTAGGTATGATTATCTGGGATGGATTTGCATAAAATATTTGTTTACATTTTCGAGTTTAAAATATACATTCAACACCTTTTATTATTATTTTTTTGAATTAGGTGTTGAAATTGAATCAACAAATTATAATTGATGGTATAATTGAATTAATTAATATTATTTCTTAGCGACCTTTTAAATTAATTTTGTATTTAATTGACATGTACTCTTCAAAAAATAATACTCGTAGTTAACAATTTAACATGTAATTTTATTATGTGTTGACAACAAATTTAAAGTGTAGTTTCAATGTAACATAACTGTAGTAAATTACTCATTCTGATGTTGTAGAAATAATTTAAAGATAGTCAAAGTTGGACTTCTAAATCGTTGTATGACTTGAACTCAAGATAGAATGTTCATGACGTAAGACAAACAGGGATATTAGCCTAACAAGATGGTGTGAGAAACTGAATACTTGTCACCTTCTCGAAGTCGGGTTGTGCAAAACCTTAAATGGGCCTGGCCATTGACACGTGAATAAAAGTTAGTGAAAACACTTTGAACAGTTATAGAAATGATTTCAATAGGCAATGACCGTGTTTAATATGAATGTATCAAATATCAAATTTCACTTCTAAACGTCATTTGGTAGTGTTTTACAATTTTTTTTCTTAACATTCTAGAGTATTTTATTTAAATTTGTATAATTTTAGATGATTAAGGCATTGCTCGGTAATTTGCTGTTGGTTAGTGATTAAAACGGTGAATAACTTTTTTAGAAGTTAAAAGCCCCAAGCCCCCAAGGCAAAATATGATTTTTAAGTATCACAAGCCAATAACCATTTTTTTTCTTCTTCTTCTTTTTTTTATTTTTTTTTATGTGAATTTGGTTGTATGACTGTATTGACAAGACAAAAAAACGCGAGGGCTGACCAATTAATCTCTGTGATATGCAATTTTGCATATTACAATGTTATTCAAGGTAATATGTTAGAGGTTCAAAGATAATGTCGACATTTAATACACATTTTAAGGGGTAATTTGGAAAAAAAAATTACTGTTTATTTACCAAAATGTCATGTGATTTTCATTTTTTACCCATTACAGTGATTTATTAGATATTATCCAAAATACGCTAACCAAACACCCATTAAATCTAAAAATCTAATTTTCTAACACAACTTTTGTTGATAAATAAATCATATAAATAACGCAAATGATGTAACAACGTTTGAAACAATTAAAAATCAAGGAGTAACCTTTTGTTTTCTTGGATACCAATCTTTGAACACTAGCCCTCGAGAATCAAATACATGATTTATACCATTGAGGCACATGGACGATTGGTTCAAGGACTAACCTATTCGTACCTTAACCATGCTCCTATTCATTGGCGGAGCTAGTTAAGGGCACGGTGGTGCACGTGACCCACCAAAGCCCAAGACAAAAATGAAGTTCAGAAAAGATGGGGGATAAGGGGAAATTGGATAATTTTTTAGTTGTATATTTGCATAGAAAGAAGAAGAAGATCAATGGGGAGGAGGATGAAGATGGGTAGGGTAGTTGTTGAATAAAGATGAGTTAAAGAAGAAGATGAATAGTTATAAAGTGGGCTTATTTTAGTAATTAAGAATTAGATAGATGGGCTAATGGAGAGTGGGCTAGTGGGGCACAACTTTGAGGACAACATTTAATTGGATAATGAAAAAAAGTGGTATATATGGAATTTATGAATAATTTTTCTTCATATTCCTAGTAAAAAAAAAAAAATAAAACAAAAAAAAAACTAGTTTCAAATAAAACAAAAATTTTACATGAACTCTTCAATCTTTCATTCCTAGTTTTCTACGTGACCCTCCTACTCTTATAGAATTATATTTATGAGTTACGAAGTATGAATTTATTTGATCATTGTTTTAAATTGTGTGTATTGTTGTGTATTTTTTAAGAAAAAATGATCGATTTTGTGCCATTCCTGTTTCTAGAAATTACCACTTTAATCTTCCGCTGATGTACACCTTAATTAATCTATTGCACTTTATATTATACAATATCTCTATATTTATATTATCTTCATTAACAAATGTTTTATTAGTATACATCATTGCTTAAACAAATTTATGAAATTAACTTTTTGTGAGAAGTAATTTTCTGTTTTACATAATGAGTAAAATATGAGTAATTATATGTGTTTTTTCCTTATCCAAAAAAAGCACCTAAATACGTAATATGATACTTATATCACATATTTGGCTGTAATATGAAGATTTTATTACCAATTGGTCGTAGTTAAAATTTTTTGATACTATTACGAACTATCGATAGTTGATGGTGACCCACCCTCTTCGGAATCCTGCCTCCGCCACTGCTCCTATTTAGGTTAAATTGAACAACACCAAATAGGGCAAATCAGCTATCGAGTTCATCTAATCACCCAACTCACAAAAACAAAGAGGATCAAAGCCAAAGACCAAGCTCTCCAACCGCCAAAATATATTATACTCCGTTAAAAAAAACTCGGCGCTTTAGTTTAAGCGCGGGTTTTCTTCTTCTTCAAACAACCTTCACAAATTTCTGAGTTTCTGCTCAAATGAGCTTACCTCTCACACCACACCAGTAATGTCGGCTGTACTCAAATTAAAAAACGTTTTTAAACGTATCAAATCCGTTTTTTCGCTTCAGGTTTTCTTCTCTTTCTCTGTTTTTTTTTTTCAGGCAATTCGTCGAACACTTTATCGACGCTTTGTAATTTTACATTTTTGATTTTTAAATTTTGTTTTTGTATCAGAAGCTTCGTCAATCTGCCATTGAAGGAGCTTCGGAAGCTGAAAGCTGCGCTAATATGGACCCCAAAGTCAAATCATTGGCTCCATCTATTGGTAATTTGAGCAGTTGTTTGTAACTTGTTGTAGAATCTTCTTTATTATGTTTATGCATTTTCGTAGTGGATGAATGATGGAGTAAATGAGTAATTCAAGTGATTAAGGGAGTTTTAATTGCCACAAGCGATCAATTTGTTACTTGCTTTGATGCTTTCTATTGCTTTTATTTGTGTAGCTTGTTTTAGAATAAGGTTTCTTGTTATTTATACGTTTTTTTTTTGTAATTTATTCGAGTTTCGTACTATGTATTGTATATTTGAGGATACGATTGAGGCACACACATAAAATTACTAACCGATGATAATGTGTCTAATCATTATGGTGCAGGTGAAGTTGACACTTCAAAATGGAAAACGATAGACTCGAGGGCCCTAGGAATAAGATTGTCGATGATACCGTTTGCATCAAAGACTGTTGTTAAGATTCTACAAGAAGAAGGTCATTTTTCGTTGCATATACTTTTTGTTTGACATGAAATAAACTAGATGTGGTAGTATGAAATTATGAACTTTTTGGAGTCATTGGAAACACTTTTGAGTTTATTAGGTCTATTAAGCTTTTATAAGTTGCCATTCACCATCATACGAATGAGCATGTTAAAGTTGTCATAGGGGTTGATTAAACATATTGGACCTTAAGTTTAAAATTTAGACAAATAATTTATCTTAGATTGTTCTTTTGGCACCACATTTGTTATGTCTTTATTGCTAGCTGTTGAGAACTTCACTTGTGAGTTGTCCCACATCGGAGAAAGAGGAGAGATCATACTAGTTTATAGGCCTAGGAGTTACCCCTCCTATTGCCAACCTCCTTGGGCTTGTAAGTTGGTTTAACTGTCCTCTTCCTTGTTGGGTTAACATTGTTTTGCTTATTGAGTTTACAAATAACTCTTTCAACCATGCATGTTTCGCTGGTCACTACTCTATTTCTTCCCCCTTATCTAGTGCACACTGCACAGATGTTTGTAGTCTTCTAGCTTGCTTGGCCTTATATCCTCTTTGTGATTGGGTGCTCATACTAGGGTGTTTGAAGTGATTTGTTTCTCAAATGTCAATACATTATAAATGATGAAAAAATGTATGCTACTACTTGGTTATGACATTGATCATTTTGTTTGTTGGGATTTGGAAATTATAGGAAATGTGAACCCTGTGTTTTCTTCTTATTAACCTAGTACAAGCTGTCTACGGATTATTTATGTGATTTGGTGCAGCATACTTTTGGTGTTATAAGTTGTGTTTAGGGCTAAGATTTCTTCACAATGCTATGAAAATTTGAAAAGCACTTCTTAGTTGTCCATTTTGTAAATTAATGCCTTTTACTATAGTGTTTAGCCGTCAAGGACTTTTAAAGCCACCAAATTTACCCTCACAACTTAAAATAGGGGGCTTCTAGTTCAACTTTCAAGTTAAAATCTAGCCGATGCTTTTTGAGTTAATGTTTTGTTGTAGGCTATGATACTTTAGGGAGCCTACAAAAAGTTCCTTGTGTATGCGTATAGGCAAAGCACGCATCAATTGTATGTATTCCTGAAATGTGCCATTATGTTAGCACTTTAGCATGATGTTACTTGTGTATGTTTGGAGATCACCCAAATTTTTTCCATACTGAGAGGATGTTGATTTTTAACAACAATAGTGGAGTAAAGTTATTGATCAAGCTCATCACAGTTTCCCAAAATTTAATACTTAGTATATGATTGTGGATTGGAGCCAAGGCTTGAACTACATTGCTAGTTTATGTTTTACTATCCAATCAGACTGTTTCGTCATATTTAGTTTATGACTTCATATTTTAAAAATCAAAATCCTGTCATTTTGTTATGCAATAGCTGAAGATTTGAACTTTGACTCTGATGAATCATAATTTGGTCATTTCCCAGTAGCTGTTTTGTAACACAGAAGCTGAGAATGTAATGTGAATAGTGATATTTTACCTTCATTCATATTTCCTGTTTTATTTATTATGACTTGAAATCGTGTAGAGGCTGTAAACACACTTGAATACGTATTCTCTGAGCAGTAAATAACTCGTACATTTTCTATGAAGTATTGAAGCCTATTCTCATCTAGAAAGCCATTCAATTTTCATTATTGAACTTGGACATCCTTTTGAGCTTGACCTTACTCAACTTTAAGGTTGAACTCAATTTTTTTGGGAGCTCTCATTCCAACAATACTATTGTGGTTCACCCAATCAAAGCCTTAATCCCACAAGTGAGGTCGATTGCATAAGCTATACATGTTATCGCATGTGCTCAATAACTCGTATATTCTCCCCCCATTTCCTTCGATCAAGTGCGTCATAATTATGTTTTAGGATCCATGATATAAACTGTAGAGCAAGTTCTTCTCATCAAACTTTGTGTTGTCTATCGGTGGCTTGGTTGTTTCTAGACCTGTAATTTGTGACACAACCCGCCAACACGACACGAGCACGACCCTTTATTAAAGGGTTTGGGTCAAGGAATATAACCCGTAAAGTACACGGGTTGACATGACACGACCCATTTATTAAACAGGTCGGGTTAGGGTTGAAGGGGTTCAACTCGTTTAAGTAAACATGTTGACACGACACGATTTCACCTAGCTTTTTACTTTAGTATGTAAAAAAAGACATGACACGCTAACTCGACACGAAGTCGACCCGTTATTAGCGGGTTTGGGTCAAGGGTGCCAACCCATTTAAGTACATGGGTTGGCACGACACGACTCGTTTATTAAACAGGAAGGGTTAGGGTTGGAGCGGCTCAACCTGTTTAAGTCATGTCTTTTTTTGGGGTTTTGTCCCATTGAAGCTTGTCATAATTTGTTACTTCTCTTAGTGTGCAATTTTATTAAGCCTTTGTTAAGAAGTTTAATCCACAGGTCATGACGCTTACTTGGTTGGTGGATGTGTTAGAGACTTACTGCTAAACAAAACCCCAAAAGATTTTGATGTAATCACAACAGCAAATCTTCTACAGGTTCTGTGATGCTTAGCCTTGATTTGGTTTTGTGATTCTTTGATGAAAATTCATTAGTAATTTAATTCAAATGCCTTATTGTGTAGATAAAAAAAAAATTTCATCATGCCTATATTGTGGGCAAGAGGTTTCCTATTTGTAAGGTTTCTGTCAGAGGATCTGAAATTGAGGTTTGTTTATTCTTTCTCATCTTTTTGAGTATGTTATTGTTTTGAAAAGGCCACATGAATATTTAACGGTCCTATCTATATCATCTAGTTGCACAAATGTTTGCCTATAGGTATCTAGCTTTGAAACAGCGGCTCAAAACGAGGAAGGGATAGAAAGAGTTCGCTTGTCCGAGATGCCCGGAGATTACGATAAAAAGGATTTATTGCGTTGGGAAGATTCCTTGTATCGAGATTTTACAGTGAACAGGTTTTGGCATGCCTCCTTTTGCTTTTGGTCATGCCATTGACCTTTTTCCAGGTTTATTCGCCTGTTGTGTGCTTGTTTATCATCTTGCATAAGGTTAACTCACTGTCATATCTTTCTTGTGCTTGTGAGCAGTATGTTTTATGATCCATTTGCACATAAAATCTATGATTATTCCAATGGGATGGAAGATTTGACAGCCAAGAAGGTGCTTTACCATTTTTTTTTAAAGCCATCCTGTTTCCTTGGTCATGATTTTCTCCTAATAACGTACTTCTTGATGATATTGTTTCAGCTTAGAACCTTAGTCCCTGCATGTTCGTCATTCCAAGAGGATTGTGGTAGGTTACTGTAAACTATGACAGTGATTGAAAGCATGCTGACTGTTTTGTAATGAGAGTAGAAATCTTGTTGTGCAGCAAGGATTTTGCGAGGTCTAAGAATTGCTGCCCGTCTAGGATTCTCATTTGAAAAGGACACAGAGAGAGCATTACACAATCTCCATGCTTCTGTCCAGAATTTGGATAAGGTATTAATAATAAAATTCTGATGGCCAGTCCTGGGTAGTTCATCGGCTATTTTTTCACATTCATGCCTTTCAAAAGCACTTTAGTGAAGTAGCCTTTACCAAAAAAAATTCAAAAAATTAAGTCAATATGATAAAGAATTCACCATGTTACCTTAACATGGTTAATTCTTTTTCTAGATATATATATTCTTTGTTTGATTTGACTGAAAATTAATTTTATGAACTTTTATTTTCACAGGGTAGGTTAATGCAGGAGATGAATTATCTATTCTCATATGGTGCTGCTCAGTCTTCTCTCCTCCTCCTCCAGAAGTTCAATCTCCTTCAGATTTTATTTCCATTTCAGGTGCATAACTATAATCAGTTTTGTGTAATAATGCTTTTGGTTGTCATAATGAAGATGTCTGAATTCTTACTTGATTTCCAGGCTGCTTACCTTGCTGAACACTCTGCTGGACAGACTCCTGTAATGTTGATGGTATGTCCACAGTAGAGCAAGAAGAATTGCAAAATGGGTTCTATATTTTATTGTTTCTCCGTTTCTGGTTTTATATATTGTTTGTTACAATGAATATAATTTGACACATTGATCTGGTGGAGTTGTGGTAGTCGTTACATATATTTCAAAAAATTAGACATTACAGTTGGTGAACTTGAATTGGTTCTCTTATTTATATCGGTGAGCTTAGGTGGAGTAGTGGGCTAATGACCTGCAGTATCTAGGTGTTGATATTGTATGTGGAGAGAGGAAGAGGGGAGAGCTATATCACGTGAACTGGGATATGAGAATTTTGGGATATATTATGGGTGCAAATTCCGCGCCAGGACTTGTTTCTGTAAGTGGTGAATAGTATTATAAGTTGGGGGAAAAGAGATAATTTTTGAAAAGTTGAGAAAGAAATTTTCAAAAGAGATTCTCGCTACAGGTTTAGTTAGGATCCTTTTTATTTCACTATAACTAATAAGTATTAGTGAAAGTGAACATTTTGTCATACGACTCATACTTGACAGCTGCATATATAGATCTTTGACTTATCATATTTTTTCTTTTTCCCATCCATTCCTCTACCTGTTGTCTTGCCATAGCCTAGCAAATTCTTCATACAAACGTTGAGATTACTTTTGTATGGCTCCATGGAGCGTTATCAGCTCTGAGCAGCATATAAGTTCCTTATTGGCTGCTATGATTTTCAAACACAAAATGGTGAGCAACTAGGACCCAGTTTGAATATATTTATCTATGAGAACAGTGAGTTCATTTGAAACAAATGGAGGACAAACTGTTCATCCTCCAAAAACTAAAAAAAATAATAATTCAATGAGCTTTATTCTTGTAAATATCTAGTGTTAGAGATCACTGTATCATCCTGCATCATCTTTGTGAAAGTTGGTGGTGTAAAGCACATAATCTTGAGTGAAATTATGCTCCTCAATCCTCATATTCATAGTTTCTTAGTAGCACATATCATCGATTTGTGTCAGAATTTAATAGTTTATACTCTTTATAGCTGGGTAGAAAAATTACCGGAATCCATTGCAAGTTTATTTTTCAGCAACATTGTTTCGATTTATGATTTTGAGGTAGGATGCTTGATATTTATTTGTTTCGGATACTTTGTAAGTTAGCACACTTTTTTATTCCGAAAAGGTTGATAGTCGAAAGAACTAATCATGTTTTGATAACCTGTCTGATTTGACTTTTTTCTTCTTTTTTTCTTTTCATGCAGAAATTGTTCTCTAATCTGGATAATGTGGTTTCATGTGACCGACCTTGTGATATCGTCATGTGGTGAGCAAATATCTTATCTCTCTATATATCAATATGCTTGGCTTGTCTTGAGTGAGTGAGTGACTGCTGGATGAGCTGTCCTTGATGGAATTCTGGCACTATCTAAGTGCTCGGATAGTTAGATGAATAAAGATGTGTATCCTTTGATGCTAAGGCCCTGTTCTCCTCGTCTTATTTTTGCTTATTTTCAGCAAAAATAAGTTCAGTTCAGTAAAAATAAGTTTGGTTCAGCAAAAATCAGTTTCAATCCTTAATAAATTGTAAATGATTTCAGCAAAAATAAGTTCAGTTCAGCAAAAATAAGTTCAGATAAGTAAAAATAAGTTCAGTTCAGCAAAAATAAGTTTAGATCAGCAAAAATAATTTCAAATCAGCAAAAATAAGTTGACAAGAACAGGGCCTAAGTGCTGAATGCTGCAGTATTTGACTTGGTACTCTACTGTCATATCTTTTTGGTAAATGATTTGTCTTTCCTCCACTTACCTATTAAGTCACTTGCTGCTGCTGCTGGTCTGGTAGTATCTTGGTATTGTTTTTAGGGCCTTTTTTTCCGCTTTTTTTTTTTCTCTTGCTGTCTCTTGCAATTGACTGCGTAAAGGTCAGCCGACCATTGGGCTGAGACAAGATATAAATGGTTAGATCCTGCTAGGAAAAATAGTGGTTCTTAGGAGGGGGAGAAAAGGGTGAGGGAGTGTGTCTGTGAGAGTGAGAAGGAAGGGAGAGCAGAAAATAGTGATGCCTTTCTTATGCTGATAAAAAGTTGAAATACTACTTCGTCAATACAGTAGGGGATTAAAACTATAATTGTTGACAGGAAGGGACTGAATCATTTTATGTGGTTGAAGGCACTTTGCAAATTGATATATAAATGCTATTTCTATGTGCTACAGGTTAAGCCTGATGGTCTTCCACCTTGCATTGGTCAATAATCCTCAGGATGCTCGTGTAATATGGGCTTTCTCTGCACTTTTATACCATGGCTCATGGGAAGAAGGTGTGAAAGCAGCCAGAGAATTTTCTGAAGAGCACATTAGTTTTGCCCCAGAGATCTTTAATTCTTTTGATGATGTAGCAGACGAGAAACTAGCGCGAAGAGTTTCTCAATTTGCTTCAATTGTCCTGAAATCTATAGATGCTTTGACTAATTTTAAGACTCTGCGTATAGCAATGGAGCGTTACCCATCTTCTCCATGTGCCGATACGGTAAGATTACCTTCTCACTCACCCACCACCTACAAATACTACACACACACACCCTCACTCCACATATAATATTCTGTATACTCCCCTTGTGTTATATCCATGAATTAAACTTTGGTACCAAATGGATGTCAAGCCCCCTGAATTTACATGCCACCTAAGTCGGCTATTCATCTTGCTGGTTGCAATTCAATCCTGTGGTTACCAGTGAGATATATTATGCCTGTGTATCTACATTTTTGACAGTTGATTTGCTACAAGCTACTATTTTATCAACATAAAAATAATTCTACTTTTAGATCATCTTCTTTTCAAGAAAAATACCGTATGACAGTCTCAAACAATTTGTGCTGTATCCCACACTGTTTGCTGGTACCGCTGTTTAGTTTTGAGTGGATAATGGCCAGTGTCATCTAAAGCTCCTAGTACACGATTACCTTCGCTATTATTACTAGTCACTTAGGTACTGCTATCAGTATCAATTTCTCTTAGTAGCTTATTTTTTGTCTTATCTTTTGGCTTAGTCTTACAGTAGATTCAATTAATACGCTTCAGAAAGTTACAGATGTTCTCTTAAAATTCTCTTGCAAATATGGTTGTGTAGGTATTTATATCGAAGAATGCTGGTAGAGTGGTAGATGAAATTTTTCACAAGTTTGTGAAATATGTGAAATCAGTAAGGATAGTAAGGGAATGTTACAAGATTGACTATGAATTGCTCGGGAAGGGAAGCATAGAGGAGACCAGATTTGTTCTTGGCAAGGTTATGATGGATACAATGAGGGATGGGATTACTACCCAGCGTCGGACCAAGCTTCTTTCAGAGAAGAAAGATGATTTTCATGCATCTAAACTAGAAGTTGAACAAGTGAAGCTAAAAAGGCAAAGATCAAATGACTTTAAACTTGAGGTACCGAATAGCAAAGGAAAGGAAAAGCGTAATGTACCTAAGGTTTTGGTCAAACAAATAACCAAGAAACAGAAGCAGAACAAAATTTCAAGTTCTGCGGAAGAGACGCTTGTTAAGAACAAGTTGGGGGAGATTCTGAGTTGCCAGGTTACTGCAAAGGGAGACCAACAGTTGAAGAAAGAGTCGGTGAAAAAAGTCATGGAATTTCATTCCCAGCAGAAAGAGATGACTAAGCAGGATTTAAAGGTAAAAGCTGGACAGAACTATGAATCCCACACTCTCGAGGAGTTACCTACCATGAAACCGCACCAAAGTCTGGCTCCAAATGAGATATTGCATGTGCTAGAAAAGGTATCCCATGTAGGGAAGCAATACAATAATCGTGCTTCGGAAGGGACAATACATGTGCAAAGAAAAAGGCCCAAAATATCAAAACAGAACAAAGATCAGGCACCTGTGGAGATACTGAATGTGTTAAATCGTTTTAACATCAAAGGACGTGAGGATCCTAGCAAGAGACCCAGTAAATCAGAAAAGCAACCAACCACGGAAGAAAATTCTGAAGATGAGTCTAAAAGGACAAGGAAAGCACAAGCTGGGAAACTGCCTAACCTTTTTAAATGAATTTGATGTTTTTAAGGTCTACGACATTCACACAATATACAGTTTATCTCACTTTGCAGGTCAGTGTCCACTTGTATGTGTGTTTTTGGTCACTTTGTAAGAGGTTTCCATTTTCTACCCTAGGATTTTTTTTATTATTTTTTTATTTTGCAATATTAATAAGTATATTGCCTATTCCTCACCCTCGGAAAGTGAGGATACTACGGCAGGTCAACAATTGGGAGTATACCATTGATGCTTCATTGTAGAGTTGATATGTATGGGATACGGGTGTCTTGTGTTGAGCTGCCGCATCTTCTACTATCTCCTCGATGCTTTTGTGGAAGTGTTTAAGTAATTTAATGTAAGTGGCTTGGTATTTTTTGCAGGACAATTCTGGACCTGCCAATCTGGGAAGGCCTTCATGCAATCCGCAAGGCTCATAGTATTGCCCGTGTCTTAGGTTACTTGCAGTGGGTTCTTGCTTTTCATGTTAGAAATTTATAGAAGTGAAATCCTAATAAATTTTGTAGGGAACTTAGAAAGCAATTATTTACCTTTAGTCTTTATCGAGACACAACCAGGTAAATTCATCAAATTCTCGTAGAAAATGAGCTAGAATTAGTCCATCGGCTGATCAGCGTTGAAAGAATATTTTGATGTAAGAGTGTATACAAAGGCCAAAATTAGGGCAAAGCATTTGAGCTTCAGAAGCCTCAAAATTGGCATAAATATGATTTCAGTGGAAGTGAAAGCATACCTGGTGTTTGAAATCATCTATCTATCACATAGTGAAATGGTTCTTACTCTAATGAAAGCAAACTTTTACATGTTCAATTTGCTTTTGTGACACATCAATATCCCTTTTGGTGCTATAAATCCTATACTGGTATGATGAATGAAGTTATAAACCCATACTACTATGAATCTCTGATTTCAGATTTGTACTATCTTACAAACCAAATCAAACTCCATTATAATACGGGTGTGTGGGATGATGGGCAGGGTAGGACCATCGGATGATTTTTGCCATATTTCCATCTTCATTGATATCTAAATCCTGTGATGGTGGGAGCAAGGTGTGGGATGTGGGCCATGTGGTTTTGTTGTGAGGGATGGTATGGGGGTGTAGTTGCTGCGTGGGTTCGTCAGTTTACTGGTTTTATTACTCCAGAGGTTCACGAAGCTCAAGCATTGCCATTGGGTGTTAGAGTGGCGTGGGAATTTGGGTATAGGAGCTTCGAGCTTGGTTGCGGAGACACATTGCAAGTGGCTGGTAAATGCTTTGAAGAGCTCCATTATCCCTAATAATGCTATGAGGCTCTATGTTGAGGAAATTCTTCGATGGGCGCGGTTTGATTTACGTGCTTGGTCTTATGTTCCTACAAATGGGAACAAGGTAGCTCATCATATAGCTACGTTATCTCCTTTTTTTATTGTTGTTTTTGCATGTTTGGTTAGAGGACTGGTGGGATACTATTGTTGGATTAGCCTTAATAGATATGTATAATTATTTACTGAATGAATAACATTTCTACTTTAACTTAAAAAAAAAACTTTGCGGTGGTTCTAAAATTCATCCTTATCCTCACCCCCATCAAATATGCATGTAATGTTAATCCCACTCTCCCCCCACCACCATCCATCAAATCCCCCAAACCAAGTCTCATCTAAAAAATATAAAAACTAATATATATTTTTTAAAAAAATATAAGCCAATGTTTGTAACTAGCTTGAATTACATAGTAGACTATAATATATCTTACTTACTGCGAATAAAGTTATTAAGACAAACTCTTACAAAAATTATTAAGGTATAAGTAATGCAGTACGCAATAAATAGATAAAATTATATCAAATATTACAAACAATTACAAGTGAACATAGGTATGACTCGGGGGCAAAAGGAGGCGGGTGAGGTGGGTAGATACACTTTTTTTTTTTAACAAAATAGATATGTTAATGATTCTATTTCGTCAACATTTTTATATGTATCTGCATATGATAGTGTGTCTTAAAACACCCAAATATTATTGCACAAACAAATGCATCAACCTTAATCAAACTCAATGATGAAGTTCAAACTTTCTAACTTTTACTTAATGAGTTTATAGATATAAGTCATATAACTTTTTTTCTTTGACACACAAGAGAGTTACATACATATAAACATTATTAGACCTCAAATTTCTTTTAGCCATCACCACCATTATTATTAAATACAAGATAAATTAATGTGTCTGATTTTGTCAAAAAAAATCTACATATATTTATGACAATGTCTTGAAAACACACAAAATGCTTTGGCACGAGCTTCTTCGAATTGTAATCACCTATGTCAATCTCAATGATGGAAAAGTTATGAATTTTAACAAATGTATCTACAAGTAATTTTGTTTGGCGCGCAAAAGATTCAAATCTACTTTTTTTTCGGCAGTTGGTTCAAATCTATGTAAACAATCAATCTCATATTTTTTTTTGTCGCTACCGATGTAATTATGAAGAAACTTGACAGGTTTATGAATCCAACTTTATTAGCATATATATGCAAAACTAGCATGCATGATTTAATTAGGTGTCTTGAAATACCTAAAATATTCCGAAACAAACATATCTCATCCATAGGAAACAATCTTAGTGATGGAAACTTTGTAACTTCAATGTATGTTTTTGTGGCACGCAAGAGAGCCAAGTCTAAATGTTATCATTAAACTTCAAACATTTTCTTATCTTTATTAATTCATTGCCAAAAACAAAATAGGTTATTTAATTCATTTTTCACAACGCATCTATACTTATCATACGTAGAGTCTTGAAACACCCAAAATGTTTCAGCAAAAACAAATTCTAAAACCAAATTTGTAAATCCAACTGAATAAAAAATGTGTCTTGTAGCAGTAAATCACCGACAACTTACTACATGAAACGGCCTTATAATAACAACCTTCTCTCATCGACTTTAATTATTAATCTACTGAGTAAATAAACTTTTGACCTCAAATTTCCTTCTGCTGTTACCAATTCGTTATTATAAATCCAGAATAGGATAAATTATCTAAGTCAGATTCGTCTATAAATTTAACCTACATAATATTTATGCTGTCTCGAAACACCCAGCATACTCTGGAGTCCGGACAAACACAATTCAAAATCAAATCAAAATCTTACATGCAATTCACCCAAACAAAATCCATAACCTCACTTATATGGGGAGCAATACTTTAAAATTTCCAACTCTTTTCCAAAAAAATTTGATGATTTTCCTAAAGAAAACTTAGAAAGTTGCTAGGAGCCTCCAAGTGCACTTAGGGGGAGAGCGTATGTTACCTGCCAAAAAGCAATAAACTAAAGTCCAAAATCCAAATCATTTTAAACCCTCAAAAACCAATCATATTATCAATTCAACTAATTCACACACACATAATCATGATTTTCACCTTAACAGTATTATTTCCTCTATATTATAATCATTTTTATTTCCTTTTCTAATAACAAACTTTTTTATATTTTAATTTTTTACCATCTATCCTAAGGTCACATGCGATGCACCACATGCCAACCCACTAATGTGACCGTTAGCTACTTCTACATTTTTACCTTACTAAAACAATAACCCCCTCAAAAAAAAAAAAGGAAAAAAAAAAAAAGAAAGAAGAAGTGTGTTATAGTCCAAACAACGGCCATATTTAACTAGCCGTTGTATTTGAAAATAATTTTAAGGGGGAGTATTTCCAGACAATGTTTCCCTTGTTTCCGTTTTAAGGCAACATTTTATTTCTTTCCTTTTTCTCCTTCTTCTTATTATTACCTGAGTTTTTTCAGAAAGAGAGAGAAAAATATCAAATTATTATTTTATTAAAAATAATAATTAGTAAATGAACTACTTCAAATTGTTGTTCATCTTCAACAAAACAGCAAAAATTTGAGATTTAATTTTTTCCNTATATTAAAAATAATAATTAGTAAATGAACTACTTCAAATTGTTGTTCATCTTCAACAAAACAGCAAAAATTTGAGATTTAATTTTTTCCTTTTTTGTTGGGGTTTCTGGGTTTTTTATTCTTTGATTGATTATCTTTGAAAAAACTGTAATTAATACTATTTAGCAAAGATGATTTCAGATGAAAACCAAAGTATTACCAATAATAATAATAAGGCACAAGGTATTTTTCTTTTAATTTATGCAAAATTCTAGGGTTCTTGAATTTAATTAATTAATTAATAGTTATTAAGTTTGAATTTCGTGTAAGAATTCTTGATTTTTAGCTGAAATTACTTGTTTCCTGAATTGGGGTTCTTGAATTTTATTTGATTAATTAGAAAGATTAAATCTTTATTATTATATAGCTGAAATTACATGATTTTTAAAATGGGGTTTTTCAATTTTTTATTTTTAGTTTGATTTTGATTAATTTGAATATAAATTAATTTAATTTCAGGTGGTAGAAAATTTGGGCATGAAGCAAAAAGAACAAGAAGAGCATTAAGTGTAATTAATCAGAATTTGGTTGGATCTCAAGCATTTCCTTGTGTTGTTAACAAAAGACCCAATTCACAGTAATTCATCTTTTTCTCTCTCCTCTAATTCAAATTTTTGTTAAATTAATCTATAATATTTTTATTTTTTTGTTTGAATTTATATAATTTATGTTGAATTTTAATTTGTTTTTTTTTGGGTTGATTTTAATTTGCAGAAAATGTGTGATTTTTGATGAGAACATTCCAAATCCTGTACACAAACCAGTCACAAGGTTTCTTTTCTAACTTTTGTGGTTAAAAATTTGAAGCTTTTTGAATATTCTTTGATTTTTTAAGTTAGAAAAAATAAGCAAAAATTTCAGCTTTAATTCTGATTTTTTTGAATGATTGAATTATCTTTTTTCAGGAAGAATTCTGCACAGATTGCTCCTTCTTTACCCCAGCAATCTTGTTCATTGGTACTTCAATTTCTAATTTTATATATTTAAAAAAAGAAAATAAATTGTTTTTATTATTAATATTATTATATATAAGTGATTATTGTACTAATCTTGGTTTTGATAATTTAAATAATCAGGAAATCAATAAACCAGAAAGTTCAATTCAAAATTCAAGTGAAATTGAAAATTCCAATGAAAATGAAGATGTTAAAATCATTGATGAAGAATGTAAGATTACAGATTTGCCTGTGCCAATGTCATTGGAAAAGCCTGAAGTTGCACCAATTCAAAACAATGAGATGGTAAATTTTGCTAATTTAAACTACCCTTTTGAAAAAATTAGCTATAATTGTATATATAATCATATTTTATGGAAGATTAATGTATTATGGTGGAAAATTTAATATAATAACAGGAAGAAGTTGAGATGGAAGACATTTTTGAAGATCCAATCTTGGACATTGATGGCTGTGATTCAAAAAACCCTCTTGCTGTCACTGAATACATTGATGATATCTATTCTTACTATAGGAAAATTGAGGTATGATGATGGAATACACTTGAAACTTGAAATTTTTTGAAAAAATAGTCGAGTCAGACACTTGGACACCGAGGGCGAGTTTAATTTAAATGTTGAAAAGGACCTTAGAGAGGATTGCTAATCTTTTATGCTTAAAACTTTTGCAGGTTTGCAGTTGTGTGTCACCAGATTATATGTCACAGCAATTTGACATTAATGAGAAGATGAGGGCTATTTTGATTGACTGGCTTATTGAGGTTAAAATATTGAGCATGTAATTTAATTTGGTGACATTATTATATGTTTTTGTAGTTAATTAATTTTATAGTATGGTTTCTGATGTAATTATTGGATCATATAAACAGGTGCATTACAAATTTGAACTGAGAGATGAGACCTTATTTCTGACAGTACATCTCATAGACAGATTCTTAGCTAAGCACACTATGGTGAGAAAGAAGCTTCAATTAGTGGGTTTAATTGCAATGCTTCTTGCTTGCAAGTATGAGGAAGTTTCTGTTCCAGTTGTGGAGGACTTGATTTTCATTTCTGACAAAGCTTACACAAGAAAAGAACTTCTTGAAATGGTATGAATCCCATTTTCGGAACAATTGTGGATTGATCGATCAAAGCCTTAATCCCATAAATGAGGTCGGCTACATATATATGGAAAGCTGGCTAACATGATATTGTTGTTTTATCAGGAGAGTATAATGCTTAACACATTGCAATTCAACATGTCTTTGCCTACCCCATATGCATTCATCAGACGGTTTCTGAAGGCTGCGGAATCTGACAAGAAACTCGAGCTGCTATGCTTGTACTTGATTGAGCTTTCTTTGGTTGAGTTTGAGATGGTCAAGTTTCCACCTTCACTCCTAGCAGCGGCTGCTGTGTACACTGCGCAATGCAGTCTTTACGGGTTCAAACAATGGAGCAAGACCTGTGAATTTCACACTAACTACTCAGAAGATCAACTCTTGTGAGTTCTAACTTCTTTTCCATAACTTACAATCCATTATTGCCCACTTTAGTTATATTATGATTATTATCCCATCAAAATCCCTAGTCCATATAAGTGGAGTCCGCTACATGAACCAAAAATACTATCCCACCTGGTCATTATTATTGTGGTCATTACATTATCACTTACCGGATTACTACCTTTTGCGGCGATTTGCTGATTGGTTGTGTTGGGGTTGTGCAGGGAATGCTCTAGGCTAATGGTGACCTTCCATGAGAAGGCAGGAACAGGGAAGCTAACTGGGGTATATAGGAAGTACTCAACATCAAAATTTGGTTATACAGCAAAGTTTAAACCAGCAACATTTCTTCTCAACAACAGTGATTCTTGACAAGGGAGAATTTTTACTGTATAGTTTTACTGACTATACAAAATATACCAAGTATTTTGGTGTATTAAAATGACATTTGAACTGCAACAATATATATGGCTAATAATCTTGATTGGCTAGTAGTAATTGATTTTGACACATTTTTAGTACCCTTGATTTGTTGTGATTATGTTTCATTGAAACATCCACATTTGTATCCCATCATCATCATTTTTATTACAGTAATAAAAAAAAATAAAAAAAAATACTTCAATTGCATAAGTGTGTGTTTTTTTTAACAGTTATCACAAGTTATTTAATTTGAATTTTATGTTTAAGTGTTTGTTGACTTTTGGCAAGGGAATCTCCTCCTTAGCATTCAAAAGTTACAGTTTAGATTTCCAGCTCAAACTTATTGTAAAATGAAAAGTGCAATTGAAAATGAATTTAGAATACTGAAAAGGGAAATTTATGGCTTTGAATTTTTAATAGCTAAAGGCAAGCATATGTCTCACATTTATTTTTTTAGGTTCAAGCATGCATTTGAGTATTCCACTTTGTATTTTAAAAGCTTCATTAACCAGCCAAATTTTTTATAAACTTTTTATGCTGGTCATTTTGGAAGAAATACTACTACTTCGAGTACAATTTTACAACAACGCAACCTTAGTTCCAATATAATAAGAAGACGGTTAGACACGAATCAATAGGATGCATTGCAAATTTGAGTTTGGCTCTAGGATGAGTTTGGTATTGTTTATGTTGCTTCACTTTTCCATAATCACGACCTTTGCACCACTAAGAAGCTAAAAAGACAAAGAAAAGTGAATGTGATCTATATTTAGATTTAAAAAGACAAAGTCTAGCTAATTACAAAAGGACAAGTAACATCAAGCATATGCAAAAATAAAAATCAAGGGAGAGAATCTATGCAGTAAAACGATGTATGGTACAATCGGTTGTATCTTGCATGGTATATCCAAGACCGAAAATTTTGTTCATTTGATTCCAAACTAATTTTTATTTCATTTCAAACCAAATGAACAATTTTTCTTTTCTTTTAAAGGTTGTATCTAGCAATGTACAACAAGTTGTATTATAGAAAATTCATAATAAATGACATTATGTACTTATCAGCTACAATTTTGATCATCATTGCAAATTGATTAACAAAAATTCGGCTTGAAACGTATGAAGATAAACACATTTTTTTTGGCAAATAATCATTCTTGTATACATTAACACGAGTCTTGTACTAATTAGTTTATAACGGACATGACTACATCTATCTACAACTTTACTAGGAAGGAATTTAGCACAAAGATTAAGAGTTGACTTAATAAGGTTAATACATATTAATTTTATTGGAGAAAAGCTGATTTCAATGTCTTAAATAATGCTGATGATAATTTATTGGACATTTTTATTTATTTTACCCAATCACAAGTAAAAAATACTAACTATGACTTTGCTTTATTTGATGCTTTTAAGTTTTAATTAAAACCAATAAAAATGCTTATATAAATGAAAAGATTCCAAATATAATAAACAAATAAAAACATCATAAACAAAAAACGTAACAAACATTACGAAAGCGAGGGATTAAGAATTTATTATCAATACCTACTATTTTTTGTCACCTTCCCATTTAAGTGTGACTATTTTGCCTAATTTCATTTACCAATCAATTCACATAATTAAGTGAAGTATGTCACTGACTCACTTACATAATTTCACAATTCCCAAAATCTGGTCAAAATTAGAGTTTAAACAATAAAAAATATTTATTAGTCATTCATAAGAAGCTTAATTAGAGTTTAGTTTAGTGGGGTGATTAGGTGGGGATTAATTACACTTTAATTAATTTGCACCCCAACATTGAAAAAGAGGCAAGCGAAAAGATCCCCCTTCTCCGCAGCCCTATTTATTCCCCAACAACAAACCCAAAATAAAGTCGAAATTATTAAAACCCAAAATCAACATCAAAAAAAAATTACACCTTTTTTCTTTCTTCTTCATTTTCACTCTGCAATTTTCTTGAAAGAACAACAATGGCAGCAACATCAACAACCCAAACAAACCTTTTTCTGAAAACCCCATTAAACCCAAACAAAAACCCAATTAAACAAACCCATTTTCTCCCTTTCAATCCCAAGATCCAAAACCCCTGTTTTTCAATCAAATGCTCTGTTTCTTCAACAGAAAAAACCCCCAAATCAGAAACCCTAGATCCCAAATCCCAAGATCGAGTCTTTAACTTCGCCGCGGGTCCCGCTGTCCTCCCTGAAACCGTCCTCAAAAAAGCTCAATCAGAGCTTCTAAATTGGGGAAACTCAGGTATGAGTGTCATGGAAATGAGCCACCGTGGCAAAGAATTCACCTCGATAATCGAAAAAGCTGAGTCAGATCTACGTACCCTTTTGAATATTCCTTCAGATTACCATGTTTTATTCCTTCAAGGTGGTGCTACTTCACAGTTTTCCTCTGTTCCATTGAATATTTGCGATAATTCAAATGTTGAAGTTGATTACATTGTTACTGGTTCATGGGGTGATAAAGCTGCTAAAGAAGCGTCGAAATATGTTAATGCGTCGGTAATTTGGAATGGGAAATCTGGGAATTATGTTAGGGTTCCTAATTTTGATGGGTCTGAATTTGTTCAAAATTCAAATGCAAGGTATTTGCATATTTGCGCAAATGAAACTATTTATGGTGTTGAATTTAAAGATTACCCTGTTCCAGTAAACCCTAATGGTGTATTAATTGCTGATATGTCTTCTAATTTTTGCTCTAAACCTGTTGATGTTAGTAAGTTTGGTGTAATTTATGCTGGTGCTCAAAAGAATGTGGGTCCCTCAGGGGTTACAATTGTGATAGTTAGGAAAGATTTGGTTGGAAATGCACAAAAGATTACACCTGTGATGATGGATTATAAGATACATGCTGATAATAGGTCGTTGTATAATACGCCGCCGTGTTATGGGATTTATATGTGTGGTTTGGTGTTTGAGGATTTGTTGAATCAAGGTGGGTTAGTGGAGGTTGAGAAGAGGAATGAGGTAAAAGCAAAAGTATTGTATGATGCCATTGATGAGAGTGGCGGGTTTTATAAGTGTCCGGTTGAGAAGTCGGTTAGGTCGTTGATGAATGTCCCGTTTACTCTTGAGAAGTCGGAGCTTGAGGCCGAGTTTATTAAGGAAGCGGCTAAGGAGAAGATGGTGGCTTTGAAAGGGCATAGGTCTGTTGGAGGAATGAGGGCTTCAATTTATAATGCTATGCCTTTGGCTGGTGTTCAGAAGTTGGTTGCTTTTATGAAGGAGTTCCAAGCTAAGCATGCTTAGACCTTTTCGGGATTTGTTGATGATCTTTGGCTGTCTTCTTCACCAGAAAGGATGTCCTTATTCTTGGTTTTTTTTCTTAGTTTTTGTTTTTCATTGAAAGCTTGTTGTTTTGTTTTGTTTGTTGTTTGTTATCACATGATCATGGAGTATTATAGTAGTAGAGGGAAGTTTTGGTTTTTCAATATTGTATGGCCATCTACAAGAGCCTTTGAGTTGATGAATAATGAATAGTTTTGCTGTTATACATTTCTGTAGGAAAATAGGAGCATGACAGTCAGACATTGTATGCGCAAGTTAATGACAATTGTTATTTGTTACTGCTGAAATTGCTTTGTCCTGGTTTTTGTTTTCCCCCCTTCCTTCTTATCTTTGCGGGTTGTGTTTCGGGTTGAAGACGCTCCTACTAGCTCTTAAAAAAGAGAGGATCTATCTGGTCTACACGCTACACGACCACCCTTTCGTACCTTTTAATACACCAGTAAAAATATGTTCAATTTGTTTTTTAACACTAAACTGTCTGCCATATCGACTATCGGTCTGGTCTGCATTCTATAGTCTGTTCAGAATAATCAGACGAGAATTTTACTAGAAGAATGAGGGCCAATCTGGTTTAAACTCTGCACGATCATCCATTGTGCCTTTGAATACACCACCAGTAAAAATATGTTCAATTTGTTTTTGCAACACTGAAATGTCTGCATATCGACTGTCGGTCTAGTATATGCATTCTAAAGCCTGTTTAGAATAATCAGATGAGAACTTTACCAGAAGAACGAGGAACTTATGTAGAATCTCTGGTAACATTTGTACTCTGAAAGGTTTTCTTCTGGTAATTATTGCTTGTATCAGCAGACCATATTAATCTAATGTTTGCGCGAGATACTGATTCCAAATTGTTGTGTGCATGATCATAATATTGAGTGTTTGGGGCACCAGTTCTGTGCTTATTCGCCTGCTGACCAGTTACTACTCCTAACTAGCCACCAATTTACATTTGATTATTAGCATATTGGATTATTGGCACATAAGAATAATGAGTATCTCAAATCAAAATTGATTTTGAAAAAGGTGGAAATTTTGGGCCTTTACTTTTTCTTTTCTTTTTTTCAAAGTCTCATCCTTTTAGTTATGACTTTGCACCTTGTGAAAAAGATAGATTCCATGGTGCTTAAAATATCATAATTTCTTCAGTTGGTCCAGCCACAAGATATACTCTGTATTTTTATTTTATTCGAACATTTTTGAGAGAATAGGAGTAATATTCCTAATAATGAATGATCCATTTCCTTTTAACATAAATGTATGTACCAATTTGTTCTTAATTTTTCACAGTAATTTGCCCTATGTAAAATGTAATGGCAACAATAAAATCAATGTTACAGAGGGAAAAAAAAAAAGTAAATATATATGATAAATAAAATATACAAAATTTTGCAGCATGGTATTAATTCAGAGCAAAAACCTCCTTGAAACAACCCTCGTTAGTTTGAACTCAATTGCTGTCAAACAAATGAGAATCTTGAGAAAAGTGAGCGACTTGGTACATCATTTGCTGTGCTAGGAGGTGCATCAGCATAACTGCGATAAACTTGCTGACATTTCTGGACCTAGAAGCAATGTAACAAAATGCTTCAGTCATAACTCATTAAGGAATAAGGATTAATGTAAGTCAAGAAGGAACTCCTATAGTTGACAATCACACAAAAGCTTGCAAAAAACATCCAAACTTTGATTTCTCTATGCAAGGCAGCAAAGATGCAGATTATGGTGAAAGACATCAATAGAAGCATAATTCTAAAGGCTGAAGGGTTGAAAGCTCAAAAAATTAGACAATAAGAAAGACTTCAAAGAGGATAGGTAAACTGGGGTGGGAGCAGGGGAGGAGAGGGGCAAAACAATGACCACTATAAGCTGAAAGAAACTGACACGTGTAAGTTTGCAAGCATCACAGCGTAGAATAAACCCAAAAGGTATGGCATAAAACACACAGCTACACAAGGAAACCTTGTAGAGATGGATTCTCACCTCATCAGGACTGAATTGCAGAAGCATTGCGATTACTGGCAACAAAGCCTCCACCTCACCTGTGCATGCAATAAGGTTAAATCGTGACACAAAAGTTATTGGAGATTTCATAATCACAATTCCAAAGTTCCACCAGAAAAAGGGTGCCAATAAGCGATTGCAATCTCCGACTAAAAATAGACCCTTAGTTTTTAAGGTAAGTACCGGTTTCAAGAAGCTTCAAGACAACATTTTTAAGGTAGGTCATGTCCACTCCTTCCCTTTTTTGCGCTCTTTCCATGTTCCGGAGTTCCTCTTTCAACATAACAACCTACAAGCAAAAATTATTAAGACTTCAAGCTTTGACAGAAAAGCAACGATCTTAAACTTCATTAGATCGAAAAATCTACCATTTAAGCCACATGACTTTCCTAACAGATGTACTTTAGAATTATTGGTCAAACATCATCAGAAACGAACAGTAATTGTACAATTTAGCTATTTTGTATCAAACAAATTAAGTCCAGCAGCAAAATGAATCATTTGTACTGAAATTTTTGACCAATGATTTTAAAGTACATCTGTTAGAAACATTGGTCAAACTTCATCAGATCGAAAAATCTGTTATTTAAGTCTAATTTAATTAATGAGCACCAAGTCCAGCAGCAAAATGAAACAAACAAATCAGAGATGAAAAAGTAGCAGCTCATGATACTCACCTGTTGGTTGTGGAGCCGATTTTCACGCTCAAGCTCCTCAATTTCCTCCTGCATATGTAGAAAGAAAATCAGAAATACATCACACTTGACTGGTTTTGATTTTAATGAAAATGTACCCACTTGAAGTGCTAGTATGTGCCGCTGTGACTGAGATAACTCTTCTTCTCTCTGAGCTTGCTGCCTAGCCAAAATCTTGACAGAGAAATCAGAGAATTAGCACATAAACGTCAACCACTCTACACAAAAGCAACAGAATCAACATTTAGCAGAGTTGCAACCAGCATACTGTCAACAGAACAGAAGTACATGCATACTGAAATTATATAAAGCACTTCCTACATTCATTAATTAATATACTGTTTAACATTCAGAATTACATTCAAGGAGCTATAAATCACTGGCAAAAGCATCCACATATCTGCAGCTATATGGGCTCCAACATGAGTAAATAACTAATGATAATCTCATAATTTTAATAGCAAATCTGCAAAATGCACACATAAGCACTCAACAAGGCTCCAATACAACAAACAATCTAATCAGCATCTAAGGAATCCACTAGAACATCTGAGAAAATGCAGTAGTTGAAAATTTGGAACTAACTGACTATATACTCCTAGACTGAAATAGTATCTCCTACATATGAAAGATACGGAAAAGGCGGAAAAGATACCAGTATTTGTTGCTCTGCTGCAGAGGTGCTTGAAAGATCTTGTATATCTAAGGTTAAAGAACATGTTTCACAAAACAAAAGGAAGCACTGTTGAACACCACTTGAGAATATAGGAACATTGAGTTGTCACCGCAAAACCGATGCTTTCAAAAGAGAAGAATTTTCCATACCTTTGTTGCGAGAATCAGGATCACCTCCCTGAAAATATTTGAATAGAGAAGAGTTAGTCTGTGATTGATGGAAATGCATCTGCAGTTAAAAATTAAGCTCAAACAAATATAGGGGCCAAGTCAAGTGGTTAATTGTATCACAACGTACTTTGAGCTTTAACTCTAGAGAGCGCTGAAGTTTATTGTTGTCATTTAAAAGCCTTGAAATCTCTTTATCTTTATCCTCAAGCATTCTATCAGCAAGATCACGAAATGAATCATGCTCTTCCTGCAAGCAAGGAGTACAATTAGGCAGTAAAGTATAGGGTAGATCATTCAATGTCAAACAAGTGGCAACAGAATAAGTACTTTCAATTTACTAAATTTTCGTTTGAGATCTTCCATTTCCTTCTGCAGATCTGGCGCACTGCGAGCCTCATTTTCAGCTTTCATGGATTCATATTTCTCTATAATGAAATTGTTAAACATAGATTTAATTTATTTAAAGATAGCATTTAAAGGAGTTAAGGAGATCAATGATGCAGTGTTGGGACTCACTGGGCAAGCATTAGAAGCTTACCTCTCCATGTTTCTTCCAAATTCCGTAGGTTCAATTCCCAAGCATCTTTTTCTAACTGGTATTGGGCAGCCTGAGAATCAAGCTTTGTTTCTAAGGTCTTTATTTGCTGATCAGCATTCTTAAGGGCAGAATCTCTGGAATGTTGACGCATTAAAAAAAAAAACTTATATACATATATATAACATAATATTGATCATTAGTATCACACAATCAAAACTTCTGCTTCGAATAGTCAGTACCTTATTAAGGTCCTTCAAGTTCATTTAATTCTACAGATAAACATATGTGGTAACAGGGAAAAGAATAATGACAAAATTTTCCAAACACTCATAAATGACTAGGTTACAGCAGTTCAGGGCATCAAAATGCATATTTTATAGAGAATCTGACTTCTGGAGTAGACTTTAACAAGACTTTACAGTGACATCATTTCTAGAATGGAATGAAGCCAATAGAAAGAACTTGTATAGTTGTATCAGGAGATAAATAGGCAAAGACACAATCCAGTTACGAAGATTAAAGAAAAAAACACTAGTGCAATGATATCAAAATCCAACTAAAAGAACTGATGTAGTGATGAGCATCATCTCCAAAATTTTCCACCGTCCACATCCAAGATTAAAAAAAAATTTCCAAAAAACTTTAGTTCTCAGTATACTATGTCACAATCTAGAGTCAGTATAACACCTTTAGTATCTCAAGGACCCTTTTATAAGTGATAACAACTGACACATCCAAGATAAAAAGAAATCTGCCAAAAATTTAGTTCTCTGTGAACTATGTCACAGTCTAGAGCCAAAAGCCCCATCACTAAATCAGTATTGTAAGGGCCCTTTGGTTTGTTGATCACCTATTGTAAAAGATGAAATTCAACAATTCAATTATTAGTTAACAGCCATCAAAATTTCTGCTAACCACGCACAGGCAGTCAGGCAGGATAAGGACACTGATAATTTTAGTTGGACAGGATCTTTCGTGTCCTTTTCTTTTTTTCCTATGAGTTCATAATTACAAAATTTAGGATTCTAGAGCTTGATTGAAGTCTCAAAATATAAAGCAGGTGAAGTCGTACAACATCATAATTAGAATTTCTATAAAGAGATCCTTATCACAATGTGGTATTGGGCTAAAACAAAAACAGCATAGAATAATTACCTTGCTGAAAGTTCCTTGTCATAATTGGCCAAAGCAGCTTGGAGCTCATTGACAACCTTGTCCTTTTCCATAGTGACTGATGAAATTTCATTCTCAGCCTCCTGGAAAACCAGAAACATACAGTTACCAAAAGTGAATATATTCACATAAATCAACAGTCACCTGCTCCTAAATAAATTGACATGGCTACGAACCATACCACCAATGTTCCAGAGAAGCATATGTTAAAACTTAAAAGGAAATGAAAATTTGATTAAATTTTGTACTTTTAATGCTTCCTCTAATGCAGTAATTTGCTCCGAGTCCTTAGCTGCTGCTAGCTCTGCGTCCTTCTTCTGGAGAAGGGAGTGAGCACGATGCTTATAGGACGAAAACTCAGCTTCTAATCGACTGATCTACAAACATATAAAAGCACGATTAAAACAAGCTTCTACAGATTTACAATTGAAAAACTACACTGTACAATCATTAGGATATCAAAGAGGAAAAACACCACATGTAAAATCAATACTTGAGCAAGAAAAGGAGAAGATGATAATGGCATAAGAATTATCATAGTGCTGCTCAGTATAAAGTAAAATCCTCCCTCTGAGAAGATATGCAAGTTAGCACTTAGCAGCGATCAAAGAAACAGTGCTTTAAAATGCACGTGAAGACGAAAAAAGCAGCTAGTATGGCCAATAAATGCCCTGCCATGAGAACATTGAAAACAAAATTATGTGATCCATAATCTCTACATAGCAACTTCACTTCAGAGTTAAAAAGCAGACAACAACATTGCAAATTTGGTAAGANGCAGACAACAACATTGCAAATTTGGCATGTCTTCACTGAAGTTAAAAAACCCCTCAAAAAATGAACTGTTTGTAGTACAACTTACCAATCCTGAACCACGTGAAAGGGGTGGTGTTGAATAGCTTTAGCAAGAACACACTAAAAAAAGGTAAAAGATTTCCCACAGAACCTAAGGACCCATAATTGACTCCATTTTCAGTTAAATGTAAAGTTCTATTCAACTCAACAGTTAAAAGGAACCAAGGCATGCGACTCAGTACCTGTTCTCTGGAGGCTGCCAGTTCAGCATCTCTATCACTAAGCAACTGAGCTTGTTTCGACAACTCCAATTCAAGCTGGCCTTCAAAGTTCAAACAAATAAAAATGTGGGAGAATCAGGAACTCAAGCTTTCTTTGAGCTACAATAAAGGTGTCACGCACAACAACCTGAGAGCTTAATGATATAATTTACTTTTTATTTTAGCAGATCCAATTTCTGCTCGTATGCGACTGTTCTCTGCATTCTCTAATTTTGCTTTGAGGGATGTGCAGGTTGCTTCCCAGCTCTCTCTCTCCTTTTCCTGGATCACAACAACAACAAATAGATGTCAGCAACAAAATATAAATAGACCATGAAAGAGTTTCAGAATATATAATCTCAAAACCCAATATCTAGCACAAAACATCAGACTTCAGTAAATGCATAAACCTTTTATACAGCCTAAAACAACAATGCCAGACCAAGGTAGAGACCAAGCACACGTTTCTAGTGAGAAGCAGTCAAAGATTGATTCAAACATGTTAGATATAGCATCACAAGATTCAACAAATTTTCGAACACGATGACAAGAATGCTTTATTTTCCCGGTTTTTTTTTATATAGTGTTAAAGGGTATCATGAGAAAGCTAATCTACAAAAGTGAATTGCCAGAGTAACAACTCTAACAAAAAAAGCAAGATAAATATGCCACAACCAGGAAGGATAATTTGCTTGCAAATAAAAACAGGAAAATAAAAGTATAAAGGAAATCTATAATTTCTGAAAATGATTGGTGTGGTGTCAATCACAAATCATCTCCAACCAAAATATGATTTCTACAAAAAACCTAAATAAAATGGCTTTTCCCTAAGAAAACTACATAAGCATTGATATTCTAGCTATATATCAGTTATCCAGTCACATTGCCGGGACATAAAGTATGTGCCTAATGATCAAAATCGCACATACATGCTCCTCCTTCTGATGAGCAAGATCTCCTTTAACAGACTCAATGGCAGCTTTTAGTCTAGCTGATTCACCAGAATTAGCAGCATCCATTTCAGCCATTTTTGATTCCTTTTCAGCAACAATGACCTATAGAAATTATGTGCATTACATTTCAGTCCAAAGTACATTACAAGAAGTAGATTGCTACAGTTTAGAATTAGTAAGAAATAACTCTTATCACACTAGGAATTTAGTTTTCAAAAGCAAAGGAAACACAAATTTCTTTCTCAAAAGTTTGATGTGTTTTTTTTTTTTTTTAAATACCCGGAAATATCCTTCCCCATCACATACATACAATATCAGAATACCATTGAAGACCAGGGTAGTAAACCAGAAATAGTTCACCAAATTCAGGTTAATGGTATAGAGCACTTTTCTCTTATTTTTGAAGGGCTTTAAATAAATATAAATGTTTGCTACTTTCCAACAAATACCACATTGGTCTGGCTCATGAATATTCAATTATGTGTAATGGAATGCAATATCATATGCCTCTTATGCTTGTGCAAAAGGAAATTGTTTCTTGGACAATACACAACCCAATTTTTAAAATTAGAACTAAATGTACATAGTAGAATTTAGATAGACCATAACTAACTTTTTTATCTCTAATTTTGTGTCACCTCGGCCACTAAAACTAGTCAACTTCAATTCCAAGTGTCATTGCAATCACAAATTCACGATAGCTTACTTTTACTGCAGTTTAATGTAAAGAGTCACAGTTGATGCAACATGTTCTTTCATAATGGTTATGTAGGTCCTATTGGGCTTTGAGCAACTCATACTGGTCATGCTTCAGCAGTATCCAGTAATCGATCATTGACCATGTCAGCCAATACAAAAAGTCATTTACAACACAGTAAACCAACACACCGTAAAACAATGCTTATACAAACTTTATAACTTATATAGGACAATATTTGAAACAATTAGACAAAATTATAGAAGATAATATAAAATAATGTTATAACCTGTAAAGAAGAGACAGTTTCTGCTGCTTTGTTTAGCTCAGACATTGCTTCTGAAAGTTGTGTTTCCATACTTTCTACTTGCTAAACAGAATCAGAACAAAGATAAACATCTCAGTAGCACTAACATGAAGTAAATTTACAGCAAGGTGATCCAAGATAAACTTACATGTCAAAAAACATCCTTTCTAGATTTACCTTTTGATGCTTGGATGAGAGCTCTGCCACAGAAGCTTGTCTTTTTTCCTCAGCAGCCTGTAATAAGCTTTTCATGTTTTCTAACATCTACAAGCATACAAGAAGGTATCAAGGTAAAATAAAATTTTAACACTTCAAAATTTCAAACCTCATAATCCACAATAATGGGAACACAATGGATATGTCAACTTCACTATGGATCAAAACTAATTACCTACCTAGTGAGTGACAATAAATTATTCTTCATTTTCAGAAATCGTCTTTCAAATACACATAATTGCTTCCTTCAAGAGCTGAAACTTATTGACCACTATACTACAGAAATCATAACTTTCGCAGTTTCTCTTGTCTTTACAACCCAAATCAAAAACAAATAGATAAATAAACAAATACAGCACCAAATCATTGTCCAAGTCATTACAGGTCCCCACAGTCAATCTTGCAGCTGAACTAAGAATGCTTTGGTATATTACGGGTAAGCTTTGTTTTTAGTATGTGTTTCATCCATGGATGATTTGTGGGCAATAAAAATATACCTGCTCCTTCTCTGTAAATGACTGTTGTAGTGCCTCAAGAGCATGTTCCTTGGGTTCCAATGCATGACGGAGCTCTTCAATGTTATCTCGAAGCCTGCATATCACAGCTTCGCAAATCAATAACTGTAAAAGCAAGTATAACAAACTAAAAAATTTACAACTGACAAAAGAGGAGCAAATGGCCAGATAATGAAAACCATATGTCTCATGTAACCAAAATTTGTTTTCTCGAATACGGCAATTTTCCAAAACAACAACCTGCTGACTTGCCGAGGTCAAATACAAGTTTACTTAAGAGAAATTTTAAATTAATATCTCATATTGATGAAGTTGTATTAATCTCACACCAGTGAAGAATATAAATTTTAACTCATAAATGGTTCAATACACCAACAATTTGAGTTAGCAGATCTGCTTTGTTGAATGTGAGTAATGAGGCTTCTTCAACCTTGGATTGTAACATACAATTGATTGTTTCCTTGCCAAGTCTAGACCACAAGAATTTTTCATGAGAAGATTATTAGCTTACACCTCTAATTACCATTAACTTGTACTTGAAACACATCCAATGAAATATAAAAGAAAACCTCAGAATTCAAAAATAGGTTTATAAAAGGATTATATAAAACCTAATAAAAAAAGAAACAAAGAGATTATACCGGTGTTTATAGGCAGCTACATGTTTCCAATAATACCCTCTAAAGGCTTTACTTACTAAGCTATGTTACACAACTAACAGTCTAAAACACAGGACATGCAACAAATAGTGGCATCAAAAGAGTAAATACTTATGCAAGGTGATAGACCCACTCTTATTTCTCCTGAAAAGAAAAGGCAGGGTGTGGCAGATTTTGCTTGATAGATCGCTATGGTCAAGCTCATAGAATACATGTCTAGAACTTGATAACGAAGTTAATCTGATAAGTTTGAGAAAGACCTTACTTATTGTTCGTACTTCTCAATTGCTGCCTCTCTGCATCAATCGATTTCAATGCTTCATTAGCTTGTTTCTGCTTACGCTCCAGCTCTTGCTCCAGTGCTGAAAGTTGGGATGAAGCTTGTTCTGCTCTTGCACTTGCATCCTTGAACTGTGCCTCTAGATCATCTTTTTCCTGAATATAAAATAAAATATTACAATCAAATGGAGCAAATGTTTCCATCCATTGAGAAGAAATGAAATCTAATTCGAAGGAGATAAAAGAAACAAATTCAGAGGACAAGTTGATTTTCAAAAGTATAATAGGAAAACAATTAAAACTCTAACCCTCTAAATAAGGCTTTATATAGTAGTTATTACCCAGTTCTGTCAGTAGAAGATAGACCAAATCACGAGCTTAAGGAATAAGAAAAAATACNAGTATAATAGGAAAACAATTAAAACTCTAACCCTCTAAATAAGGCTTTATATAGTAGTTATTACCCAGTTCTATCAGTAGAAGATAGACCAAATCACGAGCTTAAGGAATAAGAAAAAATATATATATTATTCTCAAGAAGTAAAGCATTCATACAAGGAATTACCTTATGTGACTAAATCTACTCCTGGCTACAGAACACAGGAACGTCTTTACATCCATTTCCAATGGGAGCCAAATATTCACTACTGCTAACCTTCTCAAATTATAAAGGAATAATTAGAATGGCTCTGCAAATTGTTTATGCTACTTAATATATTGTAAATTCCCCAAAAGTTGTCACATGTGATGTGTCCGGTAATTTTTCCACTTTCCAATTCATCCAAAGTCCAAACCAGCAGAATCTAGCAACTCTGTAGTAGAAACTTTATACACTCATCTCACTTGGGTGGAATAAAATAGTTTTGTTCATATAGTGTAAGTTATGTATGGTTTGATTCTCTCTTCCTTAATCTTTGATTAAGATTTTAGAGTTTTTAGAGCTAACAAGTGAACTCCTTCAAGTTGTTCTATAGAATATATTTTGAGACATGTCAAACTTTTCACAGTTGGATTAAATGCTGCTACTACTTGTAAGTAAATTGAGATCATAATTTTGGCTTGGAAGATTTGTAAGTAAATTGAGAACATAATTTTGGCTTGGAAGACTTGTAAGTAAATTGAGAACATAATTTTGGCTTGGAAGACTTGTAAGTAAATTGAGAACATATTTTTTTTTTAATTCTCACTATAGTTGAGTATATGGTAGAAAACCCAANCTTGTAAGTAAATTGAGAACATAATTTTGGCTTGGAAGACTTGTAAGTAAATTGAGAACATATTTTTTTTTTTAATTCTCACTATAGTTGAGTATATGGTAGAAAACCCAATTAATGTCTTTCTAGTAGGCCTCTTTTTTTGGGAATTAAAACATAAATAATTTAGATACACTGCTAAAAAATTATGAATACATATTTCTCGATTCAAAGTAAAAGTTAACAGATCAAACTTACCTTTTGAACATCTTGTATACGCTGCTTTGCCCTTTTGTGAAGCCTGCTAAATTTGGAATCAAGCTCTGAATATTTATCATCTCGTTCTTTAATTTCCAGCTCCATCTTTTTTTGAGCTACATCCAGAATCATTCTAAATCATATCAATAGTATTTCCAAACAAGATAATCTTTCTTCACAGTTCTAACTTTACAAAATTCTATGCTATGACTGCCTCTCTTTGTTTGGACGTAAAGCTCAATGATTTAAGAACAATAAGTGTAATAAATAAAGTCCACAGCTAAAGTCCTACCATTTTTACATTTACGTCTGAGACTCTGATACAATTCCGTGTTCACTCCTCATGAAATAGTTTATTTAAATAGATAAGGAAAAAACACAATAGCTTACCTTCAGCAAGCTTGACTGAAAACTCTTGGGCTCTAGAATCTGCCTCTGAGTATGATTCTCTGAGGTGCTTCAGTGCCTCTTCTGCGGCAAATCGTGTCTGTTTTTCTTCCTGCAGTTCTCTATTCAACAACTCTATCCTTTCCTGCAATGCCTTTATATCATCTGATGCTAGAAGCTCTTGTTCAGCTATCTGATTTTGTTGGAAAGTTCCAGTTGAGTCAATACCAAAATTCTGCACATGCAGACCTTTGATCTGAGACTTGAAATACTCATTTTGGAACTTGAGCTCGACAACCATCTGGACCAGCTGATCATGAGTACTACTAGTGCCAGAATCTTCTGGATCACAAACTCCATTCTCCCTAGGATGACATTCATCTGAACTCATTTCAACCAATTGTTTCACCAGTTTTAAATCATCTTCTGGTGTTGTTTTGATCATTCCTTTGCCATCCCCTTCATGGGTCGACATTTACCAAATTTCTGGAATAAAAAAGACTTACTCAATGAGCGCCAAAACTATTATAAGTTACAACAAAAGTTAAACCCTCATCAATGGTTTGAACAACAGAGAAAGTGAAAGGCATCGGATCAAAATTAAACTACTTGACAACAACAATAATTAAAGCATTAATCCCAATTGTACACCAAAATCCTCTTTCTTCACCGCACTCTAACTAGGGCTGAATGCTCCTTTACAACCTACATTGTTCATATAAATTTTTATTCCGATCCAAGTCTTCCTTGGCCTCTTCTAAAATCCCCATATCCCAAACTTTCCACCTTCCCTTCTGGATGACATTCACATGAGTACATGACCAAAGCAATGAAGTTGGTCTTCCCTTATTTAGTCCTTAATACCTGCCATTCGAATATCAACATAGGTGTCTTTACTTCCACCAACTTCTTAATATGATGCCTTTTAGGCTCAACAATCCAACCCATAACGTAGTGTTGGCCTAATAATCGTTTGCCCGAACTTTAGATTTTTCAATATAACCTTAGAGGTACGATAAATTTACATAATATCTCACTTATTACCCTTATACTCCCTAATTGGAGACTCCTTAGTCCTCATCACCAAATATTTGTACTTATACTCAAACACATAGGACAGTGCACAATACATGCCACATGTCACCAAAACTAAGAAAACATCACATCCAACCGAAAATAAAGTCATTGATCTTAGAAACTAACCTATTAAACAAATAGAATTTAGACAAATTAGAAACCCCGTGATTCACAAATGCTTTCATCTCTCCCATCTTCCTCTGTCAACTTTACTAACATAAGTAGAGAATCAACAAATCCGATCGAATCGAGAATTCCATCCACTTCCATGCCTATTGCAAAAGCTAAAACAAATACTCAAAGCTCCTGAAATCTACCATTCAATGCTAACTCCAGAACCATTACAATCCACCACCCAAATTCCTCACATTAAACAAATCATTTATTAAATTTCAATAGAAAATACATATGATGTCACTTATTTCTCAAATTTCACACTCCACAACTGAAATTGAGCTCCTAGAACTAATCCGCGGCGTCTACGATGAGTTAACATAAACTCAACCGCAATCGAAAACTGAATTCAAATTCATCAAGCTAATCTATAATCCACCAAACACTAACACACTAAGCAAAATCCCTAATTTGGAAAATTAATTCGGAGAAACAAAATGAACACCTCAATACGCAAAAACAACTCAATTTCGGCCGCAATAATTTGTCCTTAATCATCTCCAAAAATCAATAAATAAATTATTAGTACAATAATCAACGAATCATCAAATCAAAAGATCAATCACAAAAGCAAATCAAATTGAAGAATTGAGTAAAAACATTGAAGATTACATTAAATTAAATGAAATTGATAATCGTTCGTTGTAGAAGAATCGAGAAGCTAACCTGAAAGAAGAACTTTAGAGATCAAGAGAAATGATAATGGAGTTATTGATTGTGATTTGTGTGAGTAATGTACTCTTTTTTGGCGCTTCAGTTGTAAAGTTTAAGGTATAACACAAGAAGCACTCACCCAATTAGTTGTAGTAACAGTTTTTCTTACCTTTCACAACAATGGAAGGCATAATTAACTTCATTTTATTACCACACAGGAAAAAAAATTAAAAATTTGACGGTTTTTTTACGGGATATTCCTATAAGCTAAAAAATGCACTTTGTATATTTGTTAAGCTTTGAATATGTTTTATCAAACTTCCTTTTGTTATATATCCGTTAATTAAATCTTATATTTTCATCTATTAGATTTTATGATTGGGATTTGGGATGGTTGTTGTGGCAGGGTGGTGGTGTAGTGTAGCGTTATAATGACGAAAGTGAATGATTTTAGAGTAATGTTGTTATACATAGCCCTTAAGGCTAACATACAATAAACATTTTATATATTTCTACAAAGGGTAATAATATGCAAATGTCAGCATTTAATATATTTGTTAATGTGAATAAGCATTTGATATTAGTATAAATGAGGATTTATCTTAAATTTTTTGGACAATTTAAATTTTGGGGAAAAAAAGGGTAAAAAAACATCTAAAATTTGGCAACAAAAAAAAGAGTTGACTTTAGATACATAGAATTAACATTAACAAAATAGTTTTGTGTTAATGTTAAATAAATGGTATTTTAGTCCGGTTAACCTAACCTTTACCTGGTTGTAGGGATAAAGTGGTCAATGATAATTATAAAAGTTGATTTAGTGGTTATTTGGTTGAAAAGAGAAATCTACATTAAAGTACTAATTTAAATGTTGCTTGGTTAAATGTGGGAGATATAAATTGTTAAAGCATCCTCATTTATGTTCAAAAATCATGTCATCCATGCTACAAACTCTATATGGCTAGATTTATAAAATTTATCCCACCCATGACTCATTACAAATCTTATCATCTATTTCATTAAAAATTTAAAGTGTTATAAACTGTATCAATATAGATAGAGATGTCTAATTATAGCTTAAAAAATGACCTTAGGTATAATTTTTATTTTTCTAATATATACATATAGCATACATTTTACATTCGGGTGGGTCTCAAATTATGACCAACATTGAATTACACTATCTTGTGATTTAATTCATGAGACATCATCCCACAAACTTTTATCATGAGTACGGTAACAAAAAAAAAATTCATGTCATGACAAAAGGGAAAAAAAAGTGAGGTGCTCTAAATAAAATCAAAACTATGATTGAAAGATGGATATCCTAAATTGAAGTGTGAGAAAAAAATGTGTGAATGATTTAAGGATGAAATGTAGGTAAAATTGATGATGAACAATGGCTAATCTAAAAGACATATTTCTAACGAGACATCGTGAATAGAATTGATGGATAAGATATTCAAATAAAGTTTTTAGCATACACATGTGAATCAGTAATGTATAATGTGATAGTTTGACTACAACTGTCTCATGTATAATGTGACGGTAACTAAATATTAAACAAAGTGGTATGTGGCAATACATCATGTACTTGTCAATGGCCTTGCAGTTTACCACTCTATAATTTTGAGCAATTAATATAGGTACTCCAATTTGTCGCTCCAACGATTTTAGTGATACCCAAAAATCACGGTTCAAATAAACAATATAAGTACTACGTAAATAGAATACTCATAACATATACAAGCGCCTATATCAATTTTCAAATCACAAACACTAATAAATTGAACTTTAATTGAAAATGACTCATTCGCTTAACAAGCTCAAACATATAATTCAAGCCGGTTCATATATTTAGGCTTTTAGCTGACCAAGCTAGTTGTTCACAAACACATCAACTCGTCACCAAACCAAATGGTGGGCCAATATAAACACCGAAGGCCCGTACAATTTATCACAAATATCAATCAAACTAGGCAAATCAACTTTCACCAAATATCATAGCATTCTTCAATTTAGGGTTTTTCACCCCTTTTTTCCTCTCGATTTCTCGCGATTCATCAACCGTTTTCCGACCACCATGTACGGTTCAGGATACGGTGGTTCAAGTTATGGCTCTGGCTATTCTTCTAGAGGGTATGTTCTCTCTCTAATTTCTTTTAATTTAGTTCAATTTCAATTTAATTTCTTCATGTTTTCGTGATTTAGGGTTTTTTGTATTTCCCGAATTTGTTTGTTTTCTTGTGCTTTTGTATGATTTTATGTGAAATTAATGAACTAGTAATGAAATTTACGCTGTTATTAGTTTGGGAAATCATGTCGATTGTCGTCGATTTTCGATTATTTGTAACCATGATTCTTAATTTCATCTTGTTTTCAATTAATTTTTTGATCTATTAAAATAAGGATGATATTGAATAATATGGGTTTCGATAGCTGTGCTTTGACCAAGTAATTGTTTGTTTTGTGCCCTAAATTGAACATAGAAGATTGTAATTTATAATGTTGGGAAAATTTGATTTGAATAAACTTAAATTTGACTCATCTTCTGAAAATAACTGATTGAAAGTTGGGGTTATTCATGTCAATTTTAAAAGGAAAATCGCCGTCTAATCAATCATATTATGTAAATCCTTAAAATTGGAGTTTTCCCTAATTATCTAAATGACAATTTGTTTGTCTTTGCTTGGAATTTGGTGGTAATTCATTGTGATAAAGGTTTATGTGTTGTTAAGGTGGGTAGATTTTTCGTCTTTGATTATAAATGCTTTTGTGATTTGGGATTGAGAGTCTAGGTATTACTCCTAGGAAATTCTGGGTTGGGTTTGGTTATATTAACAGGTTAAGTCGGGGATTTTTGTTTTGTGTTGGGTATTTAAAGGGCAATGTTGGGAAGCGGGGGGGTTTCGGACGGGTACGAGGTCGGCTCAAAGAGACAAAGAATGATGGAATCAAATCCCTACTTCGCAGTGGGAAGCAGTCCTGCAGGATTCCAGCCTTACAACTATGGGAGCGGATTTCAGCCTTCTGGTTTTCCTGTCGTACGCCTTAGGGGACTTCCGTTTAATTGTACTGATATTGACATCCTGAAGTTCTTTGCTGGTTTGGACATTGTGGATGTACTATTGGTTAACAAGAGTGGGCGATTCTCCGGGGAAGCATTCGTGGTGCTCGCCTCTGCAGTACAAGCTGACCTTGCATTGAACCGAGATCGACAGAACATGGGTCGTAGATATGTGGAAGTTTTCAGGTGTAAGAAGCAGGATTACTACAATGCTGTGGCTGCAGAAGTGAAGTATGAAGGTATTTATGACAATGACCGCCCAAACTCGCCGCCAGGTCGATCACGGAGGTCTGTGGACAAGGATCAATTGGATTACACCGAGATTCTTAGGATGCGGGGTCTTCCTTTCTCTGTAACCAAGAAAGACATTCTGAAATTCTTTGCAGATTTTAAAGTTGTGGAAGATAAAGTTCATGTAGCATGCCGTGCTGATGGTAAGGCTACTGGAGAGGCATATGTTGAATTTTCTTCTGCAGATGAGGCTAAGAGAGCCATGTGCAAGGATAAAATGACCATTGGCTCACGTTACGTAGAGCTGTTCCCCTCTACTACAGATGAAGCAAGGCGAGCTGAATCAAGATCAAGGCAATGATGATTACAATGTCGCTGAGTTATTGTACTTTCAGAAGCCAGAATTAGTTTTCTGTCTTGGTTTGTTATTGCTACCAATAGAGCTGTACTTTTCCAGTTTGTTAGTGTAGACTTAAAACTGTGATTTACTCTAGGTTTTTCTACCTTCATAATACAAGGGTTTTATAAGCACATGGTCTGTTTACTTGTGTAGTTGAATTTTTGTGGTGCCATTTTTGTTGCAGTTTATTTTGTGGAGTAATAATTGCAGCTGCCAATATACTTGTGCAGTTGTGCATTGACCTACAACTGTGGGTAACATGAAGCCGGCCTTTTAAAATCTTTTGCTGCAATGTGGTGATCAAGTGATCTACTGATCACTGCTTAGTTTTGCCAAGGACTATCGGTGCTGAGTTTTACAGTCGCTCAAGCAGAGCAGCTTGTTACTCTGTTTACCTACATTTAGATTGTTGGTGGACTTGTATCTATGGCATGGTAACTGAAGGCAATAGTTTCTCTAATACAAGACAGCTCATGCCCTCGTGTTCTGAGATGAACTACCTGTAGTAGATGTTTTGCCTGATTTGCAATGGTTGTTATACCTGAGTCACTTGCCAACGTGTATGCAATGTCCATCAAATCATCAATGCTTTCTACGGAATAATCTGTTGGTTTTTTTGTGAGTGACCAGTTGGCCTACCTTGTCCTGCCCAAGTGGTTGATGGCCATTACATAGTTAACACTTATGATTACCCCCAAGTTGGGGTAATATGTGGGAAGTTGGACTTTTGACTTTATGAATTCAACTCTCATTGTTGTTGTTGAGTTTGATTCTATACTTATAGTAGTTTATCGAAGTTAGCAGATGATGTTAAACCGTATTATTGATTATTCCATCAAAGATTTAGAACTAGAGGTTGAAAATGTAGCCTCGGATGGAAAGCACATCCTAAGTTTTTGGATTTTATTCCAGTTACAAACACTCAAACAGAGATGAGGGATCCAAAAAAAGATGTTTCCAGCTTTGGAACAAGCAAGGTAAAATGGTAGTAGCTTAGTTACTGTATTAAAGGTCTACAGTAATACATTAGAGGGCGTGATCAGCATCATATAACTTCGGCGCGGAGCACACATGACGGAATGATGAGGTTTGTGATGGTGATGATGGGTTATGAACTTGCACAGTTGCAATCTACATAATGTAGTGTGTAATCAACTAACCATGTTAACAAATGCTTGTGTTTATCTTGTTGTAAACTGTGAATTATACATGATATCATGTAAATGCATAGTACTCCAATAATTCAACGTCGTTATTTTCTTTTATGTAATTGTCATTGATATCGTAAACTCTTGGTAAAGGATGAGGGTTGTTGCACTTCCGAAGGTGGCATTACTTGCGGAGAGGTGATCGCTGACTTAAACGGTGCATTGCAGCTATACAAATCCACGATGATGCAATTTAGAACATATCGCGGCTTTAGGAGCGAGCATTTCCATTTCATATGATTAACCCTTTTTTTAATCTTCATTCATGTTTCGTGGATGAAGCAAGGAAAACATTACAAGAAAGCTACTTCCTGTTTTATAATAAATGGTGTGTATGTCGTGTTGATGCTTTTATCTTGTAAATCTATTGTTTCGATCTATTGTAGACTTTCTAGTGTCAATTGTTATTGATAATTAATACTCCGTAGTTGCTCAAAGCTGTCTTTGGGACTTTTAAACAATCAAGTTGATCAGTACTTAGTTCAATAGTATACTAATATAGTACTTTATCCATTCATATTTATTTGATACGTTTTGACTTGCACATATGTCAATACACTTGTTTGACATCCAATATCTTTTATTGTATATATGTAAAATTATAATATTGGATATTAATAACGTACCCAAGACGAATCAAACAAGACCCATATGACTATATCATGTTTTATATACTGAGAGTAATTTAAAATGTTCTCTCATCTTATAAATAGTACCAAGATTCTAAATATATTAAACAAAAAGGATGGGAAGGATAGGATAGTATACTAATATGTAGTATATGTTTAGGGTGCAGGTATTGACTAGTCACACCCTTCAAATAATGTCACTCACTAGTCACTAGTGTGTGCCAACGTTCTTTGATACATTAATACTTAATAATACTTGATAATTAATAGCTTGCCACCACGCCAATTAGTTATAGTCTTCCATGTTACAGCTAACTATATAGAACGTGTGTATATAGCATTCATGCATAGTGTTAATTTATCCGTTTAGGAAGACAAGACAAATAATGTATTACTCCGTACGAATTAATTTTTTTCTAGGCCACAAAAGTGCATTTTTGAGTAAAATCCTTTAAAAAAATCTACATACCCATGATTTTTGAAAGTACAATGTTGAAATAGAATATATATGAATTATGACAAATGGTAGATTTAAGCATTTGCATACCCAAACTATCTCAAAAGCATTTTTAGTGTTATATTTCTTCCTCAAATCTCACTATCTCACCTCCACAACACCAATCTTTGCCGAGCTGGGGGATAGGAGCAAATAGATCAATAATAATACCCACATCACAACAAATTTACTCGAGTCAACATCACATAAGTATATACATTTATGAGTGTAGGGTCGCTAACGAGTGACCTATTTTGCATTAAATTAAGGACCTTAAATTAATTTAAGAACATCGGTGTTTATTGAGAGGGAAAAAAAAACCCCACAAAATATCAAGTCAATTTTTCACATACTTCAACATATTACTCGTATACGTTAACTCCGTAAAATTTAGCAGATTCGTTGGAAAATTTATAATTTAGTACAGTATCGAATTACTGATTTTGATAAGGTTGATTCTATTTCTATTATGCACTGTTTTTGTAAGGCAAATTCATCGGTCAATTTTCTAGCACATGAAGGTCATAATGATGAATTTGCGGTGTGACTCTTTTATTTCCACTCTTTACTTAATCACCCGTAAGGATAAACTTTCAAATCTAGACTTCATTATCGCTTAAAGTGAAGTATGGAGTATATTAATATATCCACTTAAACACCTAATAATTTGAATTTTATTACTTGACAAATAATTACTTCCTCCACTTCATTTTATTCTTTATGTTTTTGTTACAATTCACTAATCATATATGGATCGTTGTTTGCACTTTATAAGTAGGAAAAAAACATATTCTTATGGAGTCTTATTTGATTCGCTTTGATTTATTCAATTAGAATATTAACTTTTCATAATTTGTATATACTCCGTACAAAATTAAAGTTACTTCCTCTGTCTTTATTAATTTGCTACATTTACTTTTTTACTTCTTCCAAGACTCAACTTACAAAATTAATATTTTGTTTTTGGTATAATAAAAAATTATAAAAAATTTATTTTCTAAAAATATAAATCAAGAAGAATCAAACAAAAACCCATATGACTATATTTCCGTTACTTATTAAACACTAAAGTGAATCATTGTAACAATGTTAATAGTGTCAAAAATTCTAATGCAGAAACTAAAAAATACACCGATGGAGTATAAACGTTAAGAAATTCATATTGATAAATATGTAAAAATAAAACGTAAAAAATAAATTAGGATCAAGGACTAAATAAAACAAGTTGACCCCAAAAACTCAAAAAGAGCAGTACCTACTACTAATTCAACTCTATAAAGTAAGGAAATGGACAAACTAAACAAAGCAGAAGTACCACCCCATACATACCTGAGGTTGAGCTGAAGAAATTTCAACAAAATTTGTCTCATATATCTTCTCCTTCTTCTTCTTTCCTTGACAACCACCTCCATTAAACAACTTCAGTTAATGTTAAATTAATTTTTTGGCCTCACAATTATAAACCAAAAACAGGGGTTTATATAATTATAAATTTGTATAAATGGGTAATTTATTAGGTTGCATTGGAAGATCATCAGAAACCCCTGATTTAGTCTCTGAAATTGCCACACCTAATTCTTCAGGTTCTTCAATTTTGCTCTTTTTTTTTTTTGCTATGAGTTTAGTTAATTTTGGGAAAAGTTGTTATCTTTTGCTATCACTTGTGTAACATTATTGTGGTTTCTCCCAATTATCAAATCTTCATTTTGGAATTTTGTTCTTGGAATTAGTCATTTGTATCATTGTTTGTTACATGCAACTTTTTAGCTTGCAAAAGTTTGTATTTTTTTTTGATTAATTTCACAAAAATGTGATTTTTTGAAGTGGGGTTATCCTTAATTTTGTTCACAACTAGTCAAATCATGGTATTAGTTTTTGGAATTCCTGTTTATGACATGCAACTTAATTAATAGCTTTCAAAAAGGTAAAATTTTGTTGATTAATTTCTTAAAAATGTGATTTTTTGAAGTGGGGTTACCTTAATTCTTGTTTTCTATAGGAAACAAATTTTTTTTTTCAATTGTCAAAAATATAGTCATACTAATTGTTGTAAAATAATTTCCAACACTAATTGAAATTTTGTTCTTGGAATAAGTTAAATTACATGTTTCATGCTTAATTGTTAATTAATGTCTTAAAGATGTGATTTTTTGCAGTGGAGTTATCCCTAATACTTGTATTTTGCTGGAAACTTAAAATTATCTTACAATTGTCAAAAATACAGTCATAGTAATTGCAATTTTATTCTTAGAGTAAGATTTTTATATCAATCAATCACAGCCTTAATCCAAAAAATTGGGGTCGGCTTCCACATAAATTTTCCTCCTTCATCGCCTGCGAAGATTTTTATATGTTTCATGCAATTTTTTTTATTGATTAATGCCTTTAAAATGTGATTTTTTGAAATGGGATTATCTGAATTTTTGGTATTAAATAATATATACAGGAGTTCTTGGCAGAAACACACCAATTAGTAAAGGGTATTCAGACAGCAGTAGTTCAGGATACAGTGGAGTTTCATTTGGAGATAATCTAAGTTTTGGTGATGTATCTCCTGGAGGAGAATTATTGGAAAAACCCAATTTAAGGATTTTCAGTTTTGCTGAATTAAAAAATGCAACAAAGAATTTTAGGGCTGAAGCACTTTTGGGTGAAGGAGGGTTTGGGAAGGTGTACAAAGGTTGGATTGATGAGAAGGCTTCTTTGTCTTCTAGAAGTGGGATCAAAATTGCTGTCGCTATTAAGAAGTTGAATACTGAGAGTGTTCAAGGTTTTGAAGAATGGCAGGTAATTAATTCTAACTTCTGTTACGGTGTCGGATAATGTCTAAAGACGTTATTAATGGCCGGAATTAGAAATCCTAACATATTCCATCTTAGAGAAGTTGTTAAATTGTGTATGCTATATTGCTATCGTTGTAGCGAAACTTTGTTGAGTTGGTTAATCATGTTTATCTTTCAGTCATTAGAAGTTTTAACAGTTGTTATAGGGAGTTAGAAAGCATTTAAAGTTATTATTATTACAGTGTCTTGGAATCTAGTAGTGATGTCCTTATCTGCTTTTGAATTTGGATGAAAAGCATGAATGATAATATATAGGAAGCATTTGTATGTAGTAGTAACTTTTTGTGGCACAAGAGTAAAAGTTTTAGTTAGGACTTTTGTACCAAATAAAGAGGTTGAAAATTACCCCTTTGATATTTGGTGTGGAATGGAGAGTTAGTTGGTGTTGTCCCACCCTTTTTTATGACTTTTGTTCTTTTCATGCGTACTATTACTATGGACTATTTTCTCAAGTTGCAGGTTATATATAAACTTTCAGCTTATCTTAATTTTGACAGCTGAAATCCAATTATNACCCTTTTTTATGACTTTTGTTCTTTTCATGCGTACTATTACTATGGACTATTTTCTCAAGTTGCAGGTTATGTATAAACTTTCAGCTTATCTTAATTTTGACAGCTGAAATCCAATTATATAGTCTTCATTCATTGTTGAGGATAGCTAATTAGGTTTTGGGATTATCAGGATAAATGGTGGAATAAGTTATACATGTTGATCAAGGTTTTAATTTGACATATTCAACATATCGATTTGTTAACGTGTCGATTGTTTATTCTTGTCATAAAAGTTTCAATTCATGTGAAGAATCATGATAGTGACTTTATCCTTTACAGCCAACAACTGCTGTTTGGATTGCTAATTTGACAATTGGTTGAGTTATCTTGATGCCAAATTTAATGAAGTTATACCAATGGGGAGAATGTTTTATCTCAGCCATCATATGAACAATTTACCGCTTAGCTGATACCTTTTATCTGAAGTACTAATATGATTTTTGACAGTGCTGTTGCTGTATGCTACTTCCTAATCTGGCAATTTTGATTTGTTGAAATGGATGTAAAAAGTTTATAAGTTCATATATATGATAAACCATGCATGTTAATATGTAACTAGCTTAGCGCAGATAACTGGCTTCGTATAATTAAGTAATTGCTGACAGATTAGAAAAAAACCTATTGGATGGAGTCATGTCTCTTATATGCTGCTTCTGCTAAAAATGCAGTCGGAGGTGAACTTTTTAGGAAGGCTGTCCCACCCCAATTTGGTTAAGTTATTGGGCTATTGCTGGGAGGACCAAGAATTGCTGCTCGTGTATGAATATTTGCCGAAAGGGAGCTTGGAAAATCATCTATTTAGAAGTAAGTTTTGAAGTGATTGACTGTATTGTAGACATTATTGTCTCCTTGTAGAACATGCTAACCCTTTATTTGAATGTATAGGAAATACTTCTGTGGAACCACTTAGCTGGAACAGGCGGATGAGCATAGCTGTGGGAGTCGCTCGAGGCTTAGCTTTTCTTCATAGTTCAGACAAACAAGTGATTTATAGAGACTTCAAGGCCTCAAATATACTTCTTGATGTGGTATTGTGAACAACTAACATACTGATCTAATATATTGATGCTCACTAGTTAACAGCAATGTGACCTTAAATTTGTTCTGCCTGTGAATTTTCAGTCTATTGAATTAAGTTCCTTGGTTTCTAAAAAAGAATGTGGAAATCATTGTTGAGGAAGTGTGGAGCTTTTTAGACCAAAAAACTGGACGTTTTTGTGATTATGCTTGTATTGTTGTTTTACTAGTTNTATTGAATTAAGTTCCTTGGTTTCTAAAAAAGAATGTGGAAATCATTGTTGAGGAAGTGTGGAGCTTTTTAGTACCAAAAAACTGGACGTTTTTGTGATTATGCTTGTATTGTTGTTTTACTAGTTCCCTTTTTATCCTGAGTGTAGAATTATGAAGCAAAGATATCAGATTTTGGTTTGGCAAAACTAGGGCCATCTGGTGGGAACTCCCATGTCACGACGAGAATCATGGGCACCTTTGGTTATGCTGCTCCGGAGTACGTTGCAACAGGTAATTCTTCTTGGACCCTTCGTTTTTCTGTGAAAAGAAGCTACTCCGTATAATCCATTTAAGATGTAGAACAGACTACTTATATTCTCCAATGACAAACAAGATTTCAATGTCTTATATTGTGGTAACTGCCTACATAGGTTCATTAACAAGAATTCTATGAATCCAATGTTCCTCAGGTCACTTGTATGTTAACAGTGATGTATATGGATTTGGAGTTGTGCTGCTTGAGATGTTAACTGGATTACGAGCAGTTGATATGAATCGTTCGAAAGGGCAGCAAAACCTTGTAGAATGGATGAAGCCTTCTTTAGCCAACAAGAGACAGCTGAAAAACTTTATGGATCCACGACTCGAGGGTCAATATTCACTTAAGGCAGCATATGAAGTGGCTCAACTCACCCTAAAATGTGTTCGAAAAGACCCAAAATCCCGCCCTGACATGAAAGTGGCAGTAGAAGTGCTACTAAAAGCAGAAGCCATCAAGGTCAAGAAAGTAAACAGAACAGACCGAACGAACAATAATAGTGGTCCTCGTTCTCCTTACCATCCGCAGCACCATGGCCCAAGGACGAGCATCGAAGCTTAGCTTACGTTTGACATCAAAATTTAATGTAAGACTGAGGTTTGCTCTTGAAGTTTCAAAATGTACATGATGGTGGTCTATTGTTATCAGTTTTTTGTTGTTAAATATGCTTTAGGATTAAAAATTGGTTTTGGTCAATATAATGATAATCTTTGAGGAAAAACTGCTCTATTTTACATTTCAGCTTCATCTTACAGTATTTGGTCATGACCAATTATTTTTAACTGTTTGACTTTGACATGAGTTCATAAGTTGACTGTAGTTTGAGTTGGGGAAACGATATTGGCACTCCTGCAAGAGTGTAATTTGATGTATTGTACTAACAAGAGGGGTGCCAATATAAATTCTGGGTACCAATTTCAGCTTCCATAAGTTGTTCTAGTTTTCAGCACATAACAGTATAACACACTAACACAGTCCGTTGACTAGAGTGTTAATGCAAATAGGTCACAGGGTCAACTGGTCAAGATGCTATCCTACCCCTGCTCTATTTTTTCCTCCTGCATTTTGTAGTTTGCCCCTTGCGATGCTTTGATTTTGTAGTGTTCATTCATAGTAATATTATTTTAATCGTCTTTTATTGGTAAGCAAATACTACGTACTCTTATGTGAATCTCAATTTATTTCAATGTATAGTTAATTAATTTTGTTCACGGTCTTTTTTTTTTTATAAGTCCACTAAGTTGTTAGACAAAAAATATATTAATTAAATTAATAAACCTAATAGTTACACAAAACCCACAAATAGTTGATGGTCTTACCATAAAACAGTCTTACTAATTATGTTATTAATTTTATAATTTATACAAATGTGTAATTAAGGTTATAAATGAATGAAAATTTGTCGTGGAGAATGGGAAAGTGAAATGATTATATATTGCAGCTAAAACTAAAATAACGGAATTACAAAAATTCTTTTAAAGTTAAATTAGTGAGAAAAAGAAATTGATTATGGGCAAAATACTCGTGTATAGTTATATATCCAACCAATGTAACCATATATTATATTGTATTATATATGGAGGCCGAATTAATGTAAGATATCTAGGACTCCCGTAATTAGTCCCTGTTAACATTTTTCGTGGGTAGGGGTGTCAATAACTACCACCGGTGAATGTATCCAAGAAAATATGTTGAGCTAAACTGAAGTAATTTCAATGGTATATATAATGCACATATTACTTAAATTTAAACGAGGAAATTGGTTAGGAACTACTTGGTATTTGTAATAGTTTGCATGAATATAGTCCATGACAAAGAAAAGCTGAATGGAAACAAAATCAAAAGGGTACATCACAGCATGCATGCATGCATGCATGTACAGCTTCAAACTTTAAAGTTGAAATTCAAGCAATGTGAGTCATGTGACCGACTTATATATATATATGAATATGAGTAATAGCATAACTGAGACGTGGCGTTTACGCAAGTGATCAAGTGAAATTAAAGGTATGAAGCAACCAATTTACGTATTAAGATGGTTGGTTGTTCGACCCTATATTAATTGCTCCTATTAACTACTATGACTTGATTCAATTATTATTGTCATTTGAAAATGTGGTCCATTTGACTCACTTCAACATCGACAACGACTATTGCCATTGGCGAGCAGTTTGGCACATGTCGCCTATATTTCAAATCTGAGGTATTATACAATGCGAATTGAAATTTTAAGATCGTGATAGTAACTAATAGTAATAGAAAAAATTAAAGAGAAGCAGTTGACAACTGTTGACAACGTTGTTAGAATGTTAGTTTGGTTGGGATTGACGATGGGGGTGAGATGTGTTGTTATTAGGAGATGATGATTGTGTACTGAAGTTGAACAGTTCGTTGAAGTTTTGATCATCAAATAAAAAAGACTTTGAAAGAGAGTATATTGAAGCCCAAGAATAGGTTTTTAGCTTATTGAGTCCAAACTCTCAAGAAATAACATGCACCATCGAGTTGGTCGTAATTGTTTCATGCAATAACCATCAAATTAATAAATTAATTATGTAACAAAATTAATGAATATGGATCGTATTATTAGTTATTACAAGCTAAGTGAGGGACCAACTTCCCTTAACAACAACACCAAAGGTGCTTTTCTCCCTTTGGGACCTAGTCCTAGTCCTAGTCAAAGTCAAAGTCAATTGAAGCGTTTGTGCCTTTGCTAATAAAGATAGATGTTAGCAATTACCCTCCATCTCATTTATCCTCCTACTTGATTCTTCTTTCTCTTTCACTTTCACATCTTAACTTTGATTTGTCTTCATTCTTATATCCATCAATTCATGCCTATTTAAGCAAGAATTTATGGCATTCAGTTCGGGCTAGCTACTAATTAATGATCTTAATTTATCAATATCTCTCTAATGATGAAACTCAATTCAAATTCTAGCATTGAAGTATAAAAATAAGTTGTTTTTCACTTTTATTGGGGATATCCAACTTACATCTCAAATTATTAACTCATGTGATATTATAATTTTCTATGAGTAATGTATGTATAATATTTTTGGTACTAAAGAGCCACAAGGACAAGTGGTGAGATTTAATCCCAAGATTTTTTAGAATCGAGAGAAAAATTTTAATCGACTGAGCTATCTCTCACTCTCTTCTATCTATTTAAGAGTAATATATACTTCATATAACTCATATAATTTTATACAAAATGACAAAATCCCACCTTTCAAAGGGTCCGAACAAGGTTGGAGTACTAGTGGAGTTTCACTCCTCCATTCATGAATATTGGCCCAACCCATTGTTGAACATTGAGATACGCTAACAAGTAACAACATGTGTATACTATAGGACTGTACTGAAGGGAGGAGGCAGGAGTAGATGAATAAGTAGAAGGCCCAAGAGATGTATGTTAGTATGTACAAGTGTACAACGGTACAACTACATTCACATCCATGAAAACACAATTTTATATTGACTTACAAAGTTTGTAAAAATTATAAAAAATGTATGGTTGGGTTATATACATTATGATGAATCAAACAAGATCATATTATTGAATGAAGAATGCTTCAAACTAGTTTGTTAGTTATGTCCTAGTCTTATGCGTTAGTTATGCTTTGAATTAGTCAGTAAGTTAGTGGTTAGTTCTTCCTATTTCTTAGTATAAGTGGTGTTATGTGTAGCCTATATAAAGGCATGAAGTTTGATGATTATTAAGTTTTTTTTGAATTAAGTATATTATTGCTATCTTCCTCTTGTGTTCATCTGTTCTTTGCCAACAAATTCTGGTATCAGTGCCGGACGAATTCACTCGTCTAACTCACTATAAATCACGCCTAACATCCTCTCGTTCACCACACACCATTGCAAACAATTCACGTCAACCTCACCATGTCAAGCAATGGTTTAAACCCTTCAGCTCAACCACTAATTCCAATTTTCAAAGGCGAAAAATATCACCTTTGAAGCATCAAATTGCAAACTATGTTCAAGTCTCAAGAATTGTGGGACATTGTTGAAAGTGGCTATAACGATGCATCAGACGAGCCTGAACAACGCTTGCGCGACAACCGTAAAAAGGACACCAAAGCATTATTTCTCATCCAATCTGCAGTAGATGATGATATTTTCCCTCGCACATCGTCTGCAAAGACAGCTAAAGAAGCAAGGGAAATCATAAAGCACGAGTACTTTGGTGACAAGAGAGTAATCGCTGTTAAACTGCAATCGCTTCGTTCTAAATTTGATGGTCTGCAGAAAACCAAGAAGGAGTCTATGCAACAGTACCTCTCGAAAGTTTTAGATATTGTTAATCAGATGAAGTCCTATGGTGAGTTATTGAGCAACGAAAGAGTGGTGAGCAAGGTGTTACGCAGCCTCGACCCCGATTTTAATGGAGTTGTTGTAGCAATCGAAGAGTCTAAGGACCTCTCAACATACACCTTTGACGAATTAATGTGTTCATTACTAGGCCATGAATCCGGGTTTAAGAAAGACGAGGAGAAAGGTGAAGAAAAGGCATTTCAAGCGAGAGGTGAACCCTTTGTTAAGGGAAAGGCCGAAACATCAAATAACAGAGGAGGAAGAGGCAGCTTTCGTGGAGCCTACCGGGGACGTGGTCGCAGCAGAGGTCGCGCCGCCGCGGTTATGGTGGAGGACGCAATGGAGGATACATCAATAATTCCTGAAGCAATATTCAGTGCACTTATTGCAAGAAAGCGGGTCATAATGAAGCAAACTACTGGAGCAAGCAACGAGAAGAATCGAAAGCGAAATTCTTTGAAACACCACAAGAAGAAAGCAACCTATTCTTGGCTTATTCAAAACTTGAACCGATGGAGCATGGAATCTGGTTCGTGGATAGTGGATGCTCCAATCACATGTCAGGTGAAAGAAAATGGTTCAAGTCAATTGATAACACCAAGCAATCAGTTGTGCGACTTGGGAACGACAAGCAGGTCAACGTAGAAGGTAAAGGCACGGTTGCAATTCCAACTTGCAATGGCGAAACGAAACTCATTCATGACGTCCAGTATGTACCCTCTCTCACTCATAATTTACTAAGTATTGGTCAGTTAATTAAGGGAGGATATTCCGTATTTTTTGAAAATGGCCACTGTAATATTCATGATCGAAATCGTAAAATTATGAGCATTAAAATGACCCCAAACAAGATGTTTCCACTAAACATTTCGCATGGTGAAACGAGTAATGCACTCGTTGCAAAAGCAGACGATAAGTCAAGCTTGTGGCATGATATGTGCGGTTTTTATTGTGTTTTTCCCCCTTGTTTCGGGCCAATTTTATGCCTAATGGTTGTTATTCTGGCTTGATTTTAGCTCATTTGGTGTTCTTTAGCTAAATTGAAGTGTTTCGCCAAGTTTGATTGATTTCCGGCAATTTTAGAGCTTTTTAGTTTGATTTTATCATTTGCGGTTGTTATGCTCGGTTTTGGTGTGTTTTATAATTTCAAGAGCATGGAAACCGAGGTTCGGAACGAAGCTGGGAAGCTTGGACGGAACAAGAATGATATATGCACGGGAGTGCGTGCCAAAAAGTTATGGAAATAAGTCTTGAAAAAATTATGAAGAAATAAGAAGAAAAGAAAAAAATAAGCTTCTGAGGACTCAATGCGCCCGCATAAAAGTCTTATGCGCCCGCATTTTAATTGAAAATCACCTGAAGAGGCGTTCTGGGAGGTTGATGCGGGCGCACAAATCTCCTATGCGCCCGCATCAGCCGTTTTCCGGGATTTTTCTTTTGCTTTTATTTTCTTCGTACTTTGACTTTGTAAGCCCAATTTTGGATACTAAAGGCACGAATTTCTAGGCAAAAGAACCTTATGCCTTTCATAATTTAGAATTAGACTTTTAGGTTTTATTTTAAGCACTTTTTCTCTCTCAAAATTAATTTGGGAATTAGGGTTTTGTTCTCAACAATGATTTTCAACTCAATTCAAGTTCTTCAATTTGGTAATTCTTTTGCTTTTATTCTTTTTATTTAGTTTAATTTATGCTTTTTAGTTTCTTTAGTCTAATTAATTTAGTTAATTGTTGATGTTAATTAGTTTAATTATTAATTACTTCATGAATTTAATTATGAATTTTATAATTATGTTTGCTTTAATTTTCATGTTCATGAGTGAGTAGTCGATTTTCTAGGGTTAGGGAACCCTTGACTAATTAATGGACTAACTAAATTAGATTGTTTCAATTCCGCAATTAGTAGTCAATTTCCTATTATTGGGTTTTTCGTTTACAATTGAATTGTGCGCAGATTTAGTTGTAATTTTGGTAATTGTTGAATTTGATGTCGAGAGGTAAAAATACCACAATAAGACCACTGAATAATAGGCGGAATTAGTCTAGGCATGAGCGAGAGCCGCTAGATGAGTTTCGAGGGAGTCTAGATTCGAGAGAATTAGTGAGCCCTAATTTGATGATAATTAAGAGATTGAACGATCTTTGTTAGTGAATCCATTAGTTGTTCTTGGTGACCCGAATGACCCTAGGCTTCATTTATTGGTTTTAATCTTCGTTATTTCCCATAATTAATTAGTAGTTAATCAGTAGTTAGTTAGTTAGTCAACATTTCTCAACCAAGGCCCTTTGTACGGTTTAAGCTTTTTAGAACTAATAGATTTCAATTGCTTCCCTGAGGATTCGATCCTTACTTCCCTAGCTACATTAGTTAGTGTCATTTGGTTTATTTTTGATAGGTGTGCGATAGCCTCATCATGGCATTTGCGGTATGGTCACTTGAACATCAATGGTCTACGGTTGTTAGGCAAGAAGCATATGGTTCTTGGCTTACCTAAAATCGAGGCTATTGAATTTTGTGAAGGCTGTGTGTATGGCAAACACAGCAGGCCGTCATTTACTAGTGGTGATTCTTGGCGAGCTGTCGCGTGTCTAGAGCTTATTCACGCCGATGTATGTGGTCCAATGTCAATTGATTCCCTTGGTGGCAGTCGCTACTTCCTATTATTTGTTGACGACTTTAGCCGCATGAATTGGGTTTATTTTTTGAAGAAAAAATCTGAAGCGTTTGAGTACTTCAAGAAGTTTAAGGCACTTATGGAGAAACAGAGTGGGTGTCAAATTTAAACTCTTCGCACTGATCGTGGAGGAGAGTTTGTTTCAGAAGAGTTTAATTAGTTTTGTGATGAGAATGGCATTCACAGGGAGCTTACTGCTCCTTATACGCCCCAACAAAATGGTGTTGCGGAGAGGAAGAATCGCATCATTGTTGAGATGGGACGAAGCATGCTCAATGCAAGGCGTGTCTCGAAGAAATTCTGGGCTGAAGCCGTGGCTACTGCAGTATACATATTAAATATTTCCCCCACCTAAGCCGTCTATGATCAAACACCATATGAAGCTTGGAAAGGTCGAAAACCCAAGGTGAGTCAATTGCGTATCTTTGGTTGTGTTGCTTATGCATTGTTAAACTCTCGTTCAAAACTTGATGAGAAGTCACAAAAATGTATCTTTGTTGGTTATAACACTCAATCTAAAGCATATAAGCTATTTAATCCTGTGAGTAGGAAAGTGATTATAAGCAGAAAGGTAAAATTTAATGAAGAAGCTTGCTGGGAGTACAAAATTAATGCTCCAACAGCTACATCTCACTTGCTTACGGAGAACGAACAGTTCCCAACAGAGGCACCTCCAAACACCGAAAATGAGGCACGTACCCCTCCTGCAACGCCAACCAGCAGCACCACTTTAACGCCGGACAACTCAAGAAGCAGCACTTCTACTACCTCCAACAGCTCGTCAGAAACACCGTTGAAGACCAAGTCCCTGAGTGAGGTGTACAAATCATGCTCGTTTGCCTTATACGTGTCTGAACCGACTTGCTATGCAGAGGCAGTTGAGAATGAGCACTGGGAGGATGCAATGCTAAAAGAAATGATGGCAATTGAGCGCCATCACACGTGGGAATTGGTTGATTTACCGCAAGGCAAAACTCCAATCGGACTCAAATGGGTCTATAAAGTGAAACATAATGCAGATGGTAGTATTCAAAAGTATAAGTCAAGGCTTGTAGTCAAAGGGTATGCACAACATCAAGGCATCAATTTCGATGAAACCTTCTCACCCGTAGCGCGTTTTGAAACAGTAAGGATGCTCCTGTCTTTGGGTGCCAAGTTAAAACTACCTATTTATCAATTTGATGTAAAGTCTGCATTTTTGAATGGGAACTTAGAAGAAGAAGTAGTTGTGTCACAACCCGAAGGTTTTGTAGCAAATGGACAAGAGCATAAGGTGTACAAGCTAAGGAAAGCCCTTTATGGCTTAAAACAAGCGCCAAGGGCTTGATACAAGAGGATTGATTCGTATTTTCTATAAAATGGCTTTGTGCGTAGTGATAATGAGCCGACTTTATATGTGAAAGGCAGCAAATATTCTGATTTTCTGATTGTGTACGTGCGTGTATGTGGATGATATGATTTATTTAGGATCATCACGAACTTTAATTGAAGAATTTAAATCCTCAATGATGAAAGAATTTGAGATGACTGACTTGGGCAAGCTAAATTATTTCCTTGGACTCGAGGTGAGTCAAGCTGAAGATGGTGTGTTTATCTCGCAAAGAAAATACGCAAAGGCCCTGCTACACAGGTTCCATATGTATAATGCAAAGCCAGCTCCAACACCCATGAATACAAGTGAAAAGTTAAGGTATGATGATGGTACTGAGGCAGCAGACTCGAGTTACTATAGGTGCTTAGTTGGTGGTTTGAACTATCTAACTCGCACTCGTCCTGACATTATGTATTCAGTGAGTGTTCTCTCTCGTTATATGCATGCTCCTACGATGCAACATCTCGGAGTAGCTAAAAGGGTGCTACGGTATATTGCCGGCACGCTTGAGTATGGTATTTGGTATGCGCAAAATGCAGATTATAAGCTGGTTGGTTTCAGCGATAGTGATTGGGCAGGCTGTATTGATGACAGGAGGAGCACCTCAGGTCATACTTTTATCCTAGGGTCAGGAGCGATATCATGGAGCTCGAAGAAGCAAGATATAGTGGCACTCTCATCATCTGAAGCAGAGTATGTGGCGGTTACAACTGCAGCGTGTCAAATGGTTTGGCTACGGAGATTGTAAACTGAAGTAGGCTGTGAACAAGAGCAGGCTACGGAGATCTTCTGTGACAACAAAGCAACAATTGCTATGACTTAAAATCCAGCTTATCATAGTCGAACCAAACACATTGACATACGCTATCACTATATTAGAAGTTTGGCTGTAAAGAAAGAAGTCAAGTTGAAGTTTCGTGCAACAAATGATCAGACTGCAGACATACTCACCAAAGCTCTCTCCTTTGATAAACATTCTTATTTTAGGAAGAAGTTAGGTGTATGTAGTTTTCAAGCAAGGGGGTGTATTGAATGAAGAATGCTTCAAACTAGTTTGTTAGTTATATCCTAGTCTTATGCGTTAGTTATGCTCTGAATTAGTTAGTAAGTTAGTGGTTAGCTCTTCCTATTTATTAGTATAAGTGGTGTTATGTATAGCCTATATAAAGGCATGAAGTTTGATGATTATTAAGTTTTTTTTGAATCAAGTATATTATTGCTATCCCTTCCTCTTGTGTTCATCTGTTCTTTGCCAACACATATATTGTTGGAGTATATATGTATTACTCTATTGGTTTTGCTTCAAAAGAAACCCATTTCACTTTTCTCCTTTTGTCCCACATTGAAAAAATACCAACTTCTTCATTTGATTTATATATTCTTATCTTCCTTAAAAATTTGTTAGAATCCCATAGTATGGAGTGCTTGGAGACCACATACACGCCAAGCCGTGTCGAGAGATCGTGTGAACGGGAGTAATAACATATGGAGTGCCATATAATAAAAATTCTTATTTGAAATGAAAAAAAATTGCTCATTTGTTGCCTATTTTTAAGATGCTCAGTAGCTAAAAGAGTAAAAGACAATAACATCTCATTTTTTACTTTTAAAATCAAATTTTCGTTTAAAATGGTAAAAGAGCAACTTAAAATTTCAGGGATCAAGTATGCTCTTATACTAACTACAAAGTATTTTTATTTTTTGTCAACAATACATACTTTGTACTCCGTAGTTCATAAAGGTTATATTTTATTTTTTGTATGCGCACATTTCTAATCTTGTAATAACAATTTCAATAATTTAGTGGTTAATGATATATGTAGCTCTAGCATTAAAGTTTTACTAAAAATGAAAATTATTTGATAATTTTCGACAAAATTATCGATATAATAAATGTTACATGTTACTAAATATTGGAATGAAAAAGGTTATCACCGAACCACCACACAATCACCAAACCACCGCACAACCATCCATCCACCACACAACCCACTCACCTACCCTATCCCCGACACCGCCAACTACCTACTGCCACCCCTGAGGGGGTAAAAGGGGCGATGAGGGGAGGCGAGATGGTGGGTGGCGGTTTCAGAGGCGGTAGAGGCAATTGTTGGGAGGTGGCGTGTGTTTTAGTTTTGGCGTGGTTTTAAAGGGTGGTTTCAATGATGGTTAAGGTGGTTAGGGTGGCACTGGAGAGTTAATGGCGTCAGTGAGGAGTGAGGGAGGGTAGATGGGTGGTTGGTTTGGTGGTTTGGTAGGTGGGGATAGGGTAAGGTGGTGGTTTGGTGGAAGGTGGGTAAAGGGAATGGAAAAGTGTTAGAATAGGAAAATGGGGAATGAAAAGGGAAGTGCAAAAGGGGCGTAACAAACAACAACAAAAGGAATTGAGACAATTGGTTTTCATTCTCTTTGATTATTCCACCAGCCAAACGACCCTTAAAGACTATTGAGCATTTCCCTCTCCATAAGTCAAGATGTGATTGATTAATTTCTCGCCAAGATTCCTTAATTTGAAAATGTTTTACGAGCTTTAATTAATTTTGTTTTTTGCTAAAAAATATTAATTAAAATTACTGATAAAAAAAAAAACTAAAACTCATAATCATGTTCTAAAATATTAAATACAATAATTTACCTTTGGTTTGTACTGACACCCTAGAACTAATTTAGTTGACTAAGATCTTGTTCTCGTCAACTTATTTTTTTTCTTATTTGAATTTATTTTTGTTGAATTGAACTTATTTAAAATTTATTTTTCGCCGAACTAAATTTATTTTTGATGAATTGATTTTGCTTCATAGAAATCATTATTGAAACTTATTTTTGCTGAAATTAACAAAATAATTGGTAGGTAACCAGGTATACTGGGCAGTGTTTTAAATATTTGTATACAGTAGACATCAGTCTGGAATCAACTAGTTTCTTCTTTTTCCCTCCTCTCTCTCTTCATCATCACCATCTCCATCTCCCATTGCTTCTATTCAACCTCAACCATGGCGGCAATCGGCGGAGCTTGCTTCGCCGTCGCCGGATTATCGCCGCCTAAAACGCCGTCGTTTCACTCCCGAACACATCGTACATCGAAAGTTGTAGCAGTTGATGCAAAGCGTAAGCAAATCTCAACCACACGTGCGACGGCATCAACGACGCCGCACGTAACTGAAGTTGCTGCAACTCATGAAAATAATCGTAATACTAGCAAAAAAGTCAACGGAGAAACCGCAGCAATTGAAGAAGATGATGAAGCAGAAGTAAAGAGGAGTTTAAGTGATTACTTTGACGCTGCTAAATACTTCATTTATTCCGGTGACGGCGGTGGCGCTGGACCTCCGCGGTGGTTTTCGCCGTTAGAAAACGGTGGTAGAAGAAGAAGAAGTAGCAGAATGCAGAATTCTCCAATTCTTCTCTATTTGCCTGGTATATATTTCTCCTAAATATTGTGATTATGCTTTTTTTTTTTTAATTTAATTTAATTTTAAAATTTGCTTGAAATTTCAGTTATTGCTGTTGAGTATGTCTTGTTATAATACTTGCTGTATTATTTGAGGCTGTCAAAATGCTGCTTTTAGTAAAGTTAGTTTCATGTATATCTCATTATACTCCGTATTATTTCGAAGTCTTAAAGTTTTTTTTTTTTGGGAGGAGTACTTTGTTTAGCAATTAGCTATAAGGTAATTAGACTAGTTGGTTGCTGATGTTAAGTATATTTATCTAATATTCTATAGGATATATTTGCGGGGTTGTTAAATACCGCCTAGATTCTATAAACACCGCCTGATTTTTATACGATATACGACGTGATTAGACATTACCACCAACCCTTGCGCCTTGCCAACACCACTAACACCCTTCGAACACTCCAATAATCCCAAAAATGCCACACCACCACCATTGTACCACCAATCAAGCATGGATTAGCAAATAAATTGTATTTGACTATACTAATTTCAAATAATTATCAATATTTATAAATAAAAAGACACATGGCGATCATATTTTCAGCCACCGCCAAGTGATTGGTGTGTTGAATATCGGCCAAGCCATTGGTGGTGGCAGAAAATTGACTTGCTACAACCTAAGGTTTGGGGGAAATCTGACATGCCAAAACCAAGGGTTTGGTGAGCCCTTTTTCCGCAACCAGCAAGGCCTTGGTGGAATTTCAACATGCGAAAACCTCGATGCCGGTGGAATAACAACACGCCATGTTTTTTTGGCGGAAAGTAAAACAAAAAATTTACTGGTAAAAAAAGAAATTACCGTTAAAACAACATGCCATGGTGGTGGGGGTTAATTAGACACTCCAATCTACTCCTTTTAAGGTGTGGCAGCTGATCGATGACTGGGAAAAGAGGCGCGAGCTTGTGTGGTGGAATTGAAGGTAAGGGAGGGCGTGCTTGGTGGAGGGGCTGGCGTTTTCCGGCCAATCGAAGGAAGGGGATCAAGTGTGGGCGTGGTGGAATCGAAGGAAGGAGAGGGTGGGCATGGTGGAGGGGCTGTAGTTTTCTGACATTTTTTGGTGGTTATGGTCTTGGTGGATGTATGTGGTGGTGATGGATTAATGGTGGGTGCAACTTGGTGGTGGTGGATATGTTAAGGTGAGAGAAAGTAGTGAGAGAATGAGATTGGAAAGGAAATGGGGTGAAGATGGGAGTTCAAGGGTATTTTAGGTAATTAGTGTTGTATTTTAAACGGTCCTTACGAATTTTAGGCGGCATGTAGGACAATATTTCCGAAAGTCAATCCAAGTCACTTGTAAGTTGTAACCAACCTGTATATATGATCAATGGAATTCAACCCTAATCCTAATAACGGGGAATTTACACAAACTAACTGTTCATGTGGCTTTTTCTAAGTTTAAAATCATTAACTTAGCATTATTTTCTTTTGCTATTTGACTAAATTGAAAATCAAAATATTGGAAAAGCGATTGGCGAAACAAAGATGTTTCACACTTTCACTCCATACAAATTATATGTAGTGACATTGATCAAGTAGATTTTGCTTAGTTGGAATTGGATGAATATGTTTTTAAGTCTCAAACTTGTAATTTTCTCATTCACTGAAGTTCCTTATCTATTACTATTGTACTATAGCAGTGTTTCCGTTATTTATCTGCTACTTGCTTTGTTCAATCTTCCATTGTCATTTTCCTATGCCAACCTTCCTGGACTTTTGGATTTACAATACACAGTTTAAATTTCAGGAATTGATGGTCTTGGACTTGGACTTGTTTCACAGCAGCAAAAATTGGGCAAGTGAGTATTAACACTCCAATACATGTTTTTATATCTATATCTTACTTGTCAAGTATGTTGCTGTAGAGTGTAGATTATTATGTACACTTCTCAGCATCTGTTGATATCGTATACAACAATTGCTAAATTTAGCAATGAATATATATTTATTGTCTAATTGTCTATCAGGGCACTTTACAACGATCATATATTTTCTATATATGTTGTTATGTATCTATTTAAATGCAGAAGAATTGTCCATGACTATGATCTATGACCACAAGCTTGATTTGAAAATGTATTGTATAATTTAATGTTGTTTTCACCATGCTTACTAATGGAATATTGTCTTCTTTGTCAAGGATGTTTGATGTATGGTGTTTGCATATCCCTGTCAAGGACCGAACTCCATTTCAAGGTAAAGTCTACCTCTTATGTCCCCTTTTTCCTCCCCACCCCAACACATGCACAATCACGGGTGCACACACAGTCACACAAACACACACCCAACAATAAAATGAAATTGTGACCTCATCAATGTTTGTTGCTACTGTTATTCTCTATTTAGAATTAGTACTGCTAGTTGAAGAAACCGTAAGGTCAGAGAATCACCATTCCCCTGAGAGGCCAATATATCTTGTCGGAGATTCTATTGGAGGGTGTCTTGCACTTGCTGTGGCAGCTCGAAATCCTGATATTGATCTTGTACTTATATTGGCTAATCCTGGTATGTATTATCAGTTTTCTTGTGATTTTCATGTTTCTAAGATATTATACCATCAAGCTCAATGAGTTGCTGGAAATAGCTGAACAACATTAGCAATACATGACACGTTTAGTGAGTTTTAAATTTATAATCAAATTACTGTTGGATCAACATGATTTCATCAACCAAAAAATTCTACCTGTATGATGCCAAGCACTCTTTAACAAATGAAACTGATATTTGATCTGTTACAAATATGTTATGACATTGCCTTTTGATATTCAGTCATCCCAATCAGTGTACTACTTTTTATATAGACTTACATCCATAAATGTTTATTTAGAGGCTTAGTAAACTCATTAAAAGTCAAGCACTGCCACTCTAGCTATAATGCTTTGATCATAGAGGTTATAGTCGGACTGCTTGTATTCAAAATTTACAATCGAAAAGAACCATAATCTAACTTTATCGTCTTTTATTCCATTTGCATGAACATATGATGCGGAGTAATATCTAGTTGACATCTATCTTGCAGCTACAAGTTATGGCAAGTCACAACTGCAATTTCTTTTACCTCTATTGGAAGTCATACCTGCTGAGAATTTCCTAATCAATATGCCATACACAATTAGCCGAATGACAGGTTTTGCTCTCTTTGCATCTCATTGCATGGCATGCATTGCTTCATCTGTGTGCTAAAAGTCTAAAACATTCCATATATTGTATGCATGCTTAAGAATTAAGACTGTAGTCTGCACTAGTGCTTATTTTCCCTGGTTCATCGTACTCAAATCATTTAATACCTCTCCTGTTAAGCTAGTGGTGTAACACATAAATCTGTCTTGTCAGTATCCTCAACATTTGGATTTAATTTATTGAGATCAGCTTTAAGTTACATGTAAGTTGGGGACCTACTTTATACTCCATGAATAGAAGTGAGTGTTGGGGTGTAGTGTTCTATTGTGACTGTAAGCGGCTTTGGTGCTCCACATTTTCATTTTCTGTCCTCACCCTAAGCCTGCGAGGCAGTAGTGTTAGTTGAAAAGCTAAGATTGGGTGACATTTTCTTCTGTAATTGATTGTATATTTTCAATGTTACCTGTACCAGAAGAGAATATCTTTCTTGATTAAATCTTAGATATTTGAGAAATTGGAGTTTTTAGTCTCAGGTTTAACTTCCTCGTATAGTTTTACTCAAAGGTTTTGAGCTGTAAGGAAATGCCTGGCTATTGCTTGTCACCCAAAAACAAAATATTAGAAATTGATTCCCCAAGGTTGGTTATGACACTTACAAACCTGTTGGTCAAATTCGATGAATGGGTCCTCTGCCCTTAAAATCGTGACCCATAGTTTTGTTTTCTAAAGATTAAATGCTAGGGTTACCTGAAGAAATGATGTTATAAGCAGTGATCTTTTTTGAATAGATGCGTGATTTTGATAAAAGATCAAGGGTTGGACATAAGCTAAGTTTACTGCTACTGAAAATTTTGTTTTGTACTTTTGTGGCTCCCTGACCACAGAGCTTATACTTACATTACCATCATGGATGATGCACTTGGAATGCAACAAGTTTTTGAAAAATAATTGCTTTTCTGTGTTGACCTCTGCAATGCTATTTTGCTATTAACAACATTACTTTGACATTGTCTCAGGTGAACCTTTAAATCTCGTTTTATCAAGTGTCATAAATGAGCTTGAATGGCAAGCAACACTGGAGCGACTTTTTCAGAATCTTGGGGAGCTGTCATCCTACATTTCTGTAAGGCTTTATAATCTCATAGTCTGCTTCACAAGCTTGTTTCACAATTTTTTTATTGATTGGAAGGTAGATACGTGCTATCATTTTTGCATGTATTGGCGTATTGTTTTGTTTCTAACTGTGGTGTTTGATTTTATTCTTCTGTATATTTTGACGGAAATCCAAACTTAGTTGCACGACAATATCCCCTTATTTCTATTGTCTTCCTGTTTATGTAATATTAGGCTAAGAGTGACCTTTTCTCTGTACTGTATTAATGCTGTAAATATAGTTGGATATTGATTTCTTGGCTAAACATTGTTAAAATTGTCAATCTCTAATGAATATTGTATCCTTCATATGAAGCATATACCACCGATGACTACTATGAAATATATTATTCATTTAGGCCTTTTTCCTCTTAAGTTTTAATGCGTCAATAGTCAAATTGAATATTTTTGTTGTTATGTTGTAATGAACCATAGCCTCTCATCATTTTGATTGATAACTATTTAGTTTTCGATTTACAGATGACCTAATTAAAAGAAATTCATGGTTAAGGTTGCAGGTCTTGGCTGACATTCTTCCAAGAGATACCCTTGTTTGGAAGCTGCAGATGATGAAATCAGCTGCCTTATTTGCAAATTCACGTTTACATGCTGTCAAAGCTCAGATTTTGGTTCTTGCAAGGTGAGTTTCCTTTCTAACTCATGTTAATGGGTGTCTAGAATAACAAGATAATAATCAGGTGATCAATGATTATTACAAATTTGAAATATATCCAAATGGACTCAAATAAATTAGCAAAGACTACCCGTCTAGTCGTCTACCTCTTTAAGAATAAGATGAAAATTTGATGGAAACAAAATTTCTGGGAGGGACAATGAAAACTGGCAAGGATTTGTTACCTTTGATCCATGCGAAAGGAAATAAAGAAAACTTGAGGGCTTATTTGAGCTCAGGATTGTTAAAAAATTTTTTTACCTTTTTATTTCAAATTTTCAAAAATATGGTAGTTTGCTTGAACAAGAATTCACATATAGTCCCCATTTTGACCATAGAGGGCATCGCGTAAAGTATTCGGCAAATTTATTTTTTTCAAGACTCCTGAACCTTTGAAAGGGTGGATTTTAACCTTGTCTAGTATTGTCGCGGCCTTGTCTAGTTTTCGCCCTTTTTTTTACAAATTGATCTTGGTGAACCCAAGACCCCCTACGTTCAGTTTCATCCTTAAAGAACTTTTTATGTTCCCATTTCTAGAGATTTCGGAAAAAGGCCACACTAATCTTTTTCATTCTCGTGGGATAGTCTTATCACCTTTTGAATCCCGAAAAGCCGTTGGAGGACCCCAATATGACCATTGGAGAAACGTGTAAAATTTTAGGCTATTTTATTTTTTTTGGGACCCCAAAATCTCCAAAAACTGTGGTAATAGCTTTTGTTTTGGGCTTTTGGAGGGCAGTCTTGTGCCCCATCTAGTTTCCGCCGTGTGTTTTTTACCAAGTATTCTTGGTAAACTCATCACCCCTTATGTTCGGTTTCAACCTCAAAAAACTTTTTTAGGCTCTTCTGAAAGATTCCGAAAACAAGCCACGCTTGACTATTTCACTTTCCCCGGACTGTCTAATCGCCTTATGAACCTTGAAAAGCTCGAAAAGTCGTTAAGTGCCCCTATTTTTATCATAGGGGATTTGTGTAAAATTTTCATTAATTTTTTACCTCTAAAAATAGTAAATAATAGGCTATGTTTTCGTTTTTTGGAGGGCTTTTCCGACAAAGGATTACTATCTACCTATCATTAACTTCCCAAATAAGTGTGGACTTTATACAACTCTAATTATTCAATGAATGATGAAATACCAATTCCAAGTCTATTATTAATCAACAATGCCAATCATTGTAGGTCATTTAAGACGCTACTTCGAATATATTAAGGGGTCGTTTGGTTAGAGGGAATAAACAAAAAGAATGAGTATGAGATGGATCTAAACCCTTTCATGGTGTTTGTAAGGGGTTTTTTTGCATTCCCATTCCCTCACTCATTCTCCCAAACTCTTTCTATAATAAAACCCTATCCCCCCCCCCCCCCCC
>PYUH01004006.1:1347640-1438479 GCA_016808085.1 Suaeda aralocaspica | reverse complement strand
TCCCCCCCCCCCCCCCTTTTGTTTACCACGTGCTGTGGATCATCATAGGAATCCATACGGTTGGTTTCGGCCTCTAAAGGCCTGTTATCATCCCTGTTATGGCCTCTTCTGGAGAAGGGAAAAATAGTCTTTTCTGGCCCGTCTAAAACCTTGTTATCATCCCTCTTATAACTTTTTCACCCCGAATTGTTTGTTCTGTGTTCATATTCTGACCACACAGGCACCCGAGAAAATTCTTGGTAATTTTTTTTCTAGGGACCCTGGCGGAACTCCAAAAAACAGTGGATAATAGTTTTTGATTGAAGCCTCCGGAAGAGTCGTCCCGGGCCACGTTGTTTTTTTCCCTCTTTTTTTTACAAGTTGCTGTGGACAACCACAAGACTCCCCATGATCGATTTGTCCTTAAGGGCCATTTATTATCCCTCGTATGAGTTATGGCCTCTTCAATAGAAGGGAAAAACAAGCTTTCCGGACATCGTTTAAAACCTTGTTATTATCTCTTTAATGACCTTTTCATCCCGAATTGATTGGTCTTTGTTCATTTTTACCATACAGGCACCCAAAAAAAATTCGATAATTTTTTTCCGGACCTTAGAACCCCAAAAACTATGGATAATAGCCTTAAATTGAGGCCTCTAGAGGGGTCGTCTCAGGCCACTTCGTTTTTTTTGCCCCGTTATTTTACAAGTGTACGTTGTAGACCACCACAGGACTCCCCACGGTCGGTTTTAGCCCCTAAAGGCCAGTTATTATCCCTCTTTTGGCCTCTTCTAGAGAAGGGAAAACACTGTGTCCCATGCCTTGAGTACTAGCATTGATATTATAATCCCCACACTAGCATCACCTTCCAGCCAATGCTGTGAAAGCCAAATCTTATAGCCCAAACCGTGCAACCATAGCTTCAGCTTGTTCGACCTCCATCCCTCTTGCCACCTCTTAGTGGTCGTAAATAACACCCTCCTAGTTTCATTGCGAACGACCACACTAAGAGCCACGGCTGCATGCATAATGTAAGAATCAAAATGTATTTTGTTGAGGCCTGGCATGTAGGAGGTCTAACCCATACAGTAGGAGCCAACGACGTAGACTTCGACACACATCAACCAACCTTCACCTTATAAGCTTCACTATTTGCACCATAGGAACAAAACTTTCGGCTATCGAAGGTGACATTTAAGTTCGATCTTACATTGCATTTAAGTAGTATTTGCTACTAGCTAGCGCAAATTCTTAGGTGCACCCGGAGCACCTTCCTCTAGGTGCTCCCGGGCGCGTGTAAGACACGTGCGACAGTTTAAATTTTTTTTTTTTTGTTCTGAACTACCAGTGCTTAGGTAAAATGAACATTAGTGTTTTTGTTCTGAACTTTAATGTTTTTTAACTGAACATTAAGGTTGTTCTTATGTAAAATGAACATTCATGTTTTTGTTTTGAACATTAATTTTTTTATCACTGAACATTGATTCAGTGCTTAGATAAATGAATATTTATATTTTTATTTTGAACATTTATGTTTTTGAACTGAACATTGGTGTAGTTACCTTGAACAATGATGTTTTTTGGATCATATAGTTTTTTGGTGAACTTTAATGTTGTTATTTGAACATTATTGTTTTAAGATTGAACATTTATGTTATTATTTTGAATTTATACATATAGATCCAAAAGAGCTCGTGTACCATCTACAACAATTCATTTTTTCTGAATGCTCAGAATTTTTACGAAAAAGTTCAGAAATATGATTACATCAATTACAAGAGAAATAACTGTTTGTTATACAAATCAAATGCTTCTTCATCATTGTTCACTTTTACATTCAACAATTCAGATTTATCAGCTTCATTTACAATCATTTGGATTGAATCATCTGCAAAAATTGAAAACATTAAAATTAATAAGCTGAACACTAACTTATTGTACAACAATTAGAAGAACATAACTGAACAACAATTCATTTTTTCTGAACGTTCAGAATTTTTATGAAGAAGTTCAGAAATATGATTACATCAATTACAAGAGAAATTGAACAACAATTCAATTTTGCTAATGTTCAGAATTTTTATGAAAAAGTTCAGAACAACATATTAATATAGAAATTTAATTTCTGAACATTAATTCATTTTTTCTGAACATTTATGAATCTTCATCAGCATATATGCAGAATTTAGTTTACTTATGAAAAAGTTCAAAAATATGATTACATCAATTACAAGAGAAATTGAACAACCAACAATTCAATTTTGCTAATGTTCAGCATTTTTATGAAAAAGTTCAGAACAACATTTTAATATAGAAATTTAATTTCTAAACATTAATTCATTTTTTCTGAACATTTATGAATCTTCATCAGCATATATGCAGAATTTCAGAACAATAATTTCTAAACTCTAATTGAAACTTTTTGAACGTTTATTAAATGAAAATATGAAAAATTTGACGAAAATTATAGCTTACAAATTTCTGTAAAATCTTCATTGATTACTTCTTGTAGATCTTCGTATGTTTTTGTGTTGCTTTGATTTGTATTTCTTTGATTTTCTGTTGAATCTGCCATGATTGAAATTCTAGGGTTTGAAATTAGAGAGAGAATTGTTTTGATTTTGAGAGAAAGAAGAGAGAGAATCAGAGAGGATGAAGGATGATTTAAAAATAAAAAATAAAAAAAATAAAAAAAAAACAACAACAAACTGCGTATTTATAGCAGTTTGCTGCTGCAGTTTTTGGCAACTGCAAAACGCAGCGTTTAGCACCCGGAGCACCTAGAGGAAGGTGCTCCGGGTGTAGGTAATCCCAATTGACTAGCTAGTTTGATGACTGAATGTAGTGACATTTGTTCACTGTTGTGTTTTTTCGTGCATATAAAAAGCTAGAAATGACGACAACAACGATGACGATTATAGATAATAGATATGCAGTAACTTTTTACATTTTGGTAAATCAGAATCTCTCCCTGCTTCCTTTGGAAAACCCTCATAAACAATCGGTTGAAAAGAAAACTGTTTATTCTTCCCAATCCAATGGCTTTTTAATTACTTTCCCGTTCCATCCTTTAATTAGTTATACGATCAACTGATAACTATTACACTTCAAAAGGTATATATTTTTCATAACTCAGAGTATATACTCTACATAATTGGCCTTCAAACCATTTTTCTTTAATTTATATATTTAGCCAAAAAATTAAAAATAATGTACTCTAGTACAAATTTTAAAATTTGGTCCAATAATACACTTGATTTATGACAAGTCAACAACACTACTTCACTAGTACTCCACGCACTCCTCAAATATATTCCATAGTTACCACTTACCAAATAGCAATCCAATATTTCAACTCTAAAAAAATTGAACAACCCACCACATTTAATTTAATAAATGCACTGATATAATGACTCTATGTTCAGCAATCCAATATCAGCAAGAAGGAGAATGTAAGGCATATCCAAATTATTCATAATAATAATAATAATAATAATAATAATAATAATAATAATAATAATAATAATAATAATAATAATAATAATAATAATAATAATAATAATAATAGAGCAAGTAGTAGATAATAAGAAAAAGTAATTCAAGCTAACAAAACAGAAAACTTATGATCCATAACATTAACGACATCATGATTCATCAAAGTACTAAAAAAGTAGTACCATTACAATAAAACTCACTTAATTTAAAGTACTAGAATAATTAACAAAACTCTCTTAATTAAACTTAAAGTACTAGTCAAATTAACCAAAACTACTTAATAATAATGTAGCTAGTGTTGATTAATTCAGTTAATGGCTTGATGCATTAGTAACTAATTACTCTAGTTAAACTACTAGCTTGCTAACATAATATTGATTATCAACTTAACTAAGCTAACCCCAAACTTGATTAGCTACTAATCTTATGCAATGACGTCATCAACTACAAAGATAGAGAAAGATCTAAACTCAACGGCGAATGTTCATCATGATATTCCATTGTCATTGGAGGATGACACAGATTCATGGCTGTCGCCGACGACGAACCCTTACCCATATCCATATCCATATCCATACTCATACCCGAACCCATGTATGACCCGCCACCACCATGACCACCAGAAGTTTCCCCCTCATCAAAGTAACAGCCAGTTGGGCCCACCAGTGGACCACCACATCCACACCCACAAACATTCGTACCATAATTATTATGGTAATAAACTGCCTTATTATTATTATTATTATCCGAATTATTAGGAGAATAGACCACATTATTATTATTATTATTATTATTATTATTATTATTATTATTATTATTATTATTATTATTATTATTATTAATCTCAAATGTAGTACTACCATTACCAACACCAAAAACTCTTCCTCCAGCATTGTCACACCCAAGCCCAAACCCAAGCCCGAACCCAAGCCCGTTACAAACCCCATACCCAAACCCATTACAAAACCCATCTCCTCCATAACCCGTTACAGTAGTGGACCCCACAACAGCCAATGGGTGTCCAGGAAACGACAAAGTAGGACCGTAAAGCGAACCACCACCACTGCCACCATAAACCACCTCATTTCCCGCCAAAAAATAATCACCATTGTTGCTGCTGTTGTTGGTGGTGTTGTTTTTCGCTGCGGCCGAAAGATGGCGAGCAGCTCTCTCACGCTTATGAGCGTTTTGGTGACCACCCAAAGCCTGAGAAGAGGAGAAATTACGGTCACAATAAGAACAACAGAACACTCTGTTTTCAGGGTTTTTAGAAGTACTGAAAAACTTCTTTGTAATTTTTGGCTGTTTTTTGGGTTTTTCTGGAAGATGGTTTTTTCTACTGTTTTTTATGTTGTTGTTGTTCAAAGGGTGTTTGATGATTGCTGTGCAAGTGTTGTTATTGTTGTGGGTGTTAAGAGGAAAGTTGTTGTTTGTGATAATATCATTGTAAAAACTGTAATCAATAATGGAGGAAGAAGAAGATGATGAAGGAGAAGGGTAATTAGTGTAATTATTGGTGTTGAAATCAGGGTATTTGAGGAATTTTAGAATACTTGAAGGAATAATGTTTAATTTTGATTCCTCCATTGTTGAGTGTTTTTCTGAAGAAGAAGAAAAGAGGAAATGAAGAGAGAGAAAATATAATAGTGGAATGAAATGAAATGAAGGGGTTTTATAGAGAGGGAAGAATTGAATTGAAATTAAGTTGATGAAATAAAAATTAAAAGGGGGTTAAATTTGTGGTAATATACTCTGTTTTTTTTGTTTTTTTTTTTTTTTTTGAAAAAAGCCGTTTTTGAATTTTGTCGTTAAGTTGGGAGAATTGTTATTGGTTGTTTGAGATTTTGTATACAGTTAATGAAATTACGATAATGACCTTCTTCTTCAACTTTTGAATTTCTGATGATTATTTGGGTTGCTTATATTGTTTTAGTGGAGTACGTACTTGATCACTTTTACGGTTTACCTTTTGTATTTCTCAGTTGCGTGAAGAGTGAAGACTGTGTACTATACTACTAGGTGGTATTAGTGTACTTCTTCATCACAAATTCACAAGTTTGATTTTTAAATACGTTATTTTCAAATTTGTTTAGTCTATTTTTGGTACGATTGGTAAATGTCTTCACTTTAAAAATGTCCTTGATTATGATTAGAACATAGTAGTTTGTTGTTTATTCAACATTAGTTGTGTATAATTTAAGAACTTAATCGATCGTTTTTAATTTAACATTAGTGACCATTGCACATTATGCAAATTTGTTAAAGTTGTATGGAATAACATTTTAAGCGTGTTTCTATAGAGGTGTATTTTCTTCAAACTTCCTGCACATAACAAATACCGTTGTTAGTCTTTTTATAAACCTTTGCTTATTAAATGTGGTTATACTAGTATGTGATTGAGGATTGAAATTAATTTTAAATGCTCCCACCATTATATGCACTCCAATTTACTCATATTTTCTAAATGAATACAATATCCTAAAAATGTAATAGTGTGCTTGTTGGCGATCAAGAGATGATACAATTTTATTTTCAGAAAATTAATCCATCAAAAAAATTTGATTATAAATTATTCATTCATACATATTGCATATTAACTTTTGCTTATTAACATGCATACTAATTACATCATCATTATGTTAACATATTTTTGAATTTAAGAAGTTGGCAACTAAATTTTTTTTTTATTTTTAAAGTTAATGATGAGAGAACAGAGAAGAAAAGGACAAAATAGAAGGACAGGTGGATAGTACGAAAGAGTTGGAAGTGAAGGCAGCCAAAATGGATCACACCACCCCACAAACTCTCAGCACTGTACATTTTCAGAGGCAGTTATCCATCTCTTTCTCTTTCTATCTCTACAATTTTCCGTACCTTGAATTCTCCTGTATCTGTAGCATCTAATCTCTTGGAATACGAGACCACGTGGCACTCTCTGATTGCATCATTCACTGATGCTCAACAAACTAACTCAGTTTTCTGGATTACCCCCACTTGTATCACAGCACACTAATTAAACAAAATTCTCATAATACACTCCTTGTATTACACTAATCAAACCAATGTTAATTTAGTTGTTCAAAATTATTACGAGTATATTCATGACATAGTATAGTTGAGAAGTTTTTATTTGATCATTTACGTACACTTTACTTTGATGAACCAACGGCAACAACGTTCATAATATATGCAAGGTCATTGATCGAAGGAGTGACAATTTATAGTCAAAATTTGAGACGTTAGATCCTTAAAAATGTGAATTGTAACTATTTTGGAACAAATGAGTAGTGATTGTTGATACTTCTTAAATACTCTACTTAAATGTTTTATCACGGAGAAGGTGAGAGAGTAATAGCCGTGAACTTTCTAACCAAGGATACTTCTTACGAGATCAATAGATTTTGGGTTAAGCAATACAAGGGAACTTATAAATAGTTTTTTAAGTTGTATGAGTGTATTATGTATATGCTTGTATCAAAATGGGGAGTACTGTATTTATTATTCCATATAATTTTGTATTAGGTTGTATTGTAGCCAACATTGATTCATTTACTAGAATGATCATCCTAGCCTCCTGGTACATACTACATAGTTCATCTTTCACTGTAGGGTTTATATGTACATGAATTCATGAGACTATATGGTCGATTGATGTTTCATAGTCAAATTCACATATTAACACATTTTTGCTTAGCTTGCTAGCTATAATGTGTGCGAACACATTAACGTCTCTTCTTTTACTTCATTGATGATCTGCAAGAGCTCCAATCCCCAACACTGTTGCTTTGGCCTCTGCTACTGCTACTGCTACAGCCACTGCCACTGGCAGTCTGCTATCTCCCACTTTGTTTTACATTGGAATAAGCAGCACTCCCCAGTCCTCATCGCCCCCTTGTGATCACGGATAACCACACCAAACTCTATGCTCGGTTGCAGTACACCTCACAGAATGTTGCAGTATCAGTATAAACTTTCAAATGGCCATCACCAGGTAGACACCGAGCTACCATTTCATGCTTAGTTGTTGCCCGAGCAATTAGGAAGGAATCATAGCAGTCATCTCACCCTTGCAGCAAGCTCAGCTGGGAGTTTCGGATCGCCACCCAAATTCACTTTATCAGTATAAATCTCGTTCTCATTTTCCCCCGTCATCCATACTTTGGACACTTAGCTCCATCTTATGAAATGGAGATGGTAACATGTTTATGAAATTAGTTAAGGCGCAGGCCTTGCTTCGTGGACTGACCTAGTTAAAACGAGGCACATTTCATTTGGGACAGAGCATTCACATTCCAGATTACAGAGTTTATTAGTTTAAATCAGATAACCCTTTCATTTGTGAGTGTCGCTTTCATATTCCAGATACTATTGATTTATCAATTATCATCTGTATTCTGTACAGAAGAGAGTAAAATGAAGGAAGCTCCAAGATGGAATCCTTCAGAAGCAGTATATCTACATGTACAAAGTCAGCAACACAGGAGGTAATTTTGTAGAGAAGAACGTACGTTACAGAAGACTCCAAGACGGAAGCCATCAGAAGATGCATATTTACATGTACAGAGTCAGTAGGAAAGGAGGTAATTATGGATAACCCAGGAGATGAAATGTAGTGGTTTAATCACCAATGTCGAAATACTTTGGATCGGCTGGAAAGTGGTATTCAACATTCAACTGCAACAGAAACAATAGCAACGTTAACTATGAGCAAGCCTTAACATAATAGCATGTATAGCAAAGACATTAATATTGTATTAAACTTTAATAAAAACAAATAGAATTATGTAACTAGTATATGTTTACACCATATCTATTTATATTGGAACAAACATTTGGCAAACTAAAAAATAAAGCAATCCGAAACAGAGTTTATTAGATTTTTGGAGAAGCAGAAATAAATACTCAATGAAGGGGATTTTATTACACTCTTTTGATTCCAATAGAAAGGACAATTCATCCAATTTCAAGACTTAGGTTCAATTTGCCAAAAGAAAGAAAAAAAACTTAGCTTCAAATCATTGTACTGTATAAAATAATAACAAAATACCTTGCCTTCATCAGAATCTGTATGCCTTTGGGGAAATACAACTCTCAAGTCATTGTACAAGTAAAATCTCCTTTCCTGTTCATTTTTCCAGGAATCTCTTGGAGAATATGGAAGATCAGATAGGCACCCTTGGTTGGCAGACCCAGAATCTTTTTTCAATGGAGAGCACAAGAACCGGAGATGCAGAGCATAACGAAGCACTCCAGAACCACTTGGGGTTTCTTTAGTCTTAATGGAACCAACACAGGCTTTCCTCTCAGTGACATTGGTCACAGCATGACAGGTATCCCCATTATAAGTGTCTCGAAATTCATTATTATAGCCGCTGGAAACGACGTTCATCCGTTTCAACTGTCCAGGGAGTGTTCTGCACACATTGCATTGCTCTGCTTTGCCTACAGAGCCAGCTAAATTAACACATTCATGACCTTTGACTGGAGAAGTGGATCTTGTATATCGAGGGGACTCATTACAAGCATTTTTTATTGGCAAGTCAAGTCCCAATAAAGGATTTTTATCTACAGCTGCTATAATACTGTCTTTCAAAGTCAGCTCACGCACTTTCAGTTGTTCTGTTTCAGGAGAGGTTTTAGAAGACTCAAGTGTGATCCTTTGGCGTAAGAAGGTCTGTGTCAACAAGAAATAATATGCCGAAAAGTAAGAACAATAACATGACTGATATACAAAACAGAATGACAGATAATGGCTCCTAAAGCTAGCATCAAAAACAATTAGCAAAATCAAGATTAAAATTCAAAAGCTCAAATTTACAAAATGGAAGGCATAGCTTCAGCTACAAATCAACAAGAAATCGATCATGAGACATCTTCTGACAAATTATATTCCAAAGCTTGGTAACTCAATGGAAAAGTGTATACTAAACAAGAGTTGACAAAAAAAAAAGAAAAAAAAGAAAAGAAAAAAACTATCTTAGACTGTGATACGTAAAACATAACAAAAACAATAATTAGAATGCACAGCTTCAACATGGGAAAATGGGGCACAGGGAAAAACTATGCATCAACAACATCGGCACACTGCCAATCAAGAATTATTAGTTATATCTCACACTTTGCATAACCATAGTCTTCAAAACGTCCATTTATGGTGCATCCTATAGCCACTAACTGCTCAAAGACACTCAAACTTTAACGTCCTTGCATATCTGAACCAAAAAAGTGCACTACCAACACAAAATTCCATCTACCTAGAAACTAACTTATAATATTTAAGTGTTGACAATATCTTCTAGATCCACTAAGGCTAGAAAAAAGCCTACTAAAAGAAAGCTGTCCACTAAGACCTAATCATACATAAGTTGAAGAAAAGCTACTTATGAACCTCTCCTAATCACACCCACCAGTATGTATAACATTCTAACAGCTTACATCCTAAACACTCGGAATACTGTGACCTATATAAAATTACAGAAATTATTGTGTTATTCAATGTGATTAGGCCATCTTTCAAAGCTTGTGTCTTCCTAGAATCCTAAACCAACAATTCCTGCAAAATGCCCATGTTGCATTCCATGATTTCCCCTGCTTGACTACCACTATCAAAGCACTTGCAAACCTTGAACATCTTTGTCTTTTGAGACAACTAATGTAATATTGTTACTACCAAAAGTCCAAAACCCAAACCACCTGCTTTCAGCTTGTGCATGATCCCAAACAAAGTTAATTTGCCATGAAAAAAATGTTCTAGGCATTAACAAGTATCTAATATGAAGTAGAACAAAATTCCACCTTTGTACCCGCGGGCATGTCACTCAAATCATAGTTGCAAAAGAAGGTATGAATAGGGGTTTTTTCCGGATTGCTGAGAACCTGCAGTGTGAATCCAACTACAAACTTTAGATTTCAATTCTCAATGTGCGCACATATTATAAAGGAAAATGAGAGGGGTTGAGGTTTCACAGAGAGAGGGGGGGGGGTAAGCACAACACGGAAAGCTTCAAAAACAAGTCCAGAGCAGCAACCTTACCAGTTGTATTCGTCCTTTCATGGGAATGCGCAGCCGATTTTTGACAAATTGTGCATCATCATTGCTAAGACTTCTTGTTAACTTCTGTCCAGACTTACCTGGAAGAGCTATTGATGCATAGTAGAGTAAGTAGCTATCTCCATACACGCTGGCAACAGAGAACGGAAGCTTCTGAGATTTCGGAGAGAAATTTCCACCAGTAACACTCAGCACAGATAGAAAGCCATCTATTTTCTAACCAAAAGACACATAAGACAGAAAAAAGGAGCCATAAGTTTTTTAATATCAAAAAATAAAATAAAAGAGCACAATAGGCAGCAGATAGAGTCATGGAAATAGTACACTAACCTGATAAACACTACTAACGGGCAGTCTACCAGACAAAAGGGACTCTTCAAATGAACCAACCAAAGACCTTCTCCCAGAATGTCCAGTCAAAGTTCTACTTGGTCTGATACTATTAAGATGAGGGGCTAAATCATGAAATATTGGCCAATTGAACCCCCTTGCAGAATCCAAGGACGACGATAGGAAGCTTTCTAATGGCTTTCTAGAGACATTAGACCCCTCTCTTTTTGTCAAGAAGGGTGTGCCAGCATCAGATCCATCAAGGGACAGCCTAATACTACTAATTGGTGTATATTCAATATCTGTCTGTCTTTTAACAGTCCTGAGCCCATTTGTGGTTTCCAGCCTTTCACAAGATTTCCGACCTAGTGGGGATGATGGAAGAGAATTGGAGGTCTTATTCCCGATATGGCCTCTTAAATTGCTTAAAGTTTCAAAGTTGCAAAGTGTAGGAGAGGATGAAGAAACATCAATTGATTCTTGGTCTAGTGATGATGACTCATCAAACGGGAAAAATGAGGTCTTTGTACCACTTCCATAAGATGCATTTTCCCACTCTATGCAATTTGTGAATGATGAGATTGGGGTGCTCAATTGGTCATTAGATCGATCATTTGATTTTCTAAGGTCAAGTGTTCTTTCATTACATGCTTTCTCAGTCTTGACATGAGATGGCATTTCATATCCTCCAATGTCCAAAACATCAGGTCTGCAGTTATCAGGTAAGATTAATTGCCTCAAAGGCGACAACATTCGCTTTCGAATGCATGATTCGGTACCATTGACAGCAAGATCAACCTCATCAGAAGAAACACTATTGCTCAATTGCCCACAACATATTGTAGCTTCATTTGCTTGAAATCCTACAATTCTAGAAACAGGAGTAACAATTTCCTCCTGTTTAGCATTCTTGCAACCAATGTCCTCCGGCACAAATTTAACTGTAGGAACATTAGGCACAACATCTCTGTTCCTCCTTGGCCTAAAAGAGTCATCAGAAGTACCAGCATGTTCCTTTTCATTACAAGAGGACTCCCCAGTTGAAGACATAGTCAAATTCTTAGGTGGTATGTGAACATTATTTTGTGGACGCTGGCTCAATTGTGCCAGACGTTCCTTATTAGATCTGGCAGAGGATAATTGCGGCAACCCCATTGTAAACCTTTCTACTCCTGCTCAAAAAATTCTTTAAAAAATGGCTCTATCTTTTAGTATATCTTTTTGCCTATTCTATCGCAATGCTCCATCAATTGCAGCATCTATTCATTCTCCAAGTGAGAAACTTCCAAAAGACTAAAACCTCAAGCCATCACAATGAATCAGATTCCATTTTCCAGTTTTCAACAAAAAAACTAGAGATCTCATTGCTCCAACTCAAGTGAAAAATTTCCGGTAGACACAAACTTAAAAACAATACAAAACTAATTACTCACGCCTTCAACACAACCCAATAAATAATTGCACACGAAAGCCCCTATAATTTTAATCCGAAATCTGTATCACCTCGATAGTAAAGGAATATCTGTGTTCAGTACTTCAGTATAACATTCACAAACTATACCATGGCGAGAATTGATGCACTGGTTACGACCTTTTATCTTTAACCCTCAATGTTCTTAAGCATTAGATCATACACAAGCCATAGTCATCTACACCTGCAATTATACGACACCACGATTACAATACCGGACAGATTGTATGCTCAAATTCAATGCAACACCATCACAAACTGAATAACCTCAACACTTTGTAGATGCTACAATGTATAAACCTATGTACAGGCATTGAAGTAGACGGTTTGACTCTTAATATCACTATATCTACTAATGCTCCACAAACAAGCATCAAACCACACTGCGATTTTACACATTGTCAACCTGAAGTACAACTTTACAAGACAATTCACCAAAACAAAAGCATGAGACTCCCTACACATGTTAAGCTGTTCGGCGCTACACCTAGAGCTACATATAACCGAAAATACACTTACGTTAGCTTGATCATTTTCGGCTTTTCGAGTTTTCGCCCATTTGATATATTGATACATTCTCTTAAATCTAAATGAGCATAAATTGGTTAAATTGATCAACTTGTACTCTTAGATACAACTAGCTTAACTATACGAAATTACAAATTGATGATTATGACAACAAAGTTCCAAACATAGGTAGAAAGCACAAAACTACTCAGTGCAAATCAAAATTAATTTAAAATATTCTTCAGCTCATAGCAATCAAATTAGCTAAAATAGTCAAATTAACTCTAGAAACAACAAAAATCAACATCAAAACTGCAATCAAACTATCTCATATCAAATTCACCAAAAAAAATAAAAAAAATAAAATAAAATGTAAATAACATTATCCAACTTTGTACGGCGATTAATAAATAAATGAAACAAAAATATGTATTAACATCAACTAAACTCAAAAAAATATAGGGAATCAAAAAGTACCAAAAAAAAATGCACCAATTTGGAAGCAATTAATGATAATCAAGTTAATTGGAAATCCATAAATTTGAATTAAAGAAAGTGAGGGAAAATTAAGAAAGAAAAAAAAAATAAGGGATTGTTTGGGAGAGAAAGAAAAAAAAGGAAAGGGGTAAAAAAATGAAAGGAATTAATGATGGGTTTAATCTTGCGTTGTCTGGAAGAGGCAGCAGAAGAAGAAGGTTGAGGTGTAGGTGTTATAGTGTGCGGCATAACCATGACTTTTGTTTATTCTTCTTTCTCTTTCCTTCTTGTCTCTCTTATCTCCTTTTCTTTTTTTTTTATCTCTTTCTTAATTCATTAAGTAATCTTACCAATTTTTAATCTTTTAGCTATTTATATGTTTAATTGTAAACAATGGAGTATAATATTTGAAATTGAATTGGTTTGTCTAGGATTTTTAAGGGTGTAAAAATGGTGGAGTAATAAGTATGATTATAGGTGGAGTGGTTAGAGTTGGTGCAGTTAAAAGTCGATTTGACAAAATTAAGATTTTTTTGACAGAGATTTTAATAAGCCAAATTAAGTTTGAATTAAGTGGCTTGAAAAGTTTTTGAGTTGGCTTGAAAATATTGTGGCTAAGGTTTTCAATGTAAAATATTAGATGTCACAAATTGATTCATAACGTATGGGGAAAATGCAACCTTGCTTGTATTACAACCTTTGTCAAAGTTTTGTTAAATAAAATTCGAATTGACTAATATTTATACGCTAATGATATGTTTGATTATTGATAATAGAAAGTGGTAATTTAAATGAATATTCAATTGGATAAATTAGAAAATTCAAGAGTCCACTATGGAGGCCATGGAAATGCTACCTCCAACTGTCCTTATTACGGAGTACTTCTTTAAATTTCATTACCACTCATTATCATTAATAAGGGTGATATTAGTAAAGAATGATATCTAGGTGGAAAATCACAAGGTTGGGAATGTGGTTGTATTCTTAAAGACATTGTCATCATTTTTTCCTTGTAAAATAAATTTAAATGAGAATTTCCTAATTTTTAACTGTTAGATGTAAATTTTGCATTTAATAAGTCATTATGGTAATTATATGTAACTTTAAGGGGTAATATATATGATGATGTATTGTTCATGCCCTTCAAAGTGGTTTATATTTACTAATTACTATATTGACTTATTAGATGCGAAGTTCGCTTCTAACAATTACTCCATCTGTTCCTAAATGTTTGATACGTTTGCAATCTGACACTATTTATAGGGTGGGAGAATCTTTTAAATTCCTTTCGATATATAAAACATAATATAATCATATGAGGTCTTGTTTGATTTGTTTCAATGAGTACATTATTAATATGTAATTATTATAATTTTTATATATACACAACAAAAAATATTTAAGGTCAAATAATTGCATTAGCATATGTGCAAGTCAAAGCGTATCAAACAAACAGGAGTAGAAACTAAGCATGCCTCAATTAAAACACAATACTTTAAAAAATAAAAATATAAAATAAAATAAAAGGCATTATCATCATTAATTACCAATAACGAAACAATCGGAGTTTGCATTTACATACTTCTTTTAGTTTGGTTAATTTGGGTTAATTTCAATATAAAAGTGTATACATAGCATATTATTCTTGGACATTTCTTGAACTTCAAACCATGCTGTAATTATGTAAGGTTACCCAAACAAGCATGGGATAATTATTTGCGTGTATTAAGTAACTCGGTGATTGGGGATTGAATCCTTAAACATTTTATATGCGACAAAGATATGTAGTTAATGGGGGAGAAGTACAAATGTCTTACTATATTATCAATCAAACATGACAACGACAAAGCATGAGATAGAACTTCTCATTGAACGAACGTCAAATGATAGAACTCTCATGAGAACCAACACATTAACATGTGCAATAGCTAAAATATTTATTAGTAGTGCTCATGAGCTTGCGATTTGTGCAAGAATGGAGTTTCTTAAAACCATCCCTAGGTGTCGTTAATGTTTTACTGCGTATTGTACAATTTAAGTAAACCATTTTTCGATTAGCCAAGTTTTACTTTGGATTTAATTGTCTAAAAGAACATTGTTGGCAAACACTATAAATAGTACGGTTTTCTTTGCTAATCCTAAATAAGAAAATCATACTCCGTTCGTTGCAAATTACTTGCTACGTTAGGTTTTTTGGCACTATTCAAGTATAACTTTGACTCGCTTTGGTATTTTATGCATAATGAAAAAATAGTCATATGAAATATTGATATATTATTTTATTCGTCTCGATCTATACTTTTAAAATTTATAATTTTTATAATTCTTTCTTATATATGTCAAGATACTCGTATTTATTTTTGAAGTTATTTATTGGAAATGCGAAAAAAAATATGTAATAAGTAAAAAAACAGGGTGAGTACTTCGAATGTATGTGGTTACAAACTTAAGTTATGATGGAAAATCCATCAAATCATACCCAGATGCGGATCCGCGATCCAATGTGTGTCGAACAAACCGTGGTGAAATTAATTAGAATATCATAAAGGTCCGGTCCAAATCAATTATGTGGCTGGGCCCATAAGTTCATGAGGCTAAACATTTATACAACAAGATGGGCATAAATCTACCCATTTCATGGAGCCCACCTTCGTATTCTCAAATATTTTGCCTAAATTATTGTTGCATCTATATGATATATGACTACAAACAAATAAACAAAGTATGATTTTCTGAGCTGATTAATGTGATGCATGGTGGCCACAAATGACATTCGTTTTTGTGTTTATTTGAATATTCAATTTAAATATATCATCCAATTAGAATGTAAATCCTGAATTTTTAGATAAGGGATCTATTTAGTCATTTGTCTTCTAAGTAGCTTGTCTTTATCATATGATGTTGATAAAATCCAAATAAAATGAAATCTTAATTTATTTATTGAGTCATATTGTTTACTGATGACGTTTAATTTGGGAGTAGATTCTTAATTTTCTACAATACTTGAGTATCTTGTATATGTGATACTTTAAGAGTATAATACTGGATTATCTTGTATATGTGATACTTAAAAGTAACGTTGTAGTGATAATTCTAATTAAAATACTTACGCATTAAACATTACATCACTGGTGGTACTTTATTAAGCATTAATAACTATCAAGTGTATCGAAACTGATACTTACACAACTTTGTGTACGTCTCACTGCCTCCCCACTTATTTTTATATATAATTAGAGATATTTGATAATATCACAAAAAGGCATGGAATCAAAATTGATATACACCGCTACTTTGAAATGACATTTGCAATATTCATTGATTAATTCTTCTGGACCGCTTTGATTAGGATTATCTCCTGTCTACAATTATATAAATGCCTCTAGGATATAGCTGAGTACATTATTGCATATTGATAATTTGCATGCCACTGATGTAAGCATGTTATTACATCAACGTCGACATTGGGTCCGATTCTCATCCTCCTTAACCGATTTAAACTAGTTGTTTATGTACCATTAGTATTTGTCTACATTACGCTATTGATCTTATTAGATACGAAATTTGCATGCAATAATAAAAAACAAGAAATATCCTAAAAAGACGAAGTACTCTTTATTTAGACTAAAAATTTAGGAGTGTTAGTTTTTAGATAGCCTAAGCAATTGTAGTTTGGATTTGAAAAGATCAACACAACAATAACAGCTAACACACTATCGTGCTGAACATAATTTACTGTTGATAATGTTTAAAGTGATGAATATGATATGAGTTTAGATTCATTAAATACATGTTAGTAAGTCACCCGTCAATTTTTATACTACTTCTATGTTATACTTTAAAAAAAATAATAAATAAAATTCAAACTTGTAATTTTCACTCTTTTTTTAATGTCGTAAAAGGTCACAAACTTGCAACAAAAACTAAAAAAATTGTAACGCCGTCAAATTCAAATATACGGTGGAATGAAGGAAACATCTTTGTCTATTTGAAAGTTCCAATAGATTTGTGATTCCACTGAAGAAAAAAAAAAGAAAAGGAAATTTATGATAATAATAACAAGAAGAAGAATCCCCTAAATTTGATGTGTCAATCTTATCATCCGGTTTCATGAAACCTTACCCAAAGGCCAAAACATCCCCACGTACTCCTCTCGTCTCCACTCCTTCCTCATCATCTCATTTTTTTTTTTATATACAATGTTATTTACTATATACTCGAATCTCCCTCTCATCCATTTAGAGATGACAACGGGTCGTACTCGGATCAGATTATGTAGGATCCGATTCTGCCTCCGATTGTAGTTGGATAATTTAAACAGAGTTGGAGGCGGATTTTTTCGTGGCGGAGTCGGAGCGGATTTTTTTCCTTGGATTTAAGCGGAGGCAGTCGGAGCGGAGTGATTGTCAACTCTAATGATAAGTTGATAATCATTTAATAGCAGCCATATATGTGTATAATTAGTTATATTAACACATAAATTATAGTTTATTAGTTTTATAGAAATAATTAATTAATTATAATGATAATGATAGTAAAATAAATGATAATAATAATTATTATACCTAATAAGTAGAGAAATAAAAGGCGGAGTCAGAGTCGGAGATCCGGTATAGTCGGATTAATTGTCGGATAACTCGGATTATTTTTAGCATCCGACTCCAACCCCGTCTCCGACTTAAACTCGGAGTCGGGTTTTTTTGGCGAAGTCGGAAGCGGATTATTTTAAGGCGGATTCAGAGGCGGATTTTTTCCTCAGATCGGAGCGGAGTAGGGTCGGACTCGGCCTGAACAGCCATCCTTACCGATCCATCCTTCATCTCGGAACCTCTTATTGGATTTGTGCCTATCGTATCACCCTGCATCAATGCGTAGATGAATAAAATTTATATGAGTCTTATTTTCAAAACTCGAGTTATGATTTTTAGCTCATCGTACGTATATCCCAACTACCAAAGTAAGTGAACCTAGACAAATCGACAATGAGGGAAAACGATTGGTATACGATCGAGTCCATATATATATACATATGAGAGATTTCATTTTAATTAAGTGGTGATAGGAGTAAATTTGTCCCTTGAAATTATAAAATGGTCTATTTTCTATTTCTATTTACCATAAGTAAAGTGATTTACTTTTGCCAATGTGGAATAACTCACTAATGCGCACATATGTAACATTCAACACGATACATAATATATTCGTTATTAGTTAATCCATAAACGATGGATCTACCATGACTAGTATTTTACAAATTATAAGACGGAAAGGAAAAATTAGATTCATAAATGATAGATCCATTACATGTACTATATTGCAAAATGGTATATTACTATATTGTGGTGGTGGTACAAAAGTTGAAAGAAAAAGATTTGAGGTATCTTGATTCGTGATGTAGCTAGCGCAAAGTCACCACCCTTAGAAGCAACTAAAGTATTAAATACTACAAAAGCGTAAGGGTGACTCAAAACAATATAGGAGTAAAATTTTTAACTACAAAATAAAAAAAAAAGTAAAAAACATTTATTTTCCATGAATAAAAAAAATAATGTATTAGCTTATACTTGGTATTAATTAGATAGAGCATTCATCAACCCATGAACCCCCTCGTGCCCTCGTCCTCCTCTTCCCAAAGACAGCTAGTCCTACTCGATCTCTGTTGGATTATGTATTCCACTCCTTTACCCCACTTATCTTCTATTTTCATCAACCTTGCTAATTGCCACCCTTTTATTATCGGTACTTCTTATTAGTTCAATAATTACGCTTAAAATTCTATATTATAATACAAATAACAATCACTTGCCATGTATCAGGACATCTAACCAATCGTTTTCCTTCCAAAAACTTCAATCAATTTAATTTTACGGAGTATATACTTTTTTTTTCTAATAATAACTATAATCATCAAACAAATGATAGATCCATTGTAAACTTGGCAAATGATATCTGCTAATTTCAGATAATAAGTGTCAAGGCGGCTATAATAAATTTGGTGAATGATATCCGTTAAAATTATGTTGGTTATAAATTGTGGTTATGTATTCCCTCCGTTTTCATTTGTTTGAATGTTTGATGTGTTTTAACTTATACTTATATCGATGCACTTGTTTGACCTTAAATATCGTAAAAGTAGTGTCAAGATTTCAGAGAGTAATTGTTTAAAAATAATAAGATTTGANACCCCACTTATCTTCTATTTTCATCAACCTTGCTAATTGCCACCCTTTTATTATCGGTACTTCTTATTAGTTTAATAATTACGCTTAAAATTCTATATTATAATACAAATAACAATCACTTGCCATGTATCGGGACATCTAACCAATCGTTTTCCTTCCAAAAACTTCAATCAATTTAATTTTACGGAGTATATACTTTTTTTTTCTAATAATAACTATAATCATCAAACAAATGATAGATCCATTGTAAACTTGGCAAATGATATCTGCTAATTTCAGATAATAAGTGTCAAGGCGGCTATAATAAATTTGGTGAATGATATCCGTTAAAATTATGTTGGTTATAAATTGTGGTTATGTATTCCCTCCGTTTTCATTTGTTTGAATGTTTGATGTGTTTTAACTTATACTTATATCGATGCACTGGTTTGACCTTAAATATCGTGAAAGTAGTGTCAAGATTTCAGAGAGTAATTGTTTAAAAATAATAAGATTTGAAATCTTAAATACATAATGTTATCCAAAAACATAATTATTGCACTTAAATTTCAATATTTGTTTAACCAAGAGGTCGCCTACTGTACACTACATGATTTTTATGGCACCTAAGATGTGTACGGATCATAAAAGCTAGTTTTAAGTTAGGAAGTATACTCTATATGAGTTCAAATCAAGGTAATTTAAGTACTACCTCCATCCTAAATTGATTCCTAAGTTCACTTTTTCACATTAAGATTATATAATTTACGATGCTAGTATCTAATATTTGAATGATAAAAAATTATAAAAATTATTTATTTGAAAACTATAAATCAAGTTGAGTCGAATAAAATCTCATATAACTTGTTTACTTCAGTTAAACCGAAATGAAAGTTTTTTATAAAGGATTAATAAATAGCAAAATAAGATAAGAACTGAACTGAATTGAACGGAACGGATTTTAAGCTGAAGTAAACTGACCCATAGTCTAGGTCTAACAACCCAAATGGATGGAATGAAGTACTTTAAATTAAAGGGTAATGACCCAATTGATATTTTATTAAAAATGTACACTTTATTTTAGCTTGGAGTTACGATGATGATTTTTTCACACTAAATGTGTCGGTGATTTAGCTTTAATTAGTTAATATGTTACTAATATTAATATGTTGAGGTACAGCTAGGAAATAGACCGCACTAAATTACTAATGTAATGTAGGGTATGGCCTTTCATTAGATATACTACTACTACGCTACTTGACGACCGTATTACATAGTACGAGTTAACGACAATTACATTGCAAATGCTCCATAGATTTTTTAAGGTGATGAGCCATTGACCACCGTCTTCAGAATGAAACTGAATGTTGGGATCCTCTAGATAAAAAAAATAATAATAATAAAAAAATAAAAAATAAATAAACTTTATAAAATAAATTTACTTGACATCATATATAAAAATCAATGACTTATATTTTTTCTTCTAAAAACCTCCTTATTTATATATATTTTTTCCACTAAATGTGAATCCTTAATTTTAAAATGAATAATCAAGATTTTTAATTTTAATTTTATTTTAATTTTAATGCAAGTTTAATGTTTTGGAAATCCGTTTTGACAAACTAGATCAATTTATGTTCTGTACGTACTTTTAATATACACTATATTCCTTTTGTTTGATACATTTGAACTTACACATATGTCAATGCATTTAACCTTAAATATTTTTTGTTTTACATGTGTAAAAATTATGATAATTGAATATTAATAACATATTCACTGAGACGAATCAAACAAGACTCCAAACGATTTGTAGTATATAATATTTTATATATTAAAAGTAATTTAAAAGATTTATCTTATAAGCAGTGTTAAGATTCTAAATGTGTTAATTAAAAAGGAATGGAGAGAGTAAAAAGCACTTGATTTGTTTGTTTAATTAAGATTTAAGAAGAATTAAGTTGTTAAGGTATTACACCAAAATAAATTTACCACCATAACCCACTAAACAACTACCCACTTACATAATAATTATTTAAAAAGCAATTAAAAAGGGTTATTGAAGATGCGATGCTATCAATCGGTCAAACCAAAATACCAAATGCAGGGTATATTGCCCGCCAGTATATATATATATATTGCAACGATTCTAAATTTGTAATGGAGTTGTTGGCTTTACGCACTACCATAAACATATAATCATACGCCTCCTTTATTGATGTTATGTTCTTTGATTAGTTAACACTTAGTTTCAACTTTTATTCTCTACTCCGTACCTAAGAAGACTTTTTATATTAGGGATAAGCTGGTAGATCTCCATCTATTATCCATTTACTAGAAGTTAGAACAAACACAATGTCAACAAAATTATTGTTACTAAGTTTAGTTAGTTAAAATTTCGTGAGGTGGTTGACTCGCACTGATATACGTTATTTTACATTTGTCATTCAATTTACATCAACGAAAAATAAATAATTATGGTGACATAAAAAAAAACATCAACATAATTTGCAAATAGAAGGGTGGGCCTCGATGTTAATCAACTCATATTAATAAATAATAAATACAAAGTATTTATAAATTCTAATAAGACACGACAACAAACTAGTTGTGTACATGTCTTAGTTTCTAAAACTTTGCATGAGGGAGATTGCGCAAACTTATATTGGTCTATTCTAGTCACGGGCTTATGGTCCATGGGTACCCAACTACCCATCACTAGTGTTTGATTAGTAAAGGTCTAAGCTTACAATATGATCATTTTATAAATCAAACAATGTAACCACATTGACTTTTCACTGTTAAACTACCCCAACGATAACAATATGACTTCAACATGAATGTCTCTTAAATCTCTTCATAGAACGAACAACCCTACTCCGATCCCAAAATATAATCTCTCACAAATTAAACCACCAAATTAGGCAGGAGACCTAACAATCTAATATTATATAATGAAACATTCAGCTACCTTACCTGATTTGGTATACTTATAACCTAAACACTATCTAACTAAAATGATTTTTCTATTTGAAGGAAAAAAATAGCCTGCTAGAAAGTTGGAGGGAACAACAATGGTCAAAATGCAATTATGCAAAAGCATGCTAGAAAATCACTACAACCAACATATATTAATATATAGAAAATCCTCAATAATAATTAGTGTGTGAAAAGTTAATTCAAAGTAAAACATTATTCTTTGGTTTAGTGGATATGGTTTTCACACTTGCTATTTTACACTTTAACAAATTATTCAACGAAAATTGACTCCTTCTAAATATAAGTGTTATGTGAATCGCTTTTTTTTTTTTTTCTCTTGATGATATGTTACAAATTTTACAACGTAATATCGGAATATGTTTTCCATACTTGGACTTAAGACTTAAGTAGACTTTGTGGAGTAATTAAAAAAAAAAAAAAGTTTAATTAACTTGGTAAAAGGCTTGTGGAGGCTTGGTTGACAAAACATAAAAATTACAAGAAAGAGTTGGGGTGGTTTTGACTTTTGAGAGTATGCCAATGTCAACCCTATACAAATGTACGGTAGTTGGTTGTTTTATTTTATTAAATATTTTATTATTATGTTGTGTTTAATTTGGCATTGTAGATGAGCTAGTGTTTGACTATTAATCAATTATTTATATTTAATTTATATATATCAACATCAATTTATTTATCATAGTTTTGTGTATAAGTAAAATTAAACAAATATAAGTTAATTGATTCTTAAAATATAATTTAATCAAATTTTGAACATACAAAGGAATTATGAGATAAAATTATAACTTATCACAGAATATTATTTATGTATTGCATAAAGTATTGTAGCAATGTAATGAACTAACAAAAACAAGTGACAGCCATATTTTACACAAAACTTAGGATTGACGGCTCCAATTTATTGATCAATTAGTTTTAAGCCTGTTTACTTCATCTGAAAATAGCTGAGCCGAGCTGAACTGAAAGTTTTTTATGAAGGATTAATGAATAGCAAAATAGGAGAATAACTGTACCGAACTGAATTGAACTGAACTGAATGAATTTTAAGCTGAAGTAAACAGACCCTTAATCTTAGCAAAAATTATTATTCCCTTCGTTCCTAATTGTTTGATATATTTTGACTTTCACATATGCCGATGTATTTGTTTGACCTTAAATATATTTTGTTGTATATATGTAAAATTTATAATAATTGTATATTAATAATGTACTCATTAAGACGAATCAAGACTCCATATGACTATATTATATTTTATATATTAAGAGTAATTTAAAAGATTCTCTCATCTTATGAATAATGTAAGATTCCAAATGTAACAAACATTTAGGAACGGAAGGAGTAATATGTATAGATGTTATACGGATGAGTAATAATATATAAGTTGTCAAATCAATAATAAATTGAAGTGAGTTACAAGTATATTTTTTTCCAGGAGAAATTAAATTGCAAATGAAGTGAAACATCAATTTTGACATTAGTGCTTCTACACTAATTAGCCAAAGATAAATAAATTGTTTATTGCCAACTTACAAGAGACCTATTCTAGTCGTATCACCTCGTATGCATATAATAAAGAGTCATTGACAAAACTTGAATAATTGATTTTCTAATCAATAGAATTATAGAGTATATGATACACGTATCATTATGCTTATTATGCTATCGATCAACTTGTAATGACATTAGCATAAATTTAAGGATGACATACATGAACCATGTTATCACTACTTTCAGTCTATGTACGAAGTATGGAAGGCACATTTTGGAGTAAGTAACCTTTAATTCTATTAATTTGAATCAATGTACTATGCATTATGTTCTCTCCGTTGTTTTTTTTCTTACTTTTGAACATTTTACCCTTCACAAAAAAATGAAAAAATACCCAAAAGTTATATGATTAACTAAACAAAGGGAGTATATTTTAGAATTGATATATGACGCATTTCATAATTATTTATTGATTGTGTAGACGTATAATACCTCCTCCGCTCCTTTGCACTTGTTTGACATTAAATATTTTTTGTTATGTATATATATAAAGTATAACAATTGAATATCAATAACGTATACATTAAAACGAATAAAAAGACCTTACATGACTATATTATGTGTTGTATAACGTATGTCAAAAATAACCTAAAAGATTCACCCATCTCATAAATAGTATCAAAATTTCAAATTTATTAAATAAAAAACAGAGAGTATAATACAAATAAGCCGTAATCAATGATCGGTGATTTTTAAGTGATCCGGTTGAGGGGCCTTTGATTAAAAGAAAACAAAAACAAAGCAGTGATAGATGGGAGCACGAGAGGTGATGGCCAACTGCTAATGAGAAGACATCTTCCTCAAATAGTCAAATGTTGACAAGATACAAGAACGCCGTCGTCCTAATTGATTACATGGACACTAACTTATTCCTAAATAATTAAATTAAATTATGTTAAATTTTGAAGAATCAAAATGATGCTCTATTATAGTTACGGTTGCTATCAACGGATTTTATTACTATAACATACATATCCAGTCTCAGATGAATTTAGACTTCCTATTTAGAAAGAAACAAAATGCATTTAATTTGGGCGATATTTACCCTAAGATGACTTGAGGATGATTGTACATCTTATTGTGTAATATGTATACGTGTATGTATGGTTTGAGTATTTGTATGATGTGTGTGTCGATCAAAGTTTGAAATTTCCAAAATTATGGCCATGGTTTTGGTAATTGGGAGCTATAAGGACAAATGTTGAGAATCGATCTTAGGATCGCATGAACATTAGTTTATCTTAAAAACACTAACTCCTAGACAAAATATCCCCATCATATGTTACCCTTAAGTTGGAACACGTAATATATATAAAGGATATGCAATGTTGAGTCTGCTTGTCCGGCCTTCTTATATATCATGATTAGAAGAAATTAAGGAAGAAATCTTTTAAGTTTCGATCCATAAAAATTCATTATATAGAAGTAATATAGAAAGTTTAACTAATTAATTACGATTTATGAAAATTCTTAGATGGTAAATATATAGGGCGTTACGGTATTTGAAACAAAATCTTAAATTTTATATGACGACATATAAATCTCCTTACAAAAATATATCCGGTTATAAATTAAAAGAAATCTAAATGATTGTAGCATGGATATTTACTTTTTTATATGAATGAAAAGGTATGAGTTACAAATTCCATCGAAAAGCCTTAGAAGTTAAGCATCTAATCCCTAACAACTCATGATTTATTTGCATGCCTATATATGTATAGACAAGCCAATTCAGAACAATTTAACATTCATAATGTATGCTTATAAGTTACAAATTCTCATGCATCATAAGAATTTAATGCAACTTGTAAGTAGGGCTCCAACAAATATTTTTTTTTACAAAGAATTGATAGTGAACTTGAACAAGGCACATGATGCAATCATGCAAGTAGCAAGAGTCAAGCAACTTTAAGGTTCTTTCACTTAGACCCTATTTACTTCACCTTAAAATCCGTTCAATTCGGTTCAATTCAGTTTAGCTCCGTTTAGTTCAGCTCTTCCCTTATTTTGCTATTCATTAATTCTTCATAAAAAACTTTCAGTTCAGTTCAACTCCAACACAGTTCGGTTCGGTTTGGTTCGACTATTTTGGGTTGAAGTCAGTAAGCCCTTAATATACGAGTTACCAATTTAGATAATTCCAATATTTATGTGTAGTCATGTTACAATTGGTTCTAATAAATCAATTTAAATTCATACAAAGTTACAAAGGCCATCGCTAAATTAAAGGCCCGAACTCAATGTGACCCAAATGACCAGATCTAATGGTAATTAAATTGCGTGTCTGATTGACCCTTAAAATTTTTGTTTTGTAATACTTGTCGAGTTTGAAAAAGACCGGAAAAGGTTTACTCAACCTGTAAAATATGTTTTGATGCGCAAATGTTTTAACTTGCGACGAAAGACAAATACCCACCCAAGGAGGAAAAGTATGTTGATGAAGCTCTAGATTAAGCCGAAAGAGTATTGTTCAAACCCAAACTTTGTTGTGAGTAGGTTGAGGATCGACATAGACTTGTAAATCATGCTAAGGTTGAATACATATCTCTAAACTCGTTAAAATTTTAAGATTTCTACCCTAACTAAGACAACTGACATATCCACAATGAATCTAAATGATCTATTTGCCATCTCTAAAGCATCCTTGGCTTCCTTGCATCTTTTGATCTTTTATAAAATGAAAGATATATAGAATTTGTTTACTTCAACTTAAAATCAATTCAGTTCAGTTCAGTTCTTCTTTTATTTTGCTACTGATTAATCCTTCATTAAAAAATTTTTAGTTCAATTCATTTCAACAGTTGTTTCCAATTGAAATAAACAGACCCTAAGCGTCAGTGTTTTCAATTTAACACAAGAAATACATTATTTTTGAAGAAGAAAAAGAAAGGATAATTAGTGCGAATAAATGACCTAAAGGTGAGAGTGGGGACGGTCGACGGGCAAACTGTGTGATTGCATTTGCCATTTGGAGGTGTCACTAATAGGGCGTATCAATTATACTTGGACTCTGAATTGTGCAGTAATTGGCTATTGTTAATTACTCGTCTACCGTACCACCCAGTCAAAACGGAAAACCTTAAAAAGAAGCTCCAATTTTCTTTTCCTTTTTCATTCTTTGGTACTTACTTTTTTATTACTCTCTTTTGTTTAATTTTTGTTTGTTTCAAAATAAATTAGACAAGAGAGTCTTAGCTGTGAAGTAAACAAGGAATAAGGACGTGTTAGTGTTGGGTGGGGGGCCACTAATATTATACTGTACAAATTGATTTATTACTAAATTACCCATTTTACCTTTTTTAAAACTTATAGAGTCTAGTGTGAAACAAAGGTCATATATCAAGCCGAATCATATAAGATTGCATGATTTAAATTATGCATAATTGAATAAAACACTAATATGAGTGAAATTATGATATAAACGATGTAGCAAATAGTTTGAGATATAGGAGGTAAATACTATATCTCCGTAAAAGAATATATATATATATATAATACAAAAAAATTATTAAATATAATAAACATCGATTGTTACAAGTATTGTGATACGCAAGTAGTGAAAAAACAAAAGTATATTGTGAAGGAAATGGAGAGGCAAATGAATGTGGAAAAAGAGGCGGGTACACGTTCTTCTTGTATTCCCTCATTACCCCCATAACACCTTCCCTTTTGGTTATGGGTGTAAATACAAACACAATGAGCAATTCATTTCTACATACAGAATGCCTTGACAAACACCAAGCATTCACACACCCTATGCCACAATTTACACCCTGTCAACACTCAGACACAATCATTTTGCTCATAAACTCTCATTCTGCGCGTGATCACCACTCCTTTCCCAATATTAGGGTTCCATGTTTTTCATTTTTTTTTTTTTTAATTAATTAACACTTAAGTATTAAATAAATAAATAAATAAATAAATAAATAAATAAATCCCATGTATTTTGTATACAAATAGCAGTTGCACCCCACTTCCCCCACTCTTCTCTCCTCATTTCTCTCCCTAATACACGAACTATACACGCCCCCCACTACTCCTCCCCTCTCCACCATTTTTTTTTTTTATATAAAATTCTATAAATATTTGTTATTTAATCAAACTTTCCTCTGTTCTTTCGTTTCTCTTTCTCTCTCTACTTATTTGGTTTTTGGGCAGTAGAGAGTTCAATTCATTCTACCTTATCATCCATTATTATATCTTCAACTTCCCGCAAACCTCAAACCTCTTCCTTCTTTCTTTAAAACCTCTCTAAAAACATTTGCCGCCTTTTCACATAACTCATTCAACATATACAACTAAGGTAATATATATATATATATATGGTTATGGCGGAAGATTTAGATGACGGCGAGTTTTGGCTACCTCCTCATTTCCTTACCGACGATGATATAGTCATGGATTTTGGTTTCAAACGTCCGGGTCTGGGTATGGGTTCGGGTTCGGGTTCTGATAGTTTATCTTCAAACTCGGATCTGGAGTTGACGTCTGGGAGTACTGAAACAGAGAGTGACGAAGATGACCATTTACTTACCGGGTTAACCCGCTCCAACCTCCTTCATGACTCCTCCCCTGATTGCCCTGTTCACTCTAAGGTCAGCTTTTACTCCCCTTGATTTCCTCCCTCATTTTCTCGTTTTTTTATTTTATTTCATTTCAAATAAATAAATAAAAAGAAATTAATAATTTATATATTTAAAAAAAAAATAAAAATGGAACAGGGGATGGTGCTGTCAAGTTCGCCGCAGTCGACGCTATGTGGGTGCGTGTGCAACCAAGGGTCAAGCAGAGAAAGCTTAAGTGGGCCAGTGTCACCACCAAAAAGCGGCGAAAAAGCAAATAACACTACGTTGGATCTGCTCAACAAAGCCGCTGGTGAGGTGGCGAGGCTTAAGATGAAAACTGATAATAATAATAATAATAATAATAATAATAATAATAATAAATCATCAAGTACAGGAACTGGATTCTTCGATTGTAGTCAAAAAGGAATATTATACCCTGCTCCTCTTAGAAATCCTGACCACTTTCCACCTCTTTATTACCAGCCTCAACTTCATCATTTCCCTCCTGTAAGTTGCTGTCTTACATCCGTTTTTTATATTAGTCGCAACAATTGAATATTTTATTATAACTAAACTTATTGGTTGGGTTGTTATTGTTTTAGATGGTTTGGACGCCTTATAATCAACCTAAGCAGAACAGAGCAACCAACAACAACAACAACCAAAAGAAGAACAGTAATAATAATAACGACAAAAACGGTAGTAACAGCCGTCCGTTAGGGTTGCCACCATCTGCTTGGCCGCCACTCCAAAACCAGGCCCAAGTTGTGCCCAATGGGCCTGTATATGGTGGGCCCAAAAGAGAGTTTGCTGGCACGGGAGTCTTCCTTCCTCGCCGTGTGACCACCCCTAATAAATCTGGTATTTTTTACTTCCTTTTTTCTTTTTTTAATTTCTGTTTTTATCTATAATTGCTTTCTTTTTTTAAAATTCAAATGGGGATTCTTAATTTGGTGCGGTTATTCTAGAATACGTACAACTAATAATCGTGTGGAATAGCGCGTAATCTAATATGTTTCCTTAATCATTGATTTGGGATCTAAACATTTTTTTCTTATTCATTAATTACTTACGATGGTGGGGGTAGTTCAACTAGGTGATACCACTATATTTAATTTTTTTTTTTTTTTTTTTTTATAAAATGAAAAAAAAAGTAAAATAAAAATAAATAAGTTGCTTGTGATGCTGAAGGTTTGGGGATGGTAGGTTAAATATGGGTGGATATGTTGAACTGCTTTTACATTACATGATAATGATAATGAGTGTGGTCCTATTTTATCTAAACTAAGTTTATTTATTCCGTTACATATGTTTTAAAAAAAAAAATAATTGTTACAGTAATGCTAATGTTATGTCATGTTATGGGTTGCTTGCAGAAGGGAACACCCCTAAGATGAAACCCTCGAAAGCTCCTCAGTCGCACAGCCGTCGAAGCAACAACCGTGCTCCACCATCGACGACGACGGTGGTGAATAATAATAACAACAACAACAATGAGATCCAGTTGCCACAAGAGTGGACCTATTGAGATTAAAAACCACCTGTTTTTGTGGGTGTGTTTTTGATTTTAGTAAGGGATTGTTTGTTTGTTGATTTTAGTAGGGAAGGTATTATAGAAGAAAGATNAAAGAAAAAAAAAAAATTTAAAAAAAAAAAAAAAAAAAAAAAAAAACAGTTATCTGATAATAGGTATAGCAAATTAAATTTTAATTAGGATTAGTATAAAATAATATACAATATAATTATTATTGAGTGTGGGAAGAATAATTGAAATTGGGTTTTTGTCTCCTAGGTTAATTATTGCTTATTGCTTTGATTAAGCAAGTAATTTGTAAATCTAGGCTCCAATAATAAAAATTAGAGGTGGTATTAATTAATATTATTAACTTTAGCTCCATTGGATAGATATAATGTTTTCAATTGTATCCATTGATTGGAGTTGGTCCGCATAATAAAATCATCAAATGGGGGATTAGAGTAAGGTTTTTCATTTTTATTTTTGGTTTGTGCTTCATAATTTGTGTGTTGTGTTAGGGTGATTTGCTTAATCCCTTGGTCAAGTGATGATGTACAAATCCGTAATAGTTCTACAAAATTTTGCTTTTGGGTTTGTATTAGAAATTCGATGTTCGATCCTTACCACATAACAAATTGTGGATGGACGATCTCAATAAAAATACTGCTACTGTAATCGTGATAATAAAATTCATATTATTTTTTTATCTTCGGATTGTATTATGCTCCATAATTATTTTATCTAATGTTACATCAGACTATTGTTTAATTAGTTACTATGTATCGTCAAGCTACATTTAAAAATAATAATATGAAGGGGTAAGCATAAAAGACATGATTGTTGGGAAGTTGTCTCCATGACGTTGGTGTCAACGGTGGGATTAAATTAACGGTTGAATCAATTTTTTTTTGGAGGTTGGGGATCTAACAGCCACCGACTATAATCTAATTTAGGTCAAAAGTCAAAACAATAACTAGTAATGCCACTGTGGGCTGTACCATACCATCCCATCAATTATTTGGGTCAATTTGCTGGTATAACTGTCCCAGGTGTAGCTCAACTCTGTTTTACTGGGCTAGCACACTTCACCTTGTCTTAAGTAGCTGTTGATTTCTTCTTAAGCTTTTTTATCCCGAACTGAATATACGGGAGTAACTTTTAAAAAATCGAGTCATTGAACAAAATATACTTGAGTCATTGGCTGATAAGTAATATATTTTGTTTCTAAATGTTTGATACGTTTGTAATTTTTACAATTTATAAAATGAGATAACATTTTAAATTACTTTCAATATATAGAATGTAATAATCATATAAGCTTGTTAGATCAGTTATGTTATTAATATCCAATTATTATAATTTTTATTTATATTTCCCTCCGTTTCAATTTATTTTTTACGTTTTGACTTTAAACAGTATTGACAAATTATGTTTGATGACAAGTGCATTGACATATGCGTAAGTCAAAACGTATCAAATAAAAGATAATAAATAGAATACTAAACTCGTAAGATTGCACGTAAGTTAAAGCGAATATCGGTTGTATTATGGATAAGGTAGATCAAAAATTGCCTAACTTGATGAAATATAGTTGTAATTTTTATTCTTTCGGCTGAATCGGTTGGGGTAGTGGGTTCCATGTTCTATCTGTCAAGCATACACATTTGAAAATAGAGGTCTGAGTTTCTCAAGTCCCTACTTCCTTCTCCTCCTGTAGCATCCTACTATTTTTATTTAATATAAACTTGTTTTTTTCCTGCTAATTTTGTTTGACGGCAAAAATTTGTACTGAAAATATCTTGCTTTATTTTTCTTATTCTTTTTTTTTTTAAAAAAAAAACCACAAAGTCAATTTCACAAGAGATATACACTGATAGTTTGATACACAGTCGTGTTTGACAGTGGACTAGTGGAGCACAGATATAGTTAGGCCTGAGGCAAACAATAATACGACACCAATGTTAGCAGTTGAGCACGTCATAAATATGTAATATTGTATCATTATTACTAGTAATACTCGTACATTTAATTGACCAAATAAAAGAGAAGTTAAGCATAATTATATAAGCCAATAACTAATTTTCTAATAACGATTCTGTGAAGCATTTCAGGGTTTGAAATGTCATAAGTTGCGTATTGGGAGAGCGAAATGTCTAATGTGCTCTTTTTGAAAAATTATTTAAAGAGGGAAAATTTTAAGTTTTTAGATGTTGAAAACAAGCGTGAGGTGTCATCGGATCACTTACAATACGTGTGAAAAATACATGACAAAAACAAGATAAACTTTGAGGCAATCCTTCATAAGTAAAAAAAGGAGTGCTATAATTCACAACTTTTGGAGGTTTCGAGATCTTAGAGAAAGGTTGCCATAAATTATCAATGATGTCCCCAGGGTAAAAAATGGGCCATTAGACAACTTGCTAAGATTCAAAAGAATATAAGAACTCTTGATAACATGAAAGAAAAGTGTGTCCTTTTTCGATAATCCTTTAATTAAAGCGAAAACATAAAAAGTTTTTAAAGGTTAAAAACTATTATAGGTCATCATGTCAAAGTTACCGGAAGCAAGTAAGTGTCCCGAAAATAAAGGCCCGAAAAGCCAAAAATAAAGGATATAAGTAATAGTTCTCAGAGGTGTTAGGATCTCGAAAAAATATTAGCTTAAAACTTTACATGTTGGAAAAGGTAGAAGGCCAAATTAAAACCCATATCATAAGAGCACAAAATTCCCTTTCTCGAGGGTTTTTGATAGATTTTGAAATAATTTATAACTTAAGTATGTGAGTTGGGTAATAAGAAGATCCAATAAGGTAATCAATTCGCAAATACTAAAAAATACCTATTAACTTATATGTAAGTAACAAAGTTTTCGAAATGTTTCATTAAACATCAAATGAAGTTTTATTTTCACGTTCCCAATTTTAAAATTAAATTTCAGAACCGTTTTCTAACAATTTTTACAATGTAAAAGGTCGAAATCCTGGGTATTATAAATTTCTGTGTTGTATTGATCTCATGCCTCCATAACTATGGCGGTACACCGTACACCGTAACCCCGTAATAGGTAAGGTTGGAGTGGCTAGAATAAGTAGGGCCAGCATGAGCAATTAATTGGGAGGAATGAGCTGGAGCGTCAGTTGGAAGGGGCCCACGCGCTTGTAGTCGGTTGAGATTGACACGTGTCCTGAAAACAGCTGTTGTGCTACTTGAATCTTTTATTGGATTCCCTTGCTGAATCTTGGAACTTTACCACATGGCACGCCCTTCATCAACCTCTTTTAGAATCTTTCTATTACCACTTTATTACCCAAGTACGGAGTAATTTTCTCTCCGTTTTACTTTTCTTCATTATATTTTGACTATTTTTCTCTTATAAAATAATTGCAAAAATGATTAGGGTTTTGGGTCTGTTTACTTTAACTGAAAATAGTTGAATTGAACTGAGGTTAATTGAATTGAATTAAAAGTTTTTTATGAAAAATTTTATTAATAGCAAAATAAGAAAATAAAACTGAACTGAACTGAACGAATTTTAAGCTGAAGTAAACAGGTCCTTTCTCATTGATACTCTAGTTTTGGAATTGTGTTTTCCCTTTGTCTTCTCACTAGTACTTTGATTTTCAAATTGCGTTTTCTCTTTGTGATTGTTTGGTTCACTACAGGAAGTACATTTTCATAGAAAATCACATTTTATCGAAAGTTTTTTTCCTTGTTAATCACTTGAAAATTATTGCAAATTTGTTTGGTTAACATGACGGAAATTTATATTTGTGAAATAACTTCCCAAGCTTTGTAGCAATACACTCACCATAGGAATTGATGATTTAATTTTCTTGCTATGTTACAGTATCCTTGAAAATTTTATTTCCTAGAAATTACTTTAACCAAACACGTACAATATGTTTTAGCTATTCCTATTACAAAATTACAAGTTACAGACCAAAATTAGGAATTACTGAGGATGTTCTTATTATATGAACATTGCTCTGAATAGTTTGGTCTGCTAATTTGTTCTTCTGAGGAGTTTGGTGAGTCATACTGCAACAGAATTTCNACACGTACAATATGTTTTAGCTATTCCTATTACAAAATTACAAGTTACAGACCAAAATTAGGAATTACTGAGTATGTTCTTATTATATGAACATTGCTCTGAATAGTTTGGTCTGCTAATTTGTTCTTCTGAGGAGTTTGGTGAGTCATACTGCAACAGAATTTTATATCTCAACTTATGATTGTTGGCACGTTGCCTTTGAAGTTTCAATTAGAATAACTAATTTGTTATCCGGAGTATGATTTATCAACTTAAAATGATTTAACAAATAAAAGATGATGTAATTATATTAGAGTGGACTAGTGGAGTATGACTGCACGACTACTTTGTCCCTTCTAAAGTTGTTTTTGGTCTATCAATAACCACAATACCATTTGAACATTTGTTCTTTTGGACCAAATTAATCTTAATCGAAGAAAGTTAAGCTAATCTAAACCCTCTTCTTTTGGATTGATTTTTTTATTACTCTTAGTTCAATTCAACTTCATTTATTACGGTACAATTATTTATTCCAACTTATTTCCATTATAATTATAATTATTACTTCAATACAACTCCATTTCAATTTAGTTTTGTTCAATTATATTTCAGTTCAAAAATACACGGCCTAAACCTAGTTAGTTTTTGTTATAGGTTACATTGACTTTGCCTGAATCTATTGATCTGACCTACTTTCTCTAACATTATCCATAAAGTATGGAGACCAGCGTGAATGGTTGGAATTATATATACAGTACACATAAGACTCAATAATAACTAATATTCGTTTTTATAATTAGTTGCAATATATCACTTTTCACACATGCTAATGCACATTTTAAACAATTTATGACTCTAATTATATATTTGTATAAATTATAAACCTTATATATTAATTAAGTGCACATCAAGACAAATCAAACGAGATACATATTAACTATATTCCTCTTTACATATTGATCATAAAATTAAATTAAAGCTTAAAAGATGAATAGTGCAACTTTTGAAATGTTGCAATTTAAAAAAAGGGGAGTACATTTAAAAAAAATAACTGAGAAAGTATATATCCAGAGGTGAGCTGGCCCAGAGGAAGAAAAACATGTAATATTACAAAAAATGTTTTCAAGTCAGGGACATGCATTTTAAAGTCAAAATAGACAATTTCAAGTCACAAAATTTAATATGTCACATTAAATAACTTTTAAGTCACTAAATAGGTCTTAAATTCAAATCAGGGGTATTATGTTTTTAAGTCGGAATGAGTAGTTTTCAAGTAAAAAAAAAAAGATTGACAGTTCTCTAGGTCCTCTACACACATACTTCGGGCCTGTTTACTTCAGCTTAAAATCGGTTCAGTTCAGTTCAGCTCTTATCTTATTTTGGCATTTTACTACTCATTAATCCTTCGTAAAAAACTTTCAGCTCAGTTCAGTTCAGTTCAGCTGTTTTCAGCTGAAGTTAACATGCCCTTCCTCCTTATAATACAGCAAAAACACTATAAAAATCAGATTTTTTTTAGTATCCTCTATCACACGCAAAGTTTTATTTAATTGAATGATTTGAGTATAAAATCTAAAAACATGATCTTGTATCAGAAAAAAAAAAAAAGGGAGTAAAATTAAACTATGTTATTACAACAACAAATATCAATCAACCATTAATTTAAGTAAGCGGTACTGTATTCGTGTATAGTATTGACATAGACATACGTTTATTTTGTGTTTTGTCTTGTAATTTATGGCTTATGTGCGTAAGCCTAAGTAAGGTCCTTAGCAATTGGCATGGTATGCGCCACATACAAATGACAACAAAATTTCTTATAAAATGTTTGTCTATGTTTTTTGATTGTCGTCCTCAATACTGCTACTTGTGAATTTTGGTCCTTTAGCTTGGTAAGTTATGTACTATGTTGTAGTAATGTGAGTAAATTTCATTATTAAAACTTTCTATTTCATCAATAGCGTCTTCTTTGTACCTTGTTACTTGATTTGGCTATGCATGGCAGCATGAGAAAGCCTATTGAATTGTTGTCTCTGGATTTTGAGTGTTCCGTCTATAATTTTACACCAACCACTAAACTGTTATAACATTTAGACGTAACAAGTACAATCGTACAGGGAAAACTATTCCGACTTTCCAACCAAATACAAATCCTTACTAATACTAAACAAACTCAATTTTTAGAAACCTTGTTCGTTGTGTCCGTGAAAGGAGTTTGTCAATGATCTCTCTGTGGAAATATTTATCAACCTCCGAGTCGAGGGGAACTCGTATGTCATTGACTCATCGTAGGCTCGTTGCGCATCCGTGTGTGAGCCATGAGGTTTAATTTGGGCGGGTATGTGGGTAGTGGGCAGGCAGTTGTGGTGGGTAGTTTGAAATGAGATGATCACGTTTATTTGATGAATATCAGTCGTAAGATGTAGTTTGACTGCGTCTTATTAAGGTGAGGGTCCCCCATTAATTTTCAATTCCATGACTTTAATTTCCTAGCGTATAAGTTCTGCATTCTTTTCTTTCACTTGTGATTTCTCTTCTTCTTTTCTTTGTTTTGTTTACCTGCGTTGAAATCTTTGCTTTATTATTCTATCTTTTAATTAAACACTTGTCTTCTTTTTGTTACTTTGTTAGGTCACTATTTTACTTATGTATGACATCCTCCAAATCTTCATGTGGATTTTCATCTAAATCTGATCTTAGCTTGCTACAAATTCTTACCTAAACCACCTCAATGAGCTCATCTAGGGTTTTAAAATAAATAAATACATCTAACGAACAAATAGATCCAATTGGCCTTTTTACAGAGTATTTCATTTTTCTTTTGAAATAAAACATTCGATTATCTTATCTTTCGACGAAGCATGCATGACACATGTTAGTATCTTTCAATGGCGCATGCATGACACATGTTAACATGTGTGGTATACGTGAAATTTCTAATTATAATTATACATGAACGCACTTCGATTTGTGATGTTTCGTCATTTAAGAGCTAGCTATAAGTCATGTATATTTCATTTTATATACTTATCTTGTGTTTTCTAAGATTATCTAAATTTATATTTTGTTAACGCAAAAATTGTTAATGAAAAAGTGGATGTTCAGTTTAATGCATAATTGATTTCATAGTGAATGAAAATGAAATTCATTATGTTGAATAAAAGAGACAACTTTGTAGAAAATCAGTCAATCACCTTCAATCTATTATAGCACTAGGAAAAAATTATCGTGCTATCGTTTCATGGCGAAAAGTCAACGCTAAAAAATGGCTCCCATCTATATATTTGAACAATTTCCATTATCACTCAAAGATTAAAAAATCTTACTTAAAAAAACTCACCTTTCATTTTTTTTCGATTTAATTTAAAAAAAATAAAATTTGTGCATGTCATAATCTCTAGTTTTTATGTAAAGGCGAGAGGTACCATATAAAATTTTCAACATTTTTTTTTTCTAGGATCTCAAAGTGAATTATAACTTTTATTTTTAACTTTCACAGGGTTATTGCAAGCTCTATCACATTTTCACTCTACTAAATTACCAAGTGTTATGGGGGCCTTAGAGCTCTCCAATATCAATTTTAGCCTCTCAACACTTGATTTGAGTTTTTTTTTGCTCACTCGGGTCCATCTTATGGCCTTTCGAACCTTTGATTAGCTTCTTGGGTTCCCTCTTTTGACAATAAGGGTACCATGTAAAAGTTTTTAATTTTTTTAGTACCCAAAATCACCGAAAAATGTCAATTAATCATAGCCTTCATTTTTCGGCTTTCGGAGGACTTTTCTGGGTTTCGTCTAATTTTCGCCCTTTTTTTTGGCCCATTGTTCAACAATTGTTATACTGTACACCCAGAAATATATTTCAGGATACACTCCCTCTGATATCCATTTTTTACATTGTAATTCCTACATATAATATTCTTTTTGTTGAACATAATATTCGATCACTCTAGACTACTTAAAAAATTACAAGCTATCATTAAGACTAGTTTGTCTTGATCTAAATTTAGAGTTGAATAACCTTAAGTTATTCTTTCATTTGAAGTCAAGGTTACTAGTAGCTAGGGGTGTGCAAAAAATTCCGATTCCGAAAAATCGGGTATTAAAAATCGAACCGAACATTCAATTTTCAAAACCGGATATCGGATCGGAATGAGGTTTTTTTTCAACATCCAGTTTTTTAAAGGAAAAATGAGGTTTTTAGAAGAAATCTGGCTAAAAAAACCAGATCCGGATTTTTCGGATATCCGAATTTCTGGTATTTCGATTTTTTCAGATCGGATACAAAATGCATTTTTTTGGTTCCGAAAAATGCGGTATCCGATTTTGCACACCCCTACTAGTAGTTTTTATCTTGTTGTCAAGTCTATCTTGTAGGTCCTTAATTGTTTTTTTATTAATTACTTTTACCGTTGTGAAAAGGTCTAGGAAGAAGCTTACTCATTCCTTAGCAAAGCATAGTAATGTATAATTATTTATGATGTAATGTATCTTTAATTAGAATAAGTGTTTTATAATATATTTGATGTATTGGTGAATGATGTCATTTTCATGAATGAATAAAAATATTACATATTAAGTGATAAATATTACATATTTCAAACTGAATATTTTACATTGGAAAGTGAATGTTACAATTTTAAGATTTTGAGCATATGAGTATAATATTGCATGAATATCATGTACTGAAATTAAATTAATATTTATTCTTGAAACATAACATATATTGATTTTGAAAATGAATTTTATGGTTCACTCTTAGCAAAAATTTTAGGGTTCAATTCATAAAGAGAATCAATAGTCAAAAAAGAATTTCATGGTTTTAGTTTTTTATATATATTACATATTGAAAAATGAATATTAGAGGAAGTATAATATGAAATATATACTCCCGGAAGCATATAATAATTTACTAATGTTTAGGACGACCATATGACTCCTTATTATTGGTTTTGGCCTTTATAAACTTATTGTGTTAAACGTTCACTATATAGAGAATTTTCCAAATAACAACACCTTAATATAACCTTTAGTATCAACTTTTCTTTACTATATATATAACCTTCAATAAGTAGCCAGTAGTACAAAACTACCACATGATTAGCTTTTGTGATTAATTTACATGGAAAAACATAGTCATATAAGATCTCTTTGGATTCATTTCGATGTGTAGTTTATCAAATCCAATTTTTTTATATTTTTTTACCATAACAAAATTTGATATATTTATAGTTCATTTTATGCATTGACAAGCGTGAATTGAAAAGTCTTACAATTATATTGGATGAGAATAATTATTATTTAATAAGGTACAATAAGGTTTTATCAAATTCAATAAGGTCAAAAAGTTTGATTCAGGTCTGGTACGATTAAAATGTGTGAATATTTTTTACTAATTCCTTATTATTAGTTATAACATTCGAGTACTATTTGTAATATGGAGTAAAAAAAACCAGAGATAGTATATCCGTGTTAATTTGTTATGCAGTCAAGATTGATCTAATTTTATCAACTGAGCACTTTGACCCATCACTTTCCCGAACCAAAATCTGTTATTTATGGATCAACCAAAATTATTGCATATATAAGATACACTTTTGAGGTAGAAAATTTGAATTCTTAAACGTCTTCTTGAATAGGATTAAAACATAGTTTTCGTCAATCAAGGAAATAAAAATAGTCTTTCATATAGTCATCAACTCGTCAATTCATCAACTCGTCAACTAGACCTACATCCAAGCTATTGGTTTCCTTGCTAGATGACAAATTGACAAGTGGTAAAAAACTGAGTGCAGCAGGAAAATCAAATCCCCTTCTTCATTTGTAATTAGTATTGGGCTTATAGTTTGTTCGCAATATGAAATTGACAACATCTAACGCCTAACAAGCGTCCTGGGTCGTTAGATAAGCATGCTAAATATGAAAATATTAATTTAAATCAAACATTAATTACATCTAGAACATGTATAATTTTAGGTTGAATTTTCAAATGAATACCATTTTGGAAAATATATTTAATGCTTATCTAACGCCCACTTGTTAGCAACATAGTAAAAAACATTAGCGAATATTCTTACTAATAAGTGTCATTATCTGGCATATCAGACTACTAACAGAACCATTGGACATGCATTATTATTTTATTTATGCATAACATGTTACATGCATGCTAGCTAGCTAGGTTAGTATATAACTAGTAGTGACCAGGATGGTGCACTTTCTGCTTAGGAATAGTGACAGTAAGCACTCCATTCTCCACACAACTCCTCACAAGCTCCGGCTTGGAGTTGGGAGGTAACGTGAACTTACTCACAAACTCTCCATAACCGCGTTCAACATGATGATATTTCTCTTTCTTTTCTGCCTTCTCATGCTTACTTTTGGCACTTATGTGGAGCATCTTCCCATTTTCGTCTACTCTCACAGTTACATCTTCTCTCTTGACCCCAGGAAGCTCGGCCTTGAAATGATGAGCTTCTGGTGTCTCCTTATACTCAATCTTAGTCCTCGGAACTAGTCTACCCATCTCCGGAAGCGGTGGCCGAGGTAGGGCCATCATGGGTGGTGCTCGGAGGGTAGGAAAGTCATAGGGAAAATCATCCCAAAAGTAAAGCGAGAATGGGTCAAACATTTCTCGGGGTTGGCCAAAGAAGCCACGATTATATGGAACCATGCTCTGCATTTTTTCTATTTTTTTCAGATTCAGATCCAGTGAAGGGTATTTGATAGGGTTGCGAAATCGCTATTGTTTTGGGGAGCTTTAAGATGATTGTATTGAATAAGTTTAGACAATTATTAGGTCACGAAGGTGTATATATAAAGGGAGAATTAAGAACAATGGAATAAGATTAGTGCGGAATTTTCAAATAAATTTGCATGGGCAACATGCAAGCTGTGATAATGGAATCAAAGAAGACCATCTTCGAGAGAATTTTCTTTTTGGGTGCATATATGCTAAAATCAAAGTAAAATATTTGGTTTTTTTCCCCTCAAAATCCAAGAGTATGTGGCTAATATATTTTACACATGCTTTTTTTTTTCTTTAATATTTTTAAAAATTGTTAAAGAGAGCACCACACTACCCCAGATTATTCAAAGATAATAATAGATATCAGATATGATTTACAGATTACTTGGCTTAAACAAGTGTTTTTGGTTTAATGAATTTAATTAGTCACCTCAATTGATTTCCAAATTACACCCAAATTAAATTCACATACCTTATACTTCCAATAAAAGCACACATGCAAATTTTACAGTTTTACTTTAACGTCCCTTATCGAACAGAAGGTATAACTGTACAAGCCACAAGGAATTTTTGGCTGAATGAAATCATGTCATTTGAAGATGGGTTGTCTTGCTTATTAGAAGTAATCCCTCGGTCTTTTTTTAGTTGCTATATTAGGGTTTTTAACACTGTTCACAGTGTAACTTTGACTCATTGATGTGTAACGAAAAACATAGACATATGCAATCGTATTTGATTCGTCTCAATTTATAGTTTCCAAAAATATAATTTTTATAATTTTTTATTATAGCAAACTCGAGATATTGATTTTATAACTTACGTCTTGAAAAATGTAAAAAAAAAAATGGATGTAACAAGTAGAAAAAGTATGAGAGAGTAATAAATTTCTGTCAAAAATGTTCTCCAACTAGATTTTCTTTGTTCATTGAAGGAACAAAGGTTCAGGAAAGTTGTCAACTATTGGGTATATGAGTGCATCTAATCTTAAATCGCCCATATTGGGACATGTAGCATCACATTCATGGATCACATATTCACATGGACGCTATCTTCAATTATGTCACCAATTACTTTATTTTATACAACACGTATCACATTGTTAGTGGTGGATGCAGAATTTTACTAGTTGTCGTAAAATGTATTGATGGTTTTTCAAAACCTAATATGAAATTGGAATGAGGAATGACCTCAAGATGATATGAGTTTGAAACTTGATTTTTAATACCACCTGTTTGGTTATTACTTTGATATGAAAATATTTCTTTTATGAGGTATGGGTATAAAGCTTGGAGGTTTGGGATATGGGTTTTAATTTTATAATTTTGCTAAACAAACACGAGGTTTAATTATTTGAAACCCATATCTCACTCTATAATTGTTTGAATCAAACGCCTAAGAAGTATAATCACCACCTTGTTAGGGTCACCATCTAGAATCTCTTTTTGGTGTAAGCACTAAGCAATGGAGTTCAAAGTCTTATGTCTGGACTCTTCTATAAGAAGTATACTTTTGTTGGACTTCTGGACTCTTCTATAAGAAGTATACTTTTGTTCTTCCCTTCCCATGCACATGATCACATCCTTTTAATAGTATACACACCTATTCCTATAATTCTATCCTAATGTGTTTTATCCGAAATGCCAAATGCCAATGTTATTCCTTACGTACATATGTAATAAACAAGCATCAAATCCTCTACTACATATCTACGTACATTTAGTCATTTATACATGACCAGGTGTAGATGATAAAGATAAACTATTATGGGAAAATTCATAGTTTGATTATTGATTTTGAGATTGATTTTAATAAATTCAGCTCTATTACTACTCTGTATTTCTCATTGTTTTAGAGAAGTAGATTGAGTGGTAGATTTTTTACCTCATAAAGGTCATGCCTACACTAATATGATGTTTTGGTACACTCCGTGAGATCCGACACTTTTTCTTATCATCCGTAAGATGCTCGTGCTTGGCCCTCTTTGAGGAGCTAATCGGTTTTCTTTCCTATTAAAAAGAAAACACTAAGGAGTATGTAGTATTTGGCTATGTAATAAAAAAAATTCACATATTTAACGACTTGAGGTCTGTGATTCTATGAAGGTTCAATCTAACAATAGAAAGCTAAAGAAAACTTCACCCACAATTCCACAAACACAATCAAAATTTCACAACCAGTGAACCATGAGAATCAACACACACACACGGAGAAGCGTATAACATTATGGCAGCCATGGCAGAAACAAATCCAACATCTGATCACAAAAGCCCTTTAGGTTTCAAACAAAGGCCGCTTCCAAAAATCAAATACCCAAGGGCATGTCCTACTATGGCTGCAATAAAAACACCAATATTGTAAGACATAACAGCCAATATGACCATGTATGCTACCACAGCTCGGACTGCCTTCATTCCGGTTCTAAAAAAGCAGTACGAAACTCGGTTCGAGTCGGTGTTAATAAGTTGGATGTAGGAGAGGCACTCCACCAAAATGGCAAGGGAGAAAATCAACAACAAAGCCAACACATACATACCAGTGCTTGAACCAGGCCAACCAGGGAACAGAATCTGGTGTGCTTTGCCCCAGTAAAATGACGTGTGGAATACCATTGCGTGGTGGGTTCTAAAAGCAATTGTAGGTGATGGCGATGGTGATGGTAAAAGGGATAGTGGAGTGAAATTTTGGCAGTGCTGAATGGTTAGAAAGGGAATTTGCATTATCGTTTAGCACTAGTATTACTAGCGCTAAAAAAGTTTAGGGGTTTTATATGTTTGAGGTGAGAGATTTTTACATGCCCACAGGAGATTTCTAGTCTTTTATGCATGAATTCATTGATTTTCTATCATCAAATGTACATTCACAAGCTACTATTATGCACTCTTTTAAAAAGAAAAGTATTATTCCCTCTTAAAGAATAAAGTTTGACAGAAATCCAACATGCTATTTAGCAACAGATAACTTTTGCATAATACTTCGTATCTCACTAGACAATCAGGAAACCAACTATTAGTAGGACCAGTACTAATTAACATAGTAGTACCAAATAAAGCCCATATTAAATAATCCTATAAACTAACCCAGTTTGAAGTAATTACTCTTATATACTAACACTGAAAAATTATCTTTGAACTTTCTTCAATTAATTTTTTTCATTTTGATCAAAAAAAGTTTTTCTTGTTCAACAATTAGAGCATATAAAGAAGTAAAGGGTAAATAAATCTTAAAATGAAAGAATCCATTATGTACCTGACGTGAGTAGCTTTATCAGTGGCAAAATAATACTTCGTATCTAATGTCCCTTTTGGGCCGAAACAGGCTGCCAGAAAATCTGGATTAGAAATATAGATCTGATGTCAAGAAAAGAAAACATTGTGCTATCTGTAGCTTTCAAGCAACTTATGTCATTTTTTATTTATTAATTTATAGCATAACAAGAAATGCTGGTTTGTATGCTTACAATAAAACAACAGAATTTGAAGTTAGTTAAAAGATATGAAGGAGAAGCTAGCTAACTTTAAAAGGGTCTCCCAGCTTCTTCCATCATCTTCTTCATTCTTGTAAGCTTCTCTATCTGCATCAGAACCTGCAATATATCACATGTATACAAGATTTACAAGTAGCGAAAGACTTTTAAAATAAAAGGGACAAAGATAGATGGTTAATTCAACATATGAAAAACTATAATCAGAAAGGATACAGCAATTAGTTAAAATAAACCATGCCATAATAAACAGAGATGATAAAACGTCTATTCTAATTCGGGATGCTCCCAATTAGATAGGGGGGTTGTGTATCGAATAAAGCATGCAAGATTTGATGAATATTCTACCTCTAGAGCCATGTCTTCAGCAGTCACTTGTTCAAATTCATCATAACCCAGTTTGGTAGCCACATCTGTAAAGTTCAAGCAAATCAAAGATTATAAAAAACAGATAACTCAAAAGTACAAAATCCTCAGCGCTATACAATAAGAGAGGTACTTTGAAGTGAGATGGTTGCATCCGCTGTAGCATATCCACCTCGATGTTCTTCATAAAGCAGAGATAACTGGTCCAATGCCTGACAGAAACATTAGATTACAAATTAATAGAATGATCCATTGAAAGATTATGTTGCTTAAAATGTGACAAATACCCCAAAGCAGGTGGTCAAAAGAATAACGGAAAAAATTAAACCTCGGAGAATGAATCTGAAGTGGATATGTTGGACAGTGTAGATTGTTCAGCATTCCTTGTGAATTCATTGGCAATCATATCTAACGGAACATCAATCCATATTGAAATTCCATGTCTTAGAAGTGCCCTTCACAGTCAGAAGAACAGACAATAAACCCAATAAGTTTATTTCAATGTGAAAGTCATAAATTAGTCACAAAATACACAAAAGAACATTACAAAGACTATCATGACAATAGGGTCAATAGCCTTACAGGTTAGTTAAACTTTGAACTGCACCATTTCCGGCATTGACTACCAATCTGCCCAAAGATGATAATTGCTTCAACACCTCAGTCTGAAAGAAGAAAACTAAATATTAGCATCTTCAATGTCATGCCAGCATAAATTGGGAAATTATCAACTCCACTGACAATCAAAACTACATTTAATTTGGTCAAAATGTGATAAACAAGGTCACTTTCAAAAAATAATTAAAGTAAAATATGAAAGATCCGGTATTCAGCATGTCAAATGTTAAGGGTCCGTTTGGTAGGGTGTAAAACATTTTCAATGTAAAATGATTTTAATTGAAAATAGTTTTCCATGGAAAGCAATTTTCATTGAAACAATTTTACACTGTTTGGTTGCATGTAAAAAAAGTGATGAAAATAGAGAAATGAAGGGGGTGGAAGGATGTAGTAAGGAAAGAGTGTATAAGGGGATGGGAGGAAAATTGTTTTCCTTTCATTTTGGAAGGAAAATGGTTTTCCATCATTGTGAGGAAAAATTTACTCCCATGGAAAATGATTTTACATTCCTTTGTGTACCAAACAATGTAAAATTGGGAAAGGGAGGAAAACACTTTTCATTTTCATGGAAAATGTTTTACGCTCTACCAAACGGAGCCTAAGTCTTCATCATAGTTTACAATGAGAAAAACAGGACAAGGACAACACAATTAAGTCAACAAGCATCGGGCAAATGCATGACTGTCTTGACAATATAATTAGAACCTTAATTGGCTCAATATAAGTGACTGACTATTTCTTTCCAAAGGAATTTAATAATTCAAGGGTCTTAGTTCTACAAACTCAAAGCTAAAGCTACATATTTTAATACTGCTGCGTACTGTGGGACTACATATTGACACTTTCATTGATATAAATGGCAACCGAGGCTAAACCAATACTCCAAACAAATCAGCACAATGAATAACCTTTTTTTGAGTGCACCACGCCACCACATAAGTATCTACAAGCTAATAAAGGTAAACTACCTCTGAAGCATGAAAGCCATCTTCATCCCTCTCTCTAAAAGATTTTCCAGAAGAATCCTCACCAGCAGCCTCCTCAACTACACTATCACTGGAAGAACAATCAAAGAACTGAATTAACAGCCGACTTCAATTTGACAGTCACATACAAAATTACAAACTAGAGCAGAAAAGGAAAAGAAAAATTACCTATCAAAGTAGTAATATCGTAAAGCATCTGCCATAAGATTGCCCACACTGGTTTTCATTGCATTGTTCATACCTTTGCATAGAACATACAGAATTATGATCAACATATTAGAATCTTAATTGAGAGTACAGCAGCATCTAAGCGCATGTATAAGGAGCCAAAAGAGCCTACCAACAAGGAATATTGATGTTCCTTTCAAATCTGCAGATAAATCCGTTGCCTTCTTCTAAATTGAAACTGAAAACAGTTAACAATAAGCACTAGAAATCAAAAACTAAAGCGTCCAACCACAAACTAAGATAAAAAGAGGCACACAAAAGATAAAATTGACACGTTTGAAAATTCTATTCAGGATCAACTTTCACTCCAAAGAGCAAATCAAATTTTTTTAAGTATTGCGAAATCAAAACCCCTTACTTTGCACTATGTGCAATCTTTTAAAAATACCTACCTAGTAAGTTTTTTTTTAATGGATTGTCAATTCTTAACAACAACATTACCAAATGACAGAATCCGTATATGATTTCATAACTCAATGAATGACTTGCATGGTATGCAATCTGAATGCCGGATTGATTAACCTAACCCTTAAGGAGGCCTTGCCTATAACTCAGCGCACAAAACTCCCGCTAGAGCAATACATGGGATGATCCTACGATACGTCTTCGGTTTCCCCTCTTTGTTTTAAATTTGCGCTCCTCAGTCCTCACCTTATTTCGTATTCGCCATTGTAATAATTCCAAGAATACCAGTTCAACAACAATACTTCATTCACAGAACATGAACAATCAATTAGGGCTTCAATTTCTTAGTCATTTATTCCATAATGTGAGTGTTCATTCATATGCTAAGAACAATGACTTGTCAAAATACAAACAAACATCATAATTTTTCTCATAAACAATAAAGTACCTGCAAAATCAGCGTAATTAAGAGAAAGAGAAAGAAAGCACCTTTAATAGAAGCGCTACATCATCCTTCTCAGTTTCCGATGTAAAATTTGCTGAATTAAACAATCAAATTAGTAAAAACAAAGTTAAATTCAATTTAATTCTTACTTCCAGTATTAAAAATCAATCGAAAGAATAATTGATTCATTAGAATCTTAAAATGATGAGTAAAAATGGAGAAAAGAGATTACCGGCGGCAGTAGCATCGTCGGCGAGTGAGCGAGTGGCGGTGAGTTGATGATTCCGCCATTTTTGGAAACAAATTGGAGGTGATACAGTTAAAGATGATTGAATAATTGGAGATGATGAAATTGAGGGTTTAGGTTTAGGAGGATTAGGGAATTTTGTTAGCAAAGGATGCCGAAATTCGGATATACTGCGAATTGCTGGAGTTATGCTTATCGCCATTGGAATGTTATATGTGTATTGTGTATGCTCTCACTCTCAACGTCTGACTAGCTAGACACACTTTTTTTTTTTTTTTTACGAGTAACATTTAATTTATATACGAGTACTATCCAATTACTGGTAGTGTCTTTAAGAGAGTGGAGGATATTTGAGTGATTAAAGATTTTCTACAACTTCAATCCTCACTTCGCCTTTATGACTCTCTAGCAAAAAAAAAACTGATAACATTAATATTGATGCATGCTTTAGAGCAACCAATCTTCATATACCATTGCCTTGAAAGAGAATAGACGAATAGTCCTCATGGAATTGAGCCTTGTGGAGTTGTTCCGTATGCAAGTGGCTAGGTCCAATCCACTACTCAATCCAAGCAGTAACCCGACTCTATGTTGACTATTTCAGGCTTCAATGCCTCAACCTAATTGGGTTATTTTAATGTGCTTATTAGTCATCAGCCTTGATTACTTGCCTTATGCATGTCCCACGCCTTGCTTGAACAACCATGTCATGTTTTCGTACAACCTAGTCCAATAGATCAATAACAATATACCATAGCATTACATTTTTCTAAAGTGGACATAGGAATCGCTAAGTAGTAGCAAACAATGAACAAACATTTCTTCTTATATATATCTCTAAAGGAAACAATCTTTCCTGGTCGAGGAAAAGAGAAGTTATTCACTTTTGTTTTTGGGCGATGGGGAATTATTCACTTGAGAAGACTAATTGTTACAACTTACAAGGATTGTTACATACAATTGTGTGCCTCGGTGTGAATTTTCAAAGGCTACAGCCGATAAACAAAATTGCAAATTTATGCCTACATAAGACAAGGAACCTACTATATACATAGCTGTGCCCAACACAAGAGGCAGATCAATTAGAGCCTTTCATCATGGAAAAATAACTGCGCAAAACTTCTTCCACCTGGTACATATACAGATATGATTAATAAGACTTGGATGTAAGTAGCAATCATAAAGTTTTTATAATCTAAAGGATCAGAAACTTGACAAAGTCACCAAGTGATTGATTGTAATTACTACCTTCGTTTCTTATCGGTAGCTAAAACTTGGTATTATTTGTCAAATATAAAAAATTCAAGTGTTGCAACTAATAAGAAACAAAGGTATTCAAGTGTTGCAACTTGGGTATTGATTCTTTCACAATGATTATACAAAAAACCTAGTTATTATGATGTATGCTATCCATGACTGTACAGCCTATTTGTGAAACATTGAAAGATATGCATCACACATGAAAACACAAAGCGTGAACCAAAGACAGATTTCTGATGAGAAAAGAGGTTTATAATGAGAATATGAGAACGCAAAGGGTGAATTAACAGACTTCACAACTGCCAAACAGTTTTGTAAACAGTGAAAGAAAGGTTAAAGAATGGCTGTGTAAAGAGAAGGTAACCCAATTACTCACCGAAAAAATTATTTTGGTGACATGGTGTTGAGGAAAGGGGCTACAGACATATAGCCTCAGCATCAGTTAATGTATCCTACTTTCCAACTCTTGGACCAACATTAATAGTTAATTTCTAAAACAGAAGACTTGAGATACATGGGCCATGCAAGAAAAAGTTCATAATCGGGTTTAGGTAGAATTTAAGTTCATGGAGGATGGAAAAGGCTTAGGGAGACCTGTATTTGAACTTAATCCTAAATTTACCATGAAGCCAAACGTAAAGATGTAAGATAGTTGTGGACAAGGTTCTTCAATGTTCCAAGTAATGTTCAATCTCATACCATAACACTGATAACAGTAGGTACAAAAACCCAAAGCCCAAAAAAATAAACTTTTCAAAAGGGGAAAAAAGGCCATACAGCATTTTCAAGCCTCACAAATATCAGTAATTTAACAGGAATATTGGGGAAAAGGGGTAATTTTTAATTGTTGCAAAAAAAAAAAAAAANTTTTAAAAAAAAAAAAAAAAAAAAAAAAAAAAAGGGCAAGTGTGCAGGTTTGAAATTACCTTTACGTTCCACCAGACCGAGCCCCAGTCCTAGAAGATGTTAAAGATGCATTAGTGTTAGCCAAGGAGATCGGCGTTAATGGAGGAGAAGCAACATCCTTTTCATGAAGGTGAGGGGCCTCCACAAGCTTTGCGGCACTTAAAGCTTTCGATCTATAGTGACTAGAAGGTATGGAGAAACTTCTTGGAACAGTCAATGGGGGAATTGGCAAGGGAGTTGCTGTATTGGAGGCAGTAGAGACACCTTTATTTTCTAATGGAATGTCTGAACTCTTAGACCCTAAAGGACCACTTACAGCAGAGGATGTTGTTGGTTTGCTGGAAACAATACCAGGAGGCCGAGGAAGTTCATGCAGCTCACTTATCTTGGGTGGTGATACAGATGGAGGAGAATGTCGTGAGGCTGTTGTTTTCGGAGATGATGGCTGGGGTAGCAATGCTTGAGGCACAGGCCCAAAAGATCGCAGAGGGAGCTTTGAAGTAGAAATGGGTCCACTTGCAGAAAAACCAGCTTTGATTGAACGAGAATTACTGCTTAAAGGACCAGAGTAAGATTGTCTTTTTAATTTCTTATGATCTGAGGTACCAACAGAGTCCCTCTGTTGAAATGATACTCCATCAGCCAAAGAAGGGGGAAGAAGTGTGGAGGCTTGATTATCTTGGCGGGCATATCTATCATCTATTAAAGGGTGTGCTTTATACAAAGATAAAGATTGGTTATCCTCTTTTGAATCTCTCTTATTCATTTTGCTCTCCAAAGGAGATGAATGCCAAATATTGTGTGTAGGGACAGTTGTTGGCCTTGTACGCGGAGCTGAACTTGTTCTCACAGAATTGGTATTCTTTGCATCAGAAGGGGTAGGAAGTACATAAGTATGAAACTTTTGTGTAAGGGATGGACGCATTTGCCTTGCTCTCTCAGCTGGATCAAACTTCTTCTCTGGAAAAATAGGCGCAGAGTGGCTGTAGCTGCTCGCCCTTGGTTCACTTTCTAGCATCTGAGAATCACCAGGAACTTTCTCCAAACTGAACTGCAGCCAGAAAGGAGGCTTTAAACTCCAGGCTTTAATAGGTCATATGTTCGTACTCCAATGAATTAAACATCAGTGGAACATGAATTTACAAAAGTAAAGATCCAGAAGGAGGCATACCTCTGTATTGTCCACATTTGAGGATTTAGGAAATGATTGATCTTCTTGATCCAGCTGAAATAAGATACAAGTGATTCATAAAAATTGATAAAGAGCTTAAAGCTAAATTTCCTCATTTGAAAGCAGTGGCAAAAAGTTACAAGATATGGTAACTGATCCAATAAAATTGGCAAAATTACTGTAATTTGCAAGGGTAACTATTGGACAAATACAATCTTGAGGCTATATGCTCTAAGGATGTACCAGGTAGCTTTAGCAGAATATTGTTAACTATCCTATTAAAACTTGGTAACATCCAGCTCAGATGAGATAGAAAGAACAATCGCCCAATATATCGTTATGCAATTCAACCCTCAAAAATTGCGAGCAAACAAAATCCACTCAAGTGAAAATAAATTTAGGGCTTTCAACTTTGATTGTAACCAGAAAATAAAGAAAACTATACAGGACTTCAAATATCAAAGACTCATGACATTATTTTATGTCTTCAAGACAACATAAATAGACCATGAACATTCAATTGAATACTTTCTTCTGAGGCTGTTTTTCAGTTCTTCCCTCTTAATATTCCCTTTTTTTTATATTTTCCTCATAAAATATTCCTACAATACTCCATGACTCCACCCAGCTGTTCTTCTTGGTATGAGTTGAGAAAAGAAATGTCAGGGACCAGAGTGTAAGACTCAAGATTTAACTATAGGAAGTACTAAATGTGCACGAGTTTATAAGAGAATGAAAAGGGTAAAGGCAATGGTAGTCACTAAACCTTGGAATGCTCAACCTCCTATAAAAAAAAGGTCCATACAGTTAGATGTCACATTCTCACCTCCATAGAGTTCCTTGATGTTGCAGCAGCTTCAGTTCCCACCTTATGTGGTCGACAGTCGAAACTTAGTTCACTATTTTCTTGAGAATCATAACTGTTTTCTCCCTCATCCTCCCCATCACCACCTCCATCAAGCTCTCTAAGTTCATAATCTATATGGTGCTTCTCCGTAATTAGCTTCACTAGCGGGTCTGCTGCCTCGAGTGACTTAAGTCCCTTTCTGAAGAAGTTCAACTGTAATTCAAGTGATGTAAATGCTTCACTGGTCAGAAATCAGCAACAGCAGCAATACAAATACAAGTATGAGGAACTCATTTTGGGAAACCTGAGCTGTATGATGACGAGCAGCTTGAGTTAAAAGACTCCGTGACTGCCCTTGTTTTAGAGACTTCAACCGGAAAAGGCACAGCGTTGCTTCTTCTTCATATTCATTGTGAGCTTGTTGCATTTGTTCCACAGAGAAAACATCTCCTTTTCCACTTTTTGATCGTCCTTTTTCCCTATGTTGGGCCATCATGTATTCGTAGACGCTTCTGAGCAATGTACAATATTTTAAGACATTAAAACCAACAAACCAATGACAAAAAGAGAAGGAGAGAGAGAGGGGAGGGGAGGGGGGGACCCGAAAAATCTCAAACACTAAATAGACAGGATTTATACCTTTTCTCATCACACTGCTGTTTCATCTCCTATGTAAGCAAAGAAAAATACATTAAGTTAAACTCTTTTTACAATATTGTTCAAGATTTCAGATACATAAGAGTAATCAGTCAGCCCAATTTTGGCTCATATATAATCTAAGGTTCATTAACAATCACATGAATAAAATATACACTCAGATTTAACATCATAAGTCACGTTTTCAAAACTATGGATTCTAGGAAGCCTGCTCAGATTAAATGCTCGACGATAAAGCACATATCATTAACTAAAAACAATGAGATCGGCAGCGCTGAATTCTACTTCTCTAGCATTTTAGTCACCCATCTTACCCTGAAGCCTCATACGGTTGTTCCATCCACCTCTGTGGACCTGAAGCAATGCCCCAACCATCTATGCTAACATGTTATCAGACTTACCATCAATCTTTCTGGTATTTAGAATGGTGTGGCAGGAAGTGCTGTGACTTGTGACAGTGTGTGACGCAGAAACTAGGGAAGATGAAAAACTGATAGCATAAAGCATGAGTGAGCCTCATTGTAAATAGTTGGGAAATAAATTAAACTTACCTAAACTGATATGATGTAATTTTGGAGATTTTGGGATTAATTGCTACCTAATTAGATGTGGTTTGTAATTAGGAAACTTGATAGTTTTTTTTTTTTGTATGTAATCAATTTAGGATTATTCAGGCTTAGGGAGCAAGTATAATCCTAATTGATGTGGAATCCTAGGTTAGCCTATAAAAGGGGGTTTAGGCTTAGGGTTATTGTGCTATTTTGTACTCCCTCCGTTCCTATTTGTTTGATACGTTTTGACTTGCACATATGCGAATGCACTCATTGACTTTAAATATCTTTTGTTGTGTATATGTAAAAATTATAATAATTAGATGTTAATAACGTACTCATCGAGACAAATCAAACAATACCCCATATGACTATATTATGTTTTATATATTAAAAGTAATTTAAAAGATTCTCCTAACTTATGAATAGTATTAAGATTCCAAATGTATCAAACATTTAGGAACGGAGGGAGTAGAAACTTAATAATACAATATTTATTGTAAGGAGAGGAAAACAAAATTTCCTCATAAGCACTTGTCTCTTTCACTATCGTATTTTGCTATTTGTTCTATATTGTGTTTTGTAGTTGTGTTCCCAAATTCTTCGTGGCCCGTGATTTTATAACATAAATTTACCAAGTAGAAGGCATGGAGATGAAAGGGTTAAGGTCTAATCGAATTTTTCTAAGTACTAACATAACTAACCCAAAAAACAGCATTGCTGAGGACATTTGTAGTTTTGTGAACCCTTGAAAATCTCATCACAATACAATGATGGTGAACCATCTCAGAAAGTAGGGCTCTATGAATAACAAAAATAGCTATGAAACTAGATCAAATCCTCCAAAAAGTCCCTCAGCAAATGTTCACGCCCCCAACAGCATTTGACAGGCTACAAAAGCTGCAGAAGTGTCGACATATCACCTTAGAGTTCTTAGACAAAATATTATCATCCTCTTTTTTGCATTGCATTTGCCATAAAGCCCAAAACTAGAGCCCTTAAACTCCAAATAACAACCCAAATCTCGAGTCAGTACAACAAACAGCAAAGACACTAAAACTAGCATTTTGAACTTTTGACACTTTATATCCTTCAGTCACAGGAATCATCCCACTTCCATGAAGCAACTATTAGGACAAGATTATGGGCCATCACACTCATCAACAATCCTACATGATTCGTCAAACCAAACTCTGATTTGGTATTATATAAAATTGCTGCATGGTACATGCTGTAGTGATACGGAAAGCTTCAATAGAACTGCATATTGGATTAAATTCTCTAATCTCTAAACCAACATAGCGTAATTATGGGAAACACAATGGGCATCACCTCAATATCCATGTACACAAAGGAACATATAGTTCATGTAAGTGTAATTCTGCATCATGTAATCCCCACACAGCATATATCTATAAAATGAATTACATAGCTTGCATTCACTTCCATATTAGTCCATGCATCTGGTGAAACCTTAAAATAATTTTACACACTGGACAGAGACATTGCACCAACAAATTTAGCTTTTTTGCATACTAAACAAAGTAAAAAAAGCTAATTATGGCAAACCTGCACGGTCTGAAGTTCTTCAAGAAGAGAGTCTGATGGTTTGGTAATTGTCAAGAATATATGAGAGCGCTGCAAAAATATAAGAAATTTAAGCAATCTATTTCTAACAAAATATCTTCCAAGTTCAAGTAGCTGCAACTGGTCAACTACCACTCACATAGAAGTCGAGAAGTTTCTGAAGCTCAAATTGAACCTTTCCAAGCACCATGAAAGCCTTTTCTGCAAGGATGCAAAAACAAAAAATTACCTACATTTTTTATAATACAAATCATCACAGCATGATAATTGATAGAACTCTCTTTGAGTCCTGTAGTAGTTCAGTACCAACTAATAACACCAATTTCCAAACGTGTCTATGATACAATAATAATTTCAGCCTTGAACAGGTAAAGTAAATAGTTAAAAGAACAGCATACCACCAATGGTCTACAATGTACCACCTATCTATGAAGCTGGAAATAATTAGAAAAGTAAAGCAATGATCCAGAGAGAATGACTGGTCAGTGTCTTAAAGACTAAAAGTAGAAACCATATTGGAGGGTAAAGGTAACGACAATATCAAGCAAACAAGACATGGTACAGAAATAAGCAAGTCTAAAAGATATTCCAGATTGTGTACAATGCAATTTTTAGTCCAATACACACAGATGAGCACATTCATGACTTTGGTGTATCTTATTTTAATCTAATATTCATGATTTTGTTGTTGATCTTTGTCTTTTAAGACTTTGTTGTTATCATGCACAGAAGAGCATATTCACACTAGGGGTTAATTATATGATCTATTAAAGAACATTCTCATCACATTTTTTTTTTTACTTTTTCTTAGGAGAACACAAGTCTCACAACAATGGCATCATAAAATTATGATTGTAATATAAATTTTCTGGCTATAATCTCCTATAAACCAATAAAATTAACATAATCAACCATCTTTGCTATGCTAAATCAACAAAATTTGAAGCAAACATAGTACAGGGAACAATTCAAATTAAGGCAATTTACAAAAATATAAAACACATCCCTCGTTGGTAAAGTAAAGCTATTACCAGCAATTTCAGATCTTTTAAAAAATACGTTCAATTGTTGACAGCAATAAGTATACACAAAAATAACAAAACTACATATATTAAGCTCCAATATTGTAACTTGCAAGTTAAGATGTGTCACGTACTGCTTTCATCATCCTTGTATAGTTCTGCTTTCTCTATAAGACAGCCACCCATTTCACGAAGGGACTCTGAAAACTCTGCAAGTGCAATAGAAGTTAGTGGGTAATTTATTTTACAAAAAAAGAAAACGAAAGATTTACATTAGCCGAATTAAATACATTAAGGCTAAAGGAATCTGACTAAGCGAATTAAATACATTGCCTATTTACTTAAGAAAATAAAAATAAAAATAATAAAGATTAAGGAGCTCTATTTTCTCGAATTCACAACGAAAATCCTATTAACAGCAATGCCATTACCCAGTTAAGGTTTGCACCAGCAGTAAGATGCAGATCCCTTCTCAACTCACAAGTTTATCTAAAACATCATTTATCAAAAGAACAGCCTCCCATTAAAATGATTATTGAATATAAACAAATCAAGAAGCTCATGGAGTGACTCACTAACTCAAATAGCTTCATATATATTGTTTTCTTACAACATCCCCTTCCTTAGAAGGAAGAGTAGCACTAAACCCACTCAAATCTTCTGTGTGGCGCATGGTACTATGGTAGCCCATATATACAGCCTTCACTAATGAGCACACGTGATTGTAGAATAATTGTTATATCCGGCAAATGCTAGCATCAATAGAAACATAACCAGTCTACAGTTAGACTACAAGTAAACCACATGCAAAACTTTTTGCCACTCATAATGTCATGCCAGACAAAACATCGAATTATTTTGTTAATTGTTATGATCATCCAGGTGCCCTAATCAGTTCTTTACGATGCATGTATCCCTTGTTTCTAGCTCGTGCACCCATCATGTTGTAATTGAGTTCATATTTTTATTTTATTTTTTGAAAGATAACTCATAAACCATTAGTGGTAGAAAATTTGGACATTCCCTTTGTTCTGCCAACTGTTAAGTACTCAAGTGACACAAGTGTTGAGATACTCCCAACTTATGAGCAATACAATGTTGTTTTCCCTTGGCATTTCAACAACTACAGAGATATATAATTTGGTCCTACAAGTCTACAACCATCCCCATTTTTCCCCAAGTTATTTTACATTCTTCCTTAGTTTTAGAATGATGAAATTAGAAATCTGACTAAGTTGAGTATACCATGACATCAACAACGCCTTAATCCCAAAATATTAATGAGAGGAATCACAAAAGTCATCGACACACACACTCTCTCTCTCTCTTTCTCTATTTTTCACAGTTTAGTGAGTTTACCATGACATCATCAAATATTTTAAAATAGTAACTCATTCAATTTCCTAATGTTTACTTTGCTCTTAAATTCTTAAGTTTTAACTTCATAAGAACTTGTCCTAGTGTATCACTTCACCTCTTTTAACTATCTACAACTCTACATCATTCATGCATCTTTCATCAACTTACATATCTTCCCTTCCCTCTTTTAGTGCCATACTCGAGTTTATATTCCCCACCACTAAGTTGAACGCCAAGCCTTAGAAACTATGGATTAGGCTTTTCTTTGAGCCAGATTGTGCTCATCTTTCTCTGCTACCATTCCTTGACGTTGAAGAATAAAGTTTCACAAGAACATATTTTTAGGCTAATATTGATAAGTCGAATTTAAAAATTAATATATTGGCAAGTCATCACCACGATAGTTGGTGTCGCAGACATTGCAAGCAAACTAAGAGAAAACCGTTTGTGTTGGTTTGAACATGTGAGATGGAGATCTCAGGGAGCGTCGGTGCAAAGGGTGGGATTAGGGAGATCTCAAACGAGGCAGGGGAAACCGAAAATAACTTGGTTGGAACTTGGAAGATGTTAGAAAACATATGAAGCTTTTGGATATATAGGAGAATGAGATTGTTGATCACAGGGGATGGAGGAGGAAAATTTATGTGGACAATCAAATAGAATGATTAAATTTGGTTCATGTAACCGACCCCAATTATGGGATTAAGGTTTTGATTAGTTGATTGATTCTTAGAATTGTCACCAATACTCATACATACCCTCAGTTTTATGATACAAATTTCTTTGTGAGTATGTGTAACATCATGCTCTGTAATGGTTTGTGGGTCACATCAGTTTGATCAAAAAAATTCAATACAACTAGGATAAATCGGATTCAACCTAACAGTAATAAATGTTCTAAGTGACGTTATAGTTCATTACATCAAACTCCATTATGGGATCTTTGGGTATGGGGATCCCTATATCATTTCCCCTCATTCTCAAGTAGATATTTATTCTAATTGACCTGCGAAAATTACCAAACACTCTCACTAGGATCTACCTCCTTACCATACCCCAAAAATACAATTACAGTGAAAGTGTAAAGGTTGTAAAGCTACATAAACATGAATTTGGATACATGGAGACAACTTTACCGTAAGCAGAATTCGCAGTAGCGGCAGCAGCTGAAAGCAAACTGTCATAACAGTTTCTCATGTCTTGCATCTCCTGCGAAACGAAGACAATAAAATTACTTGCGCTCACTGACAGTAATCAAGCTCAAATTTACCAAACCCTAACTCAACCGATTACGGTCACTAGTCATCAGTTATTAGTATACAATCTTAACCTAGCTCAAAGTTTTTAACTGATTAAAGCTTCAGTATAAAAACGCAAATGTATAAACTCCTATAACTCTAATTCAACCTCAATTACTAAAATCCAGTCAAAATCATCACCAAAAACACTGTTCAAAATCATGAAATTACAATTCAATATTCAATATTCAAAAATCACAAATTACTTCAGCAGAAAAATGTCAGCTTAACTAATCAAAGCTTTAAACTCAATTGATATAATCTTCAGTAAAAAAAAATCGAAAAACGGAAAAGTATAAACTCTAATTCAACCTCAAATACTTAAAATCAGTCAAAATCACCAAAAAAAAAAAAAAAAAACTTAGTTCGAAATCAATTAATTGCAATTCAACATTCAAACATCACAAATTCAAAAATCAACTAAAAAGCAAAATTCAAAAGAAAGATTCAACGAAAACGAAAGAAGAAGAAGAATACCTGAGAAGCGAGAGCAAGGTGATCGATTTTCGGAGGAGGTGGAAACTCTTTTCGTTCTTTATTACCATCGTGTTTTTGGAATGCGAATCTCTTCAACTTACCTAACGAAGATTTCATTTCTGATTTTCAATTTAATTGAAAAAATTTCAATTAACTGGAAAAATCAATTGAATTTTTGGAGAAAATAAAAAGGGAGGAATTTTGAAGATTATAAAAGGAATGAAGAAGAAGGTGAAGAGGTGATTAACATGATCTGTTGAAGTTGAAGTTTTAAGAGAGAGAAAGAAGTGAGAATTTGGAAGAAAAAAAATTGAGTCAAAAAAGGGGTACGCTGTTGCAGATCAGCAGAAAAGAGAGAAGTTTGAAGACGATGGAGTTTGGAGTTTGGGCCCAATTAAAGCAAAACGGGTTTGCTCACGTTATTGTTCAGATTAAATTGACCCGATTTCGATGCTCGTTACTTAATTAACTTTTTTATTTTAGAATCGTTACTTAATTAACTTAATTGGTTAGATAAAGCGTAAAAAGATGAGGTGTGTAAGTTAAAAAGAGAATAATAGGAGTATCGGAGTAGGGACGAGAGGTTAATATTGTGCATAAAAGTTTCTTGTTGTTGCTATTGGTGGTGTTGGACATTAGTGTTTAGATTCACTTGCCCTAATCTCCACCATTGTTCATCAATGGCATAGATTTGCTAATGCACATAAAGTGGGGTGTATAAATAGAAGGGAAAAGAAATGGAGGGAGTAGGGAAGAGAGCAAGCACAAAAGTTTCTTCTTATTGCTATTGTTATCTGTTGCGTTAGTGGATATATACGAGTAACTCTGGCGTGAAACGTATTTTACTAATTGCACAAGTTTCTCGTTCATTCTAGCACTGTTATGCATTAAATCTCACATCACACACTACAAACTTTGTCAGGGATTGCACTTCCTTGTGTGACTGTGTCATGCACTCAATTCCTCATCACTTAGACACACACTATCAACGTTGTCACGGATTACACTTTCTCGTTTGATATCTGGTAACACAAACCATGGTGTAATGATTGGATTGGTGGTAGTGAATAGGATTAGGAAGAAAGATAACATTGAAATTTCCTTGGTTATGCAATCCCAATATCCAAACTTATGTGTTTTTTTTTTTTTCCATTAGTGTCCAATACCATTATGGAAGATTACAATACTAAAATCGCACATACTAAAAAGTTTCATTACCATCATTAGCCATTAGTACTTCTTTTTACTTTGAAAAAAGTGTCAATAGCTATGACTCATTGACTCCTATGACTTATCGGTGGACACCATCTCATGCAGTACAATCAAAATATTCAACACATAATATATTCGATCGCTATGATCTACGAGTATAAAAAAATAAAGTCTATTAATATGAAGAGAGCATCAAGGGACTACTGAACTTAGAATTGAGTAGTAACATATTTGATTTTATTATTTGAGTATTGATATACAATGATGTGACGCAAACAACATCCTGATCTAGTGATTGAACAATTGCAGCATATTTATACCCACACAGGTCACTGATAATGTAACGAACAAAAGTTAAATGAAGTTTAATGGACTGGACTGATTTATTCTCAATCAGTGGTATATCGTATTCAAATTAATTAGTTACTGAAGAAATCCAACTACAAAACACATTTCCTTTGTTCGTCTCCATGGAGGGATGTCACAAGAACGATGAGTATGGGCCAACGGAAAACACGCGGCACAACGTAATATGGATCGAATCCAAATTTCAGATAAATATATACTTAACTGCAGACAGATGTGCAGCAGTTTTACTAATAGACATGTTGACTCATGAATTAAGAGTAAAGTTTTGATGATGACTAACACAAACAAGCTTAACTAATATATACTTTGAGTTCCTATGAGATTTCACAGGTTCAAAGTGTAAGGAACTTGGAGCAATATTGAAGGAACGTAACAAGCTAAACAACCAAGTTCATGGAGAAGTTCCTAGGCAGAATATTGCAAAGGAACACAGAAGAAAGAAAAGAAGTTCCTTGGTAACACAGTTATGTAGGAACAAGCTGCGAGAATAGATCTGTTCCTACAGGAACAGGCGAACAAAGTCAAGACATCCACATGAAGTGTCTTGGTAAAGAGAAGAGAATTTCCAAGAAGATTATAAGCATAATCTTCTAGGAACTTAGTAATTACATTGGAGTCTCAAATCAGATTGGAACATCAAACCTAAAAGCAAGTTACGAATCTATCCTACGAAGTGGTCTAGGTTAATTTATTGGGCTGATTTTGCTGAAGAATAAAAACGGCATCTAGGGTTTTTAACAAGTCAAGAAATGTTGTTAAGCATCCTAGATTGTAGGAATAAAGTCATGGGTTCATGGGCAAGAATAAAGCGGTTAAATTAGTCAAGTCAAAAGGCCTATTCTCCTGGTCTACATACTTGGGATAGTGGAAGAAATCATGGAGTTGTGGATGAGCAAAGAACGTGGTTGAAGACTGAAGATTACAAGCCAGAACCATTCTATAAATACTCCAAGAAATTCAGAAGAAGAAGTGAAGAACATCAGAGAACACATTGAGTATTTAACGAGTACATGTTTTGATGTTGTTGTTCCAGTCCAGTTTAAAAGGTCTTTTCAATGTATTAGAGTCAGAATTGAGTTGTAATTAGTGAGAAAAGGAGAAGTGTGAGAACTAGAGAAGAGTGGAGAAAAAGAGAAAGAGAAGCGAGAGATAAAGAGTGAGAATTGAGAATCAAGTTCCTACAGGAACTGACGAGGGAAATTAGAGAATTTAGGTTGTAATAGCTGTTACAGGCCTATAATAGAAGTGGAGTTTTCTTCCTTAGGGCCAAGGAAGTTTTTCTCATAAATATATCACTCGTACTCTTTAATTCGTTTAAATTTGTTTAAATTCCGCATACAAGTTCCACACAGCAATTCACCCCCCCCCCTCTTGCAGTGTTCCTATAGAAACAACAAGACATTTCACTGTAAATATGCTAATCTACTGGATTAAATCTAAGGCAAAACAAGCTGAAGTTGTAAATATGTACAACTTGCAAAAGAACTTTAGATGCAAAGTTGCAAACCATACTAGAGTTTCACTATAGAGCACTTTTTGCATTATTGCTTTCCTATATATACAAAAATAAATACTAACACTAACACACCTAATACATATCAATAATATTATGAACCAAATAAATCCAAGTACAAAATAATGATATTATTATGAACAAATTATTACAAAGTATGAAGAAAAAATATTATGAACAAAATAAATAAATACTCCGTGATATATATATATATATATATATATATATATATGAACAAATAATATCAGTAACACATATATTACCAAAATAAAAGAAGAGTTGAGCTGAGTCGATCTGAACTAAAATGATTTTAAGCTGAAGTAAACAAATCCTACGTGAAAAAGAAAAGTTGTGTTTTGTCCACTAGATAGAAGATTATGTAGGGGGAAATGTGTGTTTTTGTAAATATTTTTAGGAATTTAGGAAAACATTTTGCAAAATTTAAAAAATTAGAAAAAATCAAAATATGTAAAAAAAAAGTCAATATCTGACCCAATAATAACTTGGACACCTCAACCAATCATATTCCTCTCTCATGTAATCCTTATGCTAGTTGGTTTTAAGCTGATCGTCATAACAAATTTTTTTTTTTTTTTTTTTTCTGGCTCTTAAACGCGCTCTTTAGGATTAAATCTATTTAAAATTTTACTAAGTGGTACAGAGGAAATGGTATATATGCTATCAATGTTTGTAAAGATCGATGTAAGAATAACTTGATAATATGTATTTCGAACATAACCTTATAATATCTTCATTTACTTCAATTTGTACAAAGAGCGAGTTTTGGAACTCGGCTTACTTACAAATCATAGCATTCCTATATAGGTAATACCGTACATAGTTTGGAGCATGATTAATAGTTACAAAATCAAAATGGCAAATAGTAATAACGATATATATACCGGCAATAGTATTTGGCTAAGCAGCCTGCCATATAATATTAGTGCTTCTACCCGCATGTTCAATCTTGATCCCACCTCCTCCTATTTGGTTTATCAGATTCCTGCACATTTTCAATTACACTAAAGTGACCATCATGGTTACCGTCCAAACACATTATTGAATAAATCATAACATTAAGCTAGAAATTTCATTCCAATTTATTCAATACTTTTTTCAATGTACAATTTGATTTCACTACATGCCTCCAGTTTTTATATGCTTTTAATTTTATACATTTTGTTTACGCTTTATGCCTCTAGTTTGTATATGTGATTTATTTTTATTTTTTTTAGTGCTAGGGAGCTACAAAGGCGGGGTTGAGAATCGATCCCAGGATCGATTGGAATCGTAAGGAAAGTTTTACCACTTGAGCTACCCCTCACTCTCTTTTGTATATGTGATTTATATATATATATATAATGTAAGTGGTAATAATTTGATGACGTGATACAGACTAAAATCATATACGTAGCGCTGTAATGAATGTTGAATCTTAATAAATTAAACTTATGATCACTATTGGCACCTTATTTAAATGCAACCCTTAACTAGGACTGCATATGTGATGTCTTTTTTCTTTTTTAAATTTCAATTATTCCTTAATGAATTTATGGCACCAAAATAATCAATGATACTTTCTAATAAAAATGCAGGGTTTCACTTTTGCATTCATAAAAGGAAATTTGCTCAAGAAATATGACAAAAATTAGACATTATTTCTAATTAATACCAATAAAAAAATATAGGCTCGGCTATTTGGTCATGAATAAATTGAAATAACAGCAAATTAACCACTTCAATCATTATAGCTAGTTCATACTTCATATAAGAAAATTATTTTTGCTACCCAGACAATGCTAAAATGCTAACTAGGAGAGCCATCAAAGTTTTATCAATCAAATATACAATTATATTTCATCAATTTTAGTCAAATTAATTATAGGGGCATTTAAAAACATTATATTATTTTCAAAATATAAATTATAGCAAGTAAATTTTTTTTTTATTTTTTTCGCAATAATTCCATAATATGGTTGTAAAAATAGATAATAATTAGAAATAATTTTCTAAAAATATAAAAAAACCATAAAAGTATTTTTTTATTATCTATAATGATTGCAAAAGGAATTAATATTACTATATGAGCTCCATTATTATTATAATTAGATATATAACATATATAAATTTTGATGGCCGTTTCTCAAACGGCCACCGAAGAATTTTCATGCTAATTAATATATATATATATATATATATATATATGGACTTAATTATAATCTACATATCATTGCATGATTTGCATCATATCATAAAAGTATCATAAATTTAATGGTAATATTTTATATTATATATGAAACTAAAATTAAATTAGGTCATGTAAATGAAAGTGTACTACCAATATTGGGGGCTGCATGGGACCTGACGACATACACCTCGAATGTTAGTGAACGAGCAAACCTGCTCCTTCTATCCTCTTCATCTTCTTCATCATCATCGTTCTCTTTGAAGAAATCAGACAATTTTTTTCCATAAACCATTCTATGTGGTTGACCTTCAATATAAGACGCACTAATCTTTGGCTCAATCGGGGTAGGGATAAGATCTCGGTCATATATTATCGAGCCATGGCTCATATTCATCTTAGTCGTCATGGATTTAACCATATTGTCATTATTATTTAACTTTCGTTTCAAGAATCTGAGATAGAAGTGCTTCTTATATGAACGACGACCTTTACCTTCCTCATTGCTAAGCGGTCTACCCCTTATACGTATTTTCGAACCCGAAGCCCCCATGTTAAATACAGGCTCGTTAAGTTTCCAAAATATGTATGTTTAAATTTCCATTTTGATGAAACAAGATGATCGAGAATAATAAATTAATTTAGAGGATAATGAGCAAATGTTTATCTGATCATTCTAAGGTAAACTTTGTATAACAACATATTAACTTCTTTTTACTAATATAAGTTATACGTGTCTGTTAGCTCCTGCTGGCCAGTAATAATAATTTGTTGGATTAAGTTTGCATGTTTTGTGGATTCACAATGTCTTACTAAAGTCTTGTTAATGGTCATGTTGAATTATGTTACGTAATCTCGTTGACAAATAACAAATTGTCAATTATTTTGTTATAGATTGTGACATTAAATTTTATGAAAAAGGTTGTGGATCACCCCGTTGAGTATATTTCAATGCCATTTTTCATGATAAGATAATGATTAAAACAAAACAAAATTATATTTTTCCAAGAAGAATAATCAGAAAAGAATAATATTGACCAGTTTATCGATATTATAGTGGTTGTATACTTGTATATATGTTAGAGGAAGCTTAAGTGTAGTGGCCACCTTGATGCAGGGAGGTATGTGTATAGTTAATTTGTATATTCAACTCGTGGAATCTTATCTTCAGCAAAAACAAATATTGTCTAATGTTGTAAATAAGTTGTCCAGTTTCGTATAAACGTTTGTCTTTGTCATAAAATAAGGCGTTAATTATAACAACAGCTTTTAATAAAAAAAAAAAAAATCAAGTGCATATAAGTAAAAATAATTTAAATACCAAAAAAAAAAAATAGTAATGGTAATAATTATAAAAACCCATAATCGTGACAAATCAAATAATAAATCATGGATAAATATGAAAGATTTATTAAGGAACATAAGTTAAAATTTTTTGTGGATGTCTATGCTTGAAAGTCGGAACAATAATAATTCGCACTTCAATTCACACGAATAATTAGTCTGCGACAGATCGTTTTATCTGCTAAGACCTCAACCTTTTGTTAATTTAATTTACTTGAGCAATTTGATATCAAAAAAAAAAAAAAAATACTTTAGCTATTTTGTTTTTTTAATTTACATATGTAAGTCTTTCTACTTTCACTCAAGCATTTGCAAGTTTGCAACTTCGCAAGTGGAACAAGTACAGGGGTCACACAAGTTTTTAAATCAAGATTGAACTGATACATGCATATTTATCAAAAGTTCCGGGGTATCAAAAAAGAAAATACTAAAATTTTACACAGTGCCCCTATGGTCAAAAAGGAACCTCAAATAGCACTCGAGCAAAGGTTCAAAAGGGGATAAGACGGCCTTGTGAGAGCGTAGTATAATATTGTGGTCTTTTTTTAAAACATCACTGGAGAGAAAACGTAGCAAGATCTATGAAGCTGAAACCAAATGTCGGGGATCCTAGGTTTACCAACAATGGTTAAAAAAAGAAGGCGCAAAAATAAATGGGACAACCCTCTGGAAGCTGAAACCAAAGGCTATTATCTAAAGTTTTTAGAGGTTCCGTGGTCCCAAAAAAATTTACCGATAATTTTACACGGTGCCCTTAGGGTCAATATAGGGACCTCAAGAAGTTTTTTGAGGTTCAAAAGATGATAAGACAAACTGTGTAGGGCGAAAATTAAAGACCAGTGTATCCTATATATATATTGGTTTCTCTTAGAATAGGGAACATAACAATTTTTTTAAAGCTAAAATCTAACATGAGGGGGGTCATGGGTTCACTAATAACATCTGGTAAAAAAAAAAAGGAAGGAAAATAGATGTATGGGGCCCTAAATAGCTCTCCGGAAGCCAAAAATTAAGGCTATTATCCACAGTTCAGGAGTTTCTGAGGTCCTAGGAAAAAAAAGCCGTAAAATTTTACACGCGCGGAGGGCTACTTCGTTCGACTCTGGTGTGACCTTTTTTGAAATCTCTTTGAAGAGGGGACATAACAAGTTTTTTTAGGCTGAAATCGAATGAAGATGGTTATGGACTCACCAATAACACTTGGTAAAAAAGTAGGGCGTAAAATAGACGGAGCTCGAAATAACCCTCCGGAAACTGAAAATTAAATGCTATTATCCACAGTTTTTGGAGTTTTCAGGGCTCTGGAAAAAAAAAATTCGAAAAATTTACACGGCGTCCCAATGGTCAAAATATGGATCTCAAGTAGTTTTTCGGGGTTGCAAGGTGATAAGACATTACCGCAAGATGGAAAAAATCAGTGTTGTCTTTTTTTAAAATCTCTATGAATAGGGAACATAACAAGTATTATGAGGCTGGAAGCGAACGTAGGGGGTCATATGTTCACCAAGAACAATTTGTAAAAAAAAAATAGGGCGGAAACTAGAAGGGGCCCGAGATAGCCTTCTAGATGTCGAAAACAAAAGCTATTATCACATTTTTCGGAGGTTGCAGGGTCTCGAAAAAATGCCGAAAATTTTAAACAGTATCTCTATGGTTAGATAGGGAACTCGAGCAGCCTTTCGAGGTTCAAAAGCCGATAAGATAGTTCCCAAAGAACGAAAATGACCAGTGTGACCTTTATTGAGGGAACCTAACAAGTTTAGTGGTTGAAACCAAACGTGGGGGGTCTTGGGTTCACCAAGAGCAACTAGTAAAGAAGGTCCGAAACTAGACGGGATTTGGAAAAACCCTCTGAAAACCGAAAGCAAAGGGCTATAATCTAGAGTTTTGGAGGTTTTGGGGTCCAAAAAAATTGTCGAAATTTATACACAATGCATCTATGGTTAAATTAGGAACTCGAGCAGCTTTTTGGGGTTCAAAAGGCGATAAAACGGCCATGTGAGAACAAAAACTACTGATTTGACTTTTTTTGAAATCTCTTTAAAGATGGAACATAACATGTTTTTTTAGGCTGACCAATAACAATTGGTAAAAAAAAGGAGGAATATTAGACAGGTTCGAAATAGCCCTCCCGAAGCATAAAACAAAGGCATGTTTAATTTATACAGAGAGAAAAGGTGAAGAATTGAGGAGGGATGATCAATCAAGTAAGTTGTCTAAGTACAATACACTAGTGGATCAATGGAGTGACAATTGACACCATGTTTGGGTAGCTACTTATGAGAGAAAGGAAGGGGAGAAAAAATGAAGTGAAGAGAAGAGAAATAGTATATACATATGTAGTAGCTATTAGCTAATGCCTCCTGAGGAAGTGAAAAAATTAGTGAAATTTTCGCACCAGGAACTATTATTCTTATAATGTCAGTTAGACCTTCGCCTCTCACCCTTAAGTTGCTTGCATCCTAATGGTAAGTTCGAGCGATCTCTTTTCGAAAGTGGCTCTCCTCACCTTTCATACAATAAGCACTAAAATGTCCGAATGATCGATAAGATTGGTATAACTGGAAAGAATCACCTTTGTTAAGATGCAAATATAAATCTTGACAGTGAAGTGAATTTGCTAAGTGTTACAGTTTGACAGTAAAAATGCAGCACAAATGGCTTGCTTTCGCTACAATAGTACACATCTCAATGGAAGCAAATTAACTTTCTTCTATGGAGGAGATTATTTACAATCAGCAAAAACCAATAAATGGTGCATTGGCTACCTCCAACACCAAACTTTAGGTAGTATGAGTATCTAGTAAATGGGTGAATGAACAGTGTGAATTAAGGAAGTAAGAATTCTCAGCTAATCATCTACTGTTGTATTAGCTCAGGGATAAGCTTCAGCAGAAAAGAAAGTTCTGTCTGCGAAAACTGTGGCTTATCTTCCTTTGATGAAACACCTTCCTCTAGGTTAATCATATTATCTACTGCCTGCGTAATATCTTGAACAAAGTCGACGATCACCCCATCAATCCCCATTAGGTGTTGTAAGTACACCGATTCTGGAACATTGCTGAAGAAACACCAAAATAAAAGATTAGTAACTAGTTGTATAATGTATGGTTTTGATAATTGAAACAATAGTTATATGAAGTGCTTACTTAAGAGTGCCGTAAGTTAGTAAAGAGAGGTTAGAGTCCTTGATCTTGCTAACAGCAGCAGGGTTTCGGAAAAGTCCCTTAGCCTCGGAAACAATGCCTTGTAAACCACCCTCTAAGCAAAGCTTAATTGCTTCCTCTAATGTATTTCTTCTGACATCATAGTAAACATCATTGCCTGCATTTGTCAAGAAGTACACTGGGTATGTCTCTTGTAGTTTCCTTACTTCTAAGGCTGCGTCTGGCTGAAATGTCGAAAAGATTATCCGTCTTTCCTTAGCACACTCATACACCACCTAAAATCAATTCAAACATGACCACTTATTAACAAAAACAAGTTGAAAAAATAGCGGTAATGCATAATACCGTACCTTCAAGACAGAGCGGAGAACACTGACAATGTGATCTTGCTCATAAACGATATGATCATCGAATTTAAGCTCGATGTTGAAGCCTAGCTTGGGATCGACTTTGTCGAAAGCTTCTTGCAAGGTGCATAAGGTATCATCAGAGTTAACATCCCAACTAATGATTTTGCCATCCTTTTGTTTTCTTAACAGTGGCTTTGACACCATTTCAGCATCCTTTTGTGGACCGTATGCCAAAAATTCGCTTACAGTTAGGTCTGTTACTCTCTTCTCATGTACTATGCCCTGTTTGGAAACATGATTAAATTATTAATTAAATAAATTAAAGTCATGGTGATAAATAACAAAGTAGAAAAATAAGCTTACATTTTCCTCACAGTAGATGTGATCATCGTGGAAAATGATTGGGCAACCATCTTTTGTCACCTTTAACAATTGCCAAGAATTGTTGTTAGTCAACAAACTACAATTTTATACTCACCAAACAACAGGGGAGGTGGCACGTGATGACAAATTTAACCCACGTGATTCGCTCCATAATTTCCTGTATAACTATTAACTAGGTCATTCCTACTCTGAAGTCTGAATGGCCCCATAAAAATACGGAATAATAGTGTAATATAAAACGTACCTTGTATTCTGTTTAACATACGCTGTATGATATAAATACTGTATTTTATTTAAAAGAAATACTGTATGTTTTTAGATTACGTGTCAGTTACAATCCAATTTTCATTGATGGATAATTAAATAACAAATCAACTACACTCACAATACGCGTCATATGTAATTTTAAATTATTACTCCTAATTTAATTGTTATTTTAGAAAAGAAAACGCCAGTTGACCAAATAACATACGCCAAAACAAATCCAAAACGACGCTTTAATTCCACCGTACGCGGCAAATCACCGTCGCAAAATCAATTTTTCCGGTAAATTAAAAAAAACACTCCGTACAATAATATGATCGGAAAATTAAAAAAAAAAAAAAANTAAAAAAAAAAAAAAAAAAAAGAAGAAAGAAAAAAACCTGAACGTCGAATTCAACGAAGTCAAGGTTGAAGGAAGCAGCAGTATTAAAAGAAAGAATAGAATTTTCTTTAACAGACTTCATCCTTAAATCAGACGACTGTAATTTATTCATTCCATTCCCACGATGTCCTATCACCATAAACTTCCCCTCTTTTGTTGATTTCCCTGTCTCCAATTCTTCAACCCCTGTTTTTGTTTTTTTTNCTTTTTTTTTTTTTTTTTTTTTTTTTTTTAAAAAATATATTAATTAAATGAAATCGTCAATATAATTTTAAAAAGAAGTAGAATGCAATAAAAAGAGTACCTCTAGGGGAAAAGCGGGAGGAGCAAAGAGAGAGGTTAGCGTTTTCAGGGACATGATCAAGATTAGGGACGTCGGAAACATGAGCAGCTTTTAAAGCAGCCATTACTGAAGATGACTTTTTATTATTATTATTATTATTATTAAAAAAAGGTTTTAAGAAAAAGGAAGATGAAGAAGAATAATAATGAGGTTTTAATAACATATAGAGGAAGGAAGGAAGGAAGGAAGGAGGAGGAGGAGGAGGATGGTGAGTGAATTGAAAGAGGATTTATAATGAAGAAGAAGAAGAGGGGTTCATTGTAATAGAAGAGTAGGAATAGAAAATTTTCCAGGATTCAGCATCTACGTGGAGAATATTCGTTATGTTTTGTTTATTTTATGCTTTTGGATATTCTTTCTTTATATTTTTTTTGGATTGCTTTTTTATAGGGTAAAGTTATTTTTATTTTTATTTATTACATTATATTAATTAATCTGTAACTGATTAATTTAGTGTGGGGTTTAAGATTTTAATTAATTAAGGAGATTTGATTAATTAAGGGAGTTGTGGGGTTCAAGATTAGATTGTGGTGACAGGGTATTTATTAATGACGTCACGTTTTTTTTTTTTTTTTTTATTTTATTTGAGAGACATATGGGTGTAAGTTAGACAGGTGGGAAAGTGTTGCCCAAGTTTGAATTTAATTCCGTGGTTTGTTGAGGATTCGGGGTTTTTTTTGTCATATCCTACTAGGATCCATTTCGACTCCTCCCTATTACTCTTATTTACATTTTATTAGTAATATATTAGTCCATTCGTTAAAAGTGTTGTATAATTAAAATAATGTGCCTGGATGAAACTATAGATTTCAAATTTTAGGACATAATTGGAACATATGTTTTGCGTATTAAGGATTTCAAAGTGAGAGCTATTTCTACTTGTTAGTATGTTGTCCTTCTAATTTAAGAGATTATTGAATCGATTCTTATTATTGTTCGTTATGACTCCCTAAATAAATTATTAAACTTAAAATTTGTTTCCCATGACGTGAAACAATTTCATAGTGAAAACCGCGACAATGAATAAATTGAATGTGCTAATTATATCTTGTTTCAAATTTTCAATTTGTTTGATAAGAATAGCCCTTATAGTTGACAATCTCTTAGACTTAAATATTATTCAACATAGACATGAGTCACACCATTTTCAATTAAATTATGGTCCAATAGTTATCTATAAAATCGGAATTTTTTTTCCATTACATAGTACTTTGTTGGCCTTTTCCCCTTCATCGAATTCAATCATCTTAGGGTCTGTTTTACTTCAACCGAAAACAATCGAACCGAACTGAATTGAACTGAAAGTTTTTATTAAGGATTAATGAGTACCAAAATAAAAGAAGAGATGAATTGAATTGATTGGAGTTGAGCTGAACTGAACTGATTTTAAGCTAAAGTAAATAAAACCTTAATGCAACTACATTTTTCAACAAACTATTATTCCGTACCATGTCGTGACACAATGCAATGGCTAATTGTTATTATTTTGTAAAATGATAGCTTGCAAATTCTGTAATGTTAATATTGTTACTAAATTCAATCCATTAATTAACCAAAAAAAAACTTTTTAAACAACAAAGGTATTTATTATTTGAATATTGTATCGGTACCTTCATAATAATACATTGATATAACGCAATATGTTATAACTTTGTATTACCAATGAGTAATGACAATTTATGAATATTGATCGCTTTAACAAGCAGTTTCGGATTATCTTTAAACTTTTGTGAAGTTGTGATGCTCACATTTAATGACTTATCGCATTAAAGAAATTAAAATGTGAAAGAAAACAAGACTTTAGAAACAAGCAAAATGGTAGATTTGGTACTAGTATGTATTCCCTCCGTTTTAGAATGGTTGTTACTTTCAGAAAAAGATATAACAAGAGAAAAACTTGATATATAAAAAAAAATCTGGTTAGTTTTGTAGTTTTTTTTCTATATTAGATTTTTGCAATTTTTTATAAAATGTAATGGAGATATTAAGATTTAATAAGTACTTTGAAAATAGTGTAAGATTTAAACGTAAGAAACATTTTGAAAATAAGGGAATAATTGATATATCCAAATGTTATGAGTTATTGAGTGATGTGGAACCACGACGATCTTGGGTGTCCTCAATCCTCAAGTCCTCATCCTTGTATGTTGTTTCTTTTGGTCATAATGCAGTTGTTTCTTCTTATGGAATTATTACTAAATCATTTCTTATCCATTTTCTACGGATGGGAAGCCGGGAATCTAACATGTGGATGTCTAGGTATCTGGCACCGGCAATTTGGTTACACTAGTCAAACACTTTTAATTCCTCACCCAAATCTATTTATTCTACCATTATATCCATTAATTGTTGATTTCATTCCAATATTAATTCTATTATTCTACTAAATTATATGTTAGTTATTCTATTTTCCCCGTTTCAACACTCCCTAAATTGTCGATACGAAAGGAAACTCAGCATTGTAACATCCTTTTTATTTATTTATTTATTTTGACGAGGACCTTCGTTTTAATTTTACAAACTTTCATACACAAAAGCAGATTTTAATTTATGATTTTAAAAGAAAAATTCATAAATTATTGACATTTCAAGATGAACTCATACCCTTCATTCACTTTACATAAATACATTTTAATTGTATCACATACAACTTTAAATTTATCTGGGTTATTTGTTTAGCTGACAAAAAAATGGTGGAAATGAAAATTAATGAAAATTTTTACTTCTCACAAAATAAGTTACTACTCCGTATCTCAGATCTCTTTGTTAGTGAAAATTAATAGATAAAAATTACTACCTCATATCTCCTTGTTGAAAGGCCGAGCATTTCCACATTTTCCAAACCATTTCCGTACTCCTCTCCTTCTCAAGTGAGTAGCGAATTAGTTACCATTATTAATGCTCATGTGAGAAAGAGAAGAGTACAAAAATGATTTAGAGAGTGCAAAAATTTCCACCTTGATTCAAGCCTTGTATTCTTGATTAGAATATTGGATCATATTTATAATGAGAAATAGTACAAAACCTGTTGGATAGGCCCATATACTGAACGGGCCCAAAAAATTGGACAACGGTTATTGGGCTCCTACACATAATTTCTGATTTCAGTAACTGGCTTTAGACCAACGAAATACTTGAACTTAACAACTTCAAATAACATGTTACATGTATACTAGACTACTAGTAGCGACGGTAGCGTAGTAGCCGTTATTGCTTTTGTTATGTGGAATTTATGGTTGTGCTCACAAGCAAATAAATACAAGTCAGCTCTTGGATAAGCCCTTCGAATAAATAAATCAAGTGGTTTGCTTAATATGTTCGTATTGAAATTAATCCTCCTATCTACTTTTTGTATAGTTTGTGGACAAAATTTAATATATACCCAACGTATAGTAATTACTGTATAACGGGTTTTAAGTTGCATTTTTTTTGCGTTTTAGTTACTGTAAAATCAACTAAAGTTATACTTTGTTGATTTCGAGTTACATTTTTTTTAGTTCTAGTTACCTTAAAATCAACTTAAGTTACTATGTATTTTCTTACATTCTAATACTAAAATTCCCAATTTAAATAAATAAATGTAGCTTATTATGTCATATATAAAAGTTATTTGTTCAAAATATTCTTTTAAATTTCAATGATTTAAAGGTTACTGAAAAATTAATTCTAGTTACCAAAATTCCAAAAAATTAGGTTAAGTTGGCCGTTGTACAATAATTTTATTGTACGCCAGGTGTATGCAATATTCATTCTAGTTTGTGTTTGCACTTAGCAGTTACTATTTAGGGCCTGTTTACTTCAACTGAAAATAACTGAACTGAAAGTTTTTTATGAAGGATTAATGAATAGCAAAATAAGAGAAGAGCTGAACTGAACTGATTTTAAGCTGAAGTAAACAGGCCCTTAGTGCTCCCTTCGTCTTAAGAAACTTGCTAGATTAGCTATTTAGCTTTTTTGCCACTATTCATTTTCGTTTTTAAAACTACCTTTAAATTTACTTTTTAAACAAAAAAATAGTTACATAAGATTTTGTTTTATACATCTCGATAAGTAAATTTTAAATACTTTATATACTTTGTATCTTATTAAAGATATAAATATTTAAAGTTGTTTGTTGAAAATTGTCAAAAAACAATTGTGCAAGTAATTTAAGACGAAAAAACTATAAAGATCAATAATGTTTAAACTTTGTTATTTTGGGCTTAAATGAACCAAAATGTGTTGACATGACCCCCCAAGTACAATAATTTTATGAATACTCAAAAATCTACTAGCTGACCATATTGATACGGAAAACAGACGATATATTATTTATTTATTTTTTTAAAAAAAGTGTTAAACAACAAAGCCTTACTGACAAACCTTATTTTTAAATAGGCTTAATAACTTACTTTTATAGAATGGAGTCATTACTTAGGCAGAATTCAATGATTTTGAGAGTGACTTCCTAGCAAAAAAAAAAAAAAACAATTCATTGATTTAATGGAATTATGGGAATGATTTAACTATCTTACTATTTCAACACCCAAAGTTTTGGATTTTGATTTTTGACAGACGTGAGAGAAAATGAGAAATTAGCAGCTTGTTTAAAGAACGTTAATCAATCGATTTTCATGCAGTCCTATTAACCTCAATCATTTGATTGCTAAAACTTAAGCATGTCCCCTAGAAACAAATTTCATCAAGACCCTACTCTACCTATATATACATTGATCAATAGTGGGGCCATACTCTACACAAAAATACGTGTTACTTGTATACTAGAAGCGACCCATCTACACACTGTGTTAACTACTATTTACTCGTATTTTTTTTTTTTTTTTTAACAATACTAAGTTAAAAATAGTATTATAGTCAAAACGTAAAAAGATAAATTGAAGCGGAGAGTCGGAGACAGTAATCCCTGTTACAAAATAAGTACTCCTACAACAAAGAAGGAAAAAAAAAAAAAAAAAGATTGGTGAGAAGTAGTTCCCTAGGGAAGGGGGGTTTGTAGTTGGAAGGAGCATTAATAGCAAGGACAAGAGCAAATAAATTACATCTGACTATCAATCGGAGTAAATAAATGCATTGCGTTTATCACTGCAATTGTCTGCTCTCCTACAACTCTTCTTTCTTTTTCATTTCTTTACATTTACACAAATTTAGCTATCATCAACTATTACCCCTCCTTCTCCTCTTAGCTAAAACTAGCTTTCCCATCTCATTTATTGCTTCTGCTCTTCTCTTTACCAAACAAACCCACTTCCTCTTTCTCATTTAATACCCCCCCCCCCCCTTTTTTTTTTTTGGGTCACTTTGCAGTGATTTTTAATTATGTCATTTTACACTATTGCCAAAATATACCCATTTCTAAATCATCTAACATTTAATTTCGGGTACTTCAATTTTTATTTTACATAGTTATAGTAAGTTTAACCGTGAACTGATATAACACGCTGAATTTGTATTGGTACACTTCTTTTTCTTAACTAATTTTACTATATGTAGTGCAAAACATAACACATTAATACAAGTCACGTACACAACATGTAATTGTATGCCAAGAAGGCTAAGCCGGTTAGGAGTAGTAAATACCGCTTCACTAATTACTTCACTATGTTACATCGACTCTTAGTTACTACACTATATATAGTCGTAGTAGTAGTATTACTATTTCATAAAAACTTACTACGGACATAAAAGTACATTACTAGCTAGTAATTGTAACTTTACGTGTCCATAGTAACAAATTCGACATTTCGACATAGATATGGATATTCATGTTGCAACAAAGCATGGCATGATCCGAAAATGGCCACACTAGCTTAAGGGAAGTCAATGTAACATAGTTTTAGGAAAAAGGGTACTTAAAACTGATTACTAATAACACTAAGCAGTGCGACACTAACTATAAATTACATAGCTAATTAATCTTCTTTGAGTTGCAACTTGGAAAGTTCAGAACTGAGATCAGTAGAACATACTTCAGGCTTGCTAACACTAGAGAGTTCGCGCTGTTCAGGAGAATCAGAACAAGTAGATTCTTGTTGTTGTGTTAAAGGAGGGTTTAAGTTCAAGGGTGGCAAAGGTGTAATCGACGCCGAAGAAGGTGGAGCTGCACAAACTGGGATAACTGATCTGATTTGAACAGCAGGAGCAACTCCCTTAAGTTTGCTGCTATAATTTCCCATAATACCCATCTGAGCACAGCTCAATGATGATGATGGTCTTTGTAATGGTCTCATAAACATGTTCCTAAAATGGGGTTGACCTTGTACTGGTAAGGCAGCAGTACTTGTAGTAGTGACATTAGCTTGTTGTTTGACGAACTCGTCTAATTTACCCTTATACCCTTGTCCTGCATCATTTGGGTTGAGAGTGGTGCTTGTTTTCGAAGTCAAAGGCAATATCTTTGACATAGTTCTAGGAGGTGGTGGTGGCAAAAGATCAACAAAGCTGTTATTCTGTTGTGGGTGATCAGGCAGAACATTATGTGCAGGAAACTTTGAAGGGTGCTTAAAGGGTATATTAGTAAAATACTTGAATGAACCATCTGATTTCCATGACGATCTTCCATTCTTTGATCTTCTAAAATGACGATGTTGATCTTTTTGTGTTGCAGATTTCTGAGGTCTAAAACTTGATAAAACCCTAGTCACAATCACTTGATCTTTTTCTTCAAACTTTTGCTTTGTCACAAAATTTGGCACTACATATACAAACATATCATCCAAAAAAAAAAACACTAAAATAGGTAATAATATAAATACAAATATTATTATAAGCAGTTAATAAACAGACATACTCTTCTTTAAGGAAGACCAAGCAGTAATAGCAGCATTTTTTTCAGCTTGCTTCTTAGTTTTGGCTGAATCACCAGTGAAAGTCATACCAGCTAGCTCAACAGTGCAAGTGAACACAGGCACATGCCCTGGACCTGATCTTACTGTTGTGTATGCTGGTAGATTTAGTCCTGCTCTATGTGCTGTTTCCTGCAGCAAGTTCTTGTACACTCCTGTCTCATCCTTAACACCACATAAAAACTATATTAGTCGCAACGTTACACATCCGGTTGTAAACGAGCAAATTAATCAAAATAAAAACTAACATGGGATGTTGCGAGTAATATGGAACATACAAGAACTCTAGCAGTGAGGGATTTGGAGCCTCTAGAAGACAGGATATTGAGAGCAACCTCAGCAGCAGAATGTTCAGCTTGTCTTAGAGTAGGGGAAAAACCAGGACTTTGGAAAATTTCTCCATTAAAGTTTACTGATGCTTTGAATCTTGGAGCATGATCTGGTCCTTCTCTTTCACAAGCATATGCTGGAAGATTAAAGCAGCTTCTTTGTGCTAGTTCTTGCAACTGATTTTTAAACATCTTCTTCTTCTTGTTTTTTGAGAGCAAAGATAACATAAGTAAGTAATTAAAAAAGTACAAGTAGTTTTGGAAATAAACATGCATTTATGCAACACAAAACATAAAGAATGACAATTTGAGACAATTGAAGATGTAAGTAGTTAATACTAGAATTTACTTTCTGTGACAAACAGTAATTAAATGAGGTGAAACTAGTTTAATAAAAAATAAATAAAAAAAAAAACTAACCTGTTATATTATTTTCTCTTGTTCTGAATTTTTTTATGAGGATGAATTTAATCCAACATTTGCATGAAGATTGCTTGTTGAAAGTACTTTAGCAGAAGGAGGTTAATATCTGAGGAGTAATAATAAATAATAGGCGCTGTGAATTGAAGTTGTAAGTTAAAAGAAGGTGAAAAGACAGCTGACCAATATTTGGTCATGTTTGCCTGTTTGGGACTTTCTAAACTAATGCAGTACATACATCTCCCTACTCCAAGGCTCTAAGATGTGTATTTTGACTTTTTTCCACCTTCTTCTTCTTTATTTCATTCTCTCTCTTTCTCCCCTGCTTACATAGTAGGGTAGCACTTGCGCAATATTTTTGAGTTTTAGTTGAATGACTTTTGAATTTATATTTCGATTCAAAATTTTAGAATTATCACTCTTGTCATTCTACTTATTACGAAGTACTCCAAATAAAATATAATATCGCTTTTCAATAAATTATAAATATCATTGCTCAACTATTGAAGCTTGTGTATGTAGTTAACAAGTAATTTGAAATAGATGAAGTACTCCGGTAGTACATATTATGGAGTATGTTTTTTTTTTTTTTTTTGGGCGATGCCACTGACTTTCATTCCTATGACATGTTAGAGATTATATATAGAAAGTACTTTGACTTGAAAAAACTAATCATAAAAGTCTAACTCATATCTTACATTAAGACTCTTGTGGAAGCTAGACAAAGAACCATTGAAGGTTAAGTAAAGAACTAAAGATCATGGAAGTATATTGAAATTGATACTACGCACTCTGAAGTACGGAGTATTAAATAAAGTTAGCTACTTGCTTATAGATCGATTAGTTATGCCCTAATTAGTTCCATGTCTAATACTACACCATACATGTCGACATATAACATAAGGTGGTTTGATACTATTTTGTTCAAACTTTCCATGCGAGGGTACAACTTACAATACTTTACTGAAATAAAGGAGTGTCAATATCAATTTTCATAACAAAAAAAAAAGTTTGATTTGTCAAACGCCTTACAATGGGCCTAGAAACATTTAAGTGAAGAAAATGCATCCAGATTTACTTGGCATTTATCCATCAAAAGGAAGACATGTAATGAGTTTCATCTTTACACATTTCCGAGACAATTTCCTCCACAAAAAAATAAAATAACAATAATAATTATTCCGTATTTTCGATATTGGCAGTCTTTATTTTTTTTATTGTTTTTATTTTTTATGTTCGCTTTAGTGGCGTAAGCGTTATTCACTTATTCTTATTCATTATTTACCATTATTTTCAATTCACATGTATAGTATTTTTGTTATTCCTATCTATGTATATTATATTTATTTCAAACTCTAGTTTTTCTCGTAAGCTTGAAAGTTAGAAAGCTCCCTACTTATCGTGTTAACAATCTGGGTGTGTTTTTTTTCGCAGGATAACAATCAATCCTGAGTCCAATCCAATTTAATTTCTTTTAATCAATTTTGGTCATTTCATTTTATTCTCCCGGCCCATTAATTCATTCTTAATCTACAAAGATAGCAGACCTTTAGGCCTTTACAAGGAAAGAATTCAATATCCCACCTTTTGTGAACCACGTGAGTTCATTGTTTTTTATTGTTTAAAAATTTTAATTTTTAAATTTAAAAGAGAGGACCAAGGATCCTTATTTTAAAATCAACAAATGTGTTATAAAATATATTATTATTTTAGGTGTCCATTATACCCCTTATGTATGATCTAGAATGTTCTGGATACTAGGGTTTATTCTACAGGAAACCCTAGTTTATACTTGTATATATATATTTGGTACTGAATAAGAAAATAGATCAATTCTTCTCCCCACAAATACTTTCTACTAAAAAACCCTATTTTCATAACACGTTATCAGCACGAAACCCTAATCACTGAGCATACAAGGTAATTACTATCAGGTACGTTTTTCTTCTTTACTTATAATTATAGTTTGGTGGATTGAATTATGGTTTTAGATTCGTTTTATTGTCTCCATAATTGTAAATTAATATCAAAATTCAAACTTTCTTCAACAAAAGATAGTCCGTACATGAGAGCAGAGGCACATTTTTATTTTTATGGTGTGTATGGAATTTCGGATGTTATGAGTTGACTATGACCATAAGAAGAGGCAAGTCATTGTTATCATATCTCCGTCGATCTACGGAAATCATGTTTGGTAGGCTTCCTAAAAGAGCCTGTGGTAATGTTTTCTCTAAAGGATATGTCATATGCCTTCGGTTGCTGATTTTGGTTGTGTTTAAGCTTAACAATTACTTCTTTTTTCTTAATTTACACACTTATCTTTTCATGTTTTGAATGATAATAGTACAATGTTCAGGATACAATTTTTTAATAGTTCATCAACTGTCAATCTTAATTTATTTTGCTCCCCAAAACCATGTTTTCTCTGAATCTTAGCATTTCCTCAATCTGTTGGCAATAATATTAATGTTAGTGACGATAAAGTATGAGGTTATTGAAATTATAATTTACTTAAGGTGTGTATCATAAATTTATGATCAATAAAATCTACTGCTTATGGAAAGCGATGTGGATTACAAAGATTAATGCTTTATGCTGTTAGAGATTAGTCATTGAGGAAGGCTCATTTCAATTGTTCATAGTTTATGGGATTGTACTGCTTTAATGTTTGTTGAATATCTGTGTTTTGTAGAATACATGATTGAGTTTTTCCACATGTAAATCAGGGCACTAATGATGATTATTAAATATGTTTCATGAGGTAACAAGTACTCATTAACATGAACTATTAAAGATATTGTATTCATTGTTCAGCATCGTGTCTAGCTGATCTAACTAGGTGTTGCATTAATTAAGAACATTGGTCAAGTCTCTTTGTGAATAGTAGCAAATGTCAAACTAAGTAAATTAAAAATAAATGAAGGGATTTGTGAATGACAAGAGCAAGGGCTTGAGAAGAGCAAGTGCGTGACTTGTCTAAGAGGATTTGTGCGAAATGATTTAGCTCAAGCAATCTGCTCTAGTGTGTGTAAAAGAAGTTATTGTTTGTTTGATAATATCATAGTATGTGATTTTTTATGCTAGGAATTTTCTAATTTTCAGTCCAAAATAGCACTCAAATATACATTGAACTTGTGTTTTATTTTGTTCCTCCCAAGGTTTGAAAATATGCTGTAGAATTTTAGATTAGTAACATGATTTTTGCTACAAAACGAATTAGTGGATTGATTATTAATAATAATAATAATAATAATAATAATATATGACTATTGACAGCATAAATCGTTTAACAACATATAATTAGCTAGTTTATCATTCATTATATATATATATATATATGTTTGTGAATTTGTCTATACAGTAATATGTATTAAGAAATTTGTCAATGTTGATTACTTGACTCATTTTTCAGTAAATTCGTGGCATATATAATAGTTCCTAATTTGCAATTATTTTGATATAGTCAATCATGTCAAACTTAGCCAAACTTGAATTTGCGGCCCTTGATATTACTGGAAAGAATTATTGTCTTGGGTATTGGATGCTGAAATTCATCTAGATGCAAAAGGTCTTGGAAAAACTATCAAAACAGGAAATCAAGAAAACAGTCAAGACAAAGCTAAAGCTATGATATTCCTTCGCCATCACCTTCATGAGGCCCTTAAGACTGAATATTTAACTGTAAAAGACCCAATGGTGCTTTGGAATAATTAAAGGAAAGGTACGACACCAGAAAAAACGTTATCCTCCCTCAAGCTCGTTATGAATGGCTTAATTTAAGATTACAAGATTTTAAATCAGTAAGTGAGTATAACTCAGCCATTTTAGAATCACTTCTAAACTGAAATTATGTGGAGAAAAAAAACTGATGTGGATATGTTGGAAAAGACAATACCACTTTTCACAAGGATAATCTCTTATTGAGTAAACAATATCGTGAAAAGGGCTTTAAAATATTCCGAATTGATATCTTGTCTTCTAGTGGCTGAACAAATGATGAGCTTTTATTGAAAATTCATGAATCACGGCCAACTGGCTCTACTGCATTCCCTGAAGTGAATGCTGCATCCCATAATGGGATACAAATTATCAATAGAGGCCCTGCCAGCAGCAGTGGCCGAGGTCGTGGTGGAAGTCATGGCCGCAGAAGAGGTCGTGGATATTAGTAGAGGTAGAGTGGTCATTTCAAAAACTCATATTCTCACCGGAAGTGGGATAATGAGGTGGTAGTAAAAAGCATGAGAAGGCTAAAAGTGAGACTATGTGCTACCGTTGTGGAGGAAAGGGCCACTGGTCTCGTATATGTCGTACACCAAAGCATCTTGTTGACCTTTATCAGCAATCTCTGAAAAGAAAGGAAAGAAAGTGGAGACTAACTTGGTATATGAAAATGGCGAGGTGATTTTGATAATGGTGATAAAACTCACCTGGGGTTGCAGATTTCTTCACCACCCCTGAAGGGAATAATTAAGTCAATAATAATTATGTCTATTAGCAAATAAAGATTTAGTAGTTTACATCACAATTTAGTTAGAATAATTTATGTTATTTACTGGCTTTGTTATTTTATGCATGAACTTGATAGTTTAATAGTCTGTTCTGTGCTTTAAGACTTTGTTACTTTAATTATTTTAGTTACTTTGAATATTTGGATATTTTAGGATATGTTATTTACTTTCTATATTTTATTTAGAAAACATGAATGCTCTCTAAGCTCAATTAACAATAAATGGTGAAGAAATATGTCTAGCTGATAGTGCAACTACCCATACAATACTTAAAAATAAGAGATATTTTTCTCAATTGATGATGAATAATATAAGTGTGAATACTATATCCGGTAGTGCACAACATATTGAAGGCTCCGGAAGAGCAACTATATTGATGCCTATGGGAACAAAATTCGAAATTGTTGATGCTTTGTACTCCCCTAAGTCTCAAAGAAATTTATTGAGTTTTAAAGATATACCGTCAAAACGGATACCATATTGAGACATAAGAGAAGGAATAATGAATTCCTTCAAATTACGGTATAATTCAAGGCACTAAGCAGGTTTTGGAGAGATTATCTGCACTCTCCACTGGCTTGTACTACACAAAGATTAATGTTATTGAGACATATGCTATTGTAAACCAGAAGTTTACAGATAGCTTTATAGTTTGGCATGACCGGTTAGGCATCCCGGTTCATCAATGATGCGAAAAATAATTGAAAATTCACATGGACATTCTTTGAAGAGCCAGCAGATTCTTCAAAATGATTACTCTTGTGCTGCTTGCTCAAGGTAAGTTGATCATTCGGCCATCACTAGCGAAAATAAATTATGAATCTATTTCTTTCCTTGAACGTATACAGGAGACATATGGGACCAATACATCCACCATGTGGACCATTTAGATATTTTATGGTTTTAATCGATGCTCGACTAGATGGTCACATGTGTCCTTACCATCAACCCGCCAACCTGGCGTTTGCGAGGTACTTGCTCAATTGATAAGATTACGAGCACAATTTCCAGATTTTCCTATTAAGAATATACGTCTGGATAATGTCGGTGAATTTACTTCAAAGGCTTTTAAGATTATTGTATGGCTATTGGAATAAATGTTGAACATCCTGTAGCACATGTCATACAAAATGGTCTTGCAGAATCACTAATTAAACGTCTTCAGTTGATTGCTAGACCATTACTTATGAAGTCGGATCTACCGATTTCTACTTGGGGACATGCTATTTTACATGCTGCAGCACTATTCGCATCAGGCCAACCAGTAAACATAAATTCTCCCCATCACAATTGGTTTGTGGTCAGGAACAGATATTTCCCATCTAAGAATTTTCGGATGTGCTGTGTATGTTCCAATTGCTCCACCACAACGCTCTAAGATGGGTCCTCAAAGGAGGCTGGGCATATATGTCGGGTTTGAATCCCCATAATTAGATACCTAGAGCCATTAACAGGTGATCATTTACTGCTCGTTTGCAGATTGTCACCTAACGAGTTGGTTTTCCCAGCCATTAGGGGGAGAGACAAGCAGCTGGAAAGTGAAATTAGTTGGAATGAATCATCATTAAACCACCTTGATCCTCGCACAACAATGTGAATTGGAAGTCCAAAAGATAATTAATTACAAAGCTTAGCAAATCAATTGCCAGACGCATTTACTGACCTAAATAGAGTAACTAAGTCACATATACCAGCTGTAAATGCTCCTATCAAGATTGATGTCCCTGAAGGACAACTCATTGAGTCTAAGGCACGCCTGAAGCGTGGTAGACCAGTAGGTTCCAAAGATAAGATCCTCGGAAAAGAAAAGGAGCAATGATAGTAATGGCCAGATTGAGGAAGCAATAAGTGAGGATCTCCAGAAGAGACCATAGACATGAAAAGATAGTGTTCTAGAAGAACCTCAGGTACCTGAAAATGAAGAGATCTCAACAGATTATGTCATGTCTAGAATAACTTGGAACCGAAATGAAATCGACGTCGATGATGTGTTTGCATATAATGTAGCACTTGATGTTATGAATGAAAAAGAGGATCATGAGCTTAAGTCCATGAAGAATGTAGGAAAGAGATGATTGGCCAAAATGGAAAGAAGCAATTGAAGCAGAATTGAAATCACTTGCAAAGAGAGAAGTATTTGGGCCAGTAGTTCGTATACCGAAGGTGAAAACCAGTGGGATATAAATGGGTCTTTGTGTGGAAAAGAAATGAAAAGGGTGAAATTGTGAGACACAAAGCACGTTTAGTTGCACAAGGATTCTCACAAAGACCTGGTATTGATTTTGAGGAGACATATTCTCCTGTGGTGGATGCAACTACTTTCAGATTCTTAATTAGTCTGGCAGTAAGACATGGACTTGATTTACGACTAATGGATGTTGTAACAGCTTACTTATACGGCCCACTTGATAGTGATATATACATGAAACTCCGGAAGGTTTCAAGTTGCCTGAAGCAACTGGTTCGCGTTCTCGAGAACAACATTGTATTAAGTTAAATAGATCCCTTTATGGATTGAACAATCAGGGCGTATGTGGTACAATCGCCTTAGTGAATATTTGTGAAAGAAGATTATAGAAATGACCCTATAGCCCTTGTATTTTCATAAAGAAAATTCGGGTCAGGTTTTGTGATTATTGCTGTCTATGTTGATGATTTGAATATTATTGGAACTCCAGAAGAGATTCCAATAACAGTGGAATATTGAAAAAAGAGTTTGAAATGAAAGATCTTGGTAAGACAAAATTTTGTTTAGGCTACAAATTGAGCACCTAAAAGAAGGAATCCTTGTGCATCAAACTACATACACAGAGAAGGTGCTCAGAAGTTTTATATGGATAAAGCACATCCGTTAACACCCAATGGTTGTAAGATCACTAGATGTTGATAAAGATCCTTTTCGCCCTCGGGAAATGATGAAGAGTCTTGGTCCTGAGTACCATATCTAAGTGCAATAGGAGCATTGATGTACCTTGCTTCTCCTACAGACCGACATATCATTCTCTATCAATCTATTAGCAAGGTTTAGCTCATGTCTAACCCGAGGCATTGGAATGGGGTTAAGCATATATTTCGCTATCTACAAGGTACGAAGATAAAGGTTGTTCTTTTCTAACACTCCAAAGAAGAATTAGTTGGTTTTGCAGATGCAGGGTATTATCAGATCCTCATGTTGCTCGATCACAAACTGATATGTATTTACATATGGTGGTACCGCAATTCTCTTGGCGTTCCATGAAACAAACCATTGCTGCTACTTCTTTCTAATCATGCAGAAATTTAGCAATTCATGAGGCTAGTCGAGAATGTATATGGCTAAGGTCTCTAATTCAGCACATACAGAAGATTGTGGTCGTTTAGTGGAAAACAAGCTCCGACTACATTATATGAAGACATGCAGCCTGTATTGCACAACTCAAGGAAGGGTACATTAAAGGTGACAGGACGAAGCATATTTGCCAGTTTTTCTTCACCCATGACCTTCAGAAGGATGTGAGATTAGTGTCCACGATTGTTCAAGTGAAATTTAGCAGATCTATTTACCAGGCGCTTCCTATGCTACTTAAGAAATTAGTTCATCAAATCGGGTGCGTCATCTCAAGATCTCAACGATGTATCATGCGAGGGGAGTCAATGGCGCTGTATCTCTTTTCCCTTAGCTATGGTTTTTCCCACGGGTTTTCCTATTAAGTTTTAATGAGGCAGCATTGCCATGCGCATTATAAAATGATGTATATTTGCTTTATAATGGACATCCAGGGGAGTGTTATAAAATATTATTATTATTTTATGATGTCCATTATACCCCTTAGGTATGATCTAGAATGTTCTGGATACTAGGGTTTATTCTACAGGAAACCTAGTTTATACTTGTATATATATATTTGGTATGAATAAGAAAATAGATCAATCTTCTCCCCACAATACTTTTCTAAAACACCCTATTTTCATAACAAAATGGATTTTTTTTTTTTTTTTTTTTTTTTTTTTTTTTTATGAAAAGGTTAAAGCAACAATAAATTAAAAGTTACAAAATTTGGAGCTGTCCATACATAATTATACAATCTGAGACATGAATGTTCAAATTTCAAACAAGTGGTACCACCTAGAGTTAAGCTGAATGCATGGAAGGCGAGCAGGGAAGTGCTGCCTACGAGGGGCAATATAGCAGCTAGGATAACGGGGGTAGATGCTTGGTGTGAGGTGTGTAAAACTGCGGAAGATTATGTGTTACAACTATGTGCATTCATAAAAAAAGGTGGATATGTGCTGGGCAATATGGGGGGCGAGGAACAAGCTTATCTACCAGGGGGTAGTGGCACCACCGTGGAAGATTGTGTCTAATGCCAATAGCGCTACCAGGAACATCATCTCCCAACACTGATGCGGGGGTATTGTAGGGTGCGGTTTTGTAGTAAGGGATGTGGATGGTGATGTAGTAGCTACTGGTGTTCAGCAAAGTAGAGGGGAGATTATTCCGGATGTGCTTGAAGCAAAAGCTCTGATGTTTGGTCTCAAGATAGCGTGGGAAGCGGGTTATCGTCTCGTTATCGGATTGCTTAACTCTCATTTCGCACTTGAAGAAAGCAACGGCTCCATGGGGTTTTATATTGATTAAATCCTTCGGTTGTCAAAGCCTTTCGAGTACATTAGTTGGTCTCATGTAAGTATAAATTGTTATAAATTAGCTCATCATGTCGTTAAAAATACTTTTGTTTTCTTGAGGGAACGAGTATGGCTAGAGGATTGGGAGGACTCAATTTTAGATATTGCCGTGGAGGATATTAGCTTGTATCTTATGCTAATTAATGCTATGGTGTTTTTTCTCAAAAAAAAAAAAAAAATTCATATTTCAATTCATCTCATGCAAATTCTAAAGAATAGAGCTTTATAAATATTTCCCAATTTTTAATAAAAGTCAAAAACTAGAATTCAAATTTGGAATTCCAACAAAACTTCCTACCCGATTTGTCCAACAAAACCATTTTGTTACGACAAGTTTGGGATTCCATATTGTACTCTTATCAAAGTCAAAGCATAAGTTATTTATAAAAAAAATTTATTATTATTAATTTTTTTTTATAATTTTATATTCCAAGAATCTATTATTTTTTTGTTTTCTTTGATACCAATAATCCTTGAACATTTGCCCGCAAGAATCAAATACATGATTTGTATCATTGAGTTGAGGCATATGGAGGATTGGTTCTATAAAATATAATATAGTTTTTATTTGATTCGTCTCGTATGTTATTAATATCCAATTATTATAATTTTTATATATACAACAAAATATATTTAAAATCAAATAAGTGTATTGACATATATATACAAGTCAAAATATATCAAATTAAAAGAGACAAAGGGAGTATAGTAATAAATAACTATATAAGTGTTAAAAGCATATTTTAAATTAGATATAATGTAAAACTTTATGATAAAAAACTACAAGGTACACATCATTTGAGATAATAATTTAATTCAAGCCCTTTATTTTCATATTAAGCTTCATATTACTCTTCTTAAATGTTTGATATATTTGGAATCTTGACACTTTTCATAATTTAGGATAACTTTTCAAATTACTTTTAATATATAAAACATAATATAGTCATACGGGGTGTTGTTTGATTCGTCTTAATAAGTACGTTATTAATATCCAATTATTATAATTTTTACATATACAAAACAAAAGATATTTAAAGTCGAAGTATGTATTACTATACTATTTTTCATTGTTTATTTATTTTTAACCAAAGCACAAGTTTCATCTGATAGACTTTAACTTAAATTTTAAATAAACCTTTAACCTTTGAATAAACTTCAACATAATTATTGAGTGTGACTTTCCCAAACCATGGTGCATACAGATAAAGCACATTTTCCCAGCAATTTTATTTAACCAAAAATTAAGCTTATGGATTAATCAATAAAAAGGAAAATCTCACCACAACTCCAACCACAATAGTTATCTTTAAGTTGCTAAAAGTGAGAATATTTTTCTATTATATATTTATAAGCATCTGTTACTTTAATGAAAACTTTATTATGGTACTACTCCAAAATATTAGGGAGTACTCTATTTCATTTTGTTGGTTATAACTTACAAGTGAACAACTTCGTATTTTTTCTCATAAATTTTACTCCATTCGTCTTTTTTTAGTTGTTAGTTTGTTACATCTAAGTTTTTGACATTATTCAGTTTTTGACACTATTCATATTATAACTTTGACTCATTTTGGTGTTTAGTATGTAATGAAAAACATAGTTATATGGGATCTTGTTTGATTTGTCTCGAATTTCTCGATGTACATTTTCCGAAAATATGATTTTATAGTTTTTTATTATACCAAACTCGATATATTAATTTTATAAATTGTGTCTCGGAAGATGCGAAAAAGTATTGTAGCAAGTAAAGAAAAAGACCGGGGAAGTAGTAACATTAATCAACAAAGGGCATGTTTACTTAAGCTTAAAATCCGTTCAGTTCAATTTAGTTCAGTTCAGTTCAGCATTTATTTTGCTATTCATTAATCTTTCAAAAAAAAACTTTCAATTCAGTTCACTTAAATTCAGCTGTTTTCAGTTAAATTAAATAGGCCCAAAGTGAGGAGGAATTAGTGAATATAAAAATAAAAGGAATACTCCATTGTTTATCTTCTCCCCCTACTGCGAGGCTACTGGCCTACTAGGGTACTTTCGATACAAAAGAAAAGGAAATAGAGAGCAAAAATTAATTTAATTACTCATTAAACAAAGGCATTAATGTCAATTTCAATCAAACATAAGCCAACGTCCCTCTCTTAGTTTTGTCGTATTAATTCAGCTGTTATTATCCAACAAAAGGTTGTCCATGTGTTGACTTACAAGGCACCTTCCAAACTTTGACTTCAGATCAATTTTTTTTCTCAATATTCTTTCTTTTCTTTTCTCTAGATATTTTGGGACATTGGACATGGTGAACTGTAATATATAAATAGCATAACTGGCCTACTGTAAAGTTATATGTTTTATCAACTTGAAACTCCTACTGTAAAGTTATATATTTTATCGACTTGACACTCATACATTTTATTTCAAAGCATAAACTCTGTGAGTTTGTGACTTAAATTTTTTTTTTTTCTTTTTTAACTTAAGAATTTTGCACTACGACATGATAAAAATTGTAACTCAATAAGTATAAATTGTGACTTTAAAAAGTGCGAAATTACGAAACAATCCTCCACTGCGCAGCGGTACTCTAGATCTATACTTTCTCGAACATAGTAGCCGACTAAATAGTTAAAATCAAGCTAATAATAGTATAATACTTTAACAAAGCATTGAAAAAAATAATTACAGTATATAGAGACTATATAGATTTGTATAATGCTTACATATTTTCTCATTTATGGCTCACTTATTATTCCCTCAGTTACAAAATACTAGCTATATTAGGGTTTTTGGTACTATTTACCGTATAACTTTGGTTTACTTTGGTATTTTATACGTAACGAAAAAACATAGTCACATGGGATTTTTTTAATTTGTCTCGATCTATACTTTCCAAATATATAATTTTTATAATTTTTTTTAAATATAATTCAAGATATTTATTTTTAATGGTAAATGTGAAAAAGAGAACGTAGCAAGTGAGAAAAGATGGAGGGGGCATATATTTATTGACCTACCTATGAAAGACTCACTAATGACATGCGACCCGTTATTGACCCAACCCGTCATCTCCCTTTTAGCACAGCCTCCCCAAGACCCAATCGGTACCGACCATGTCCTGTTCCACCCAAAAACTAGGTCTTGTAGCCTCAATGCTCCCCAAAATTTTATCTATCTTACGGAGTATCAATTAAATAACCTCTATTCACTAATTAACTTAAAACTTTTTTCCTCCAATACTAGGAGTAAAAAGGCTCTTTGCATATGAAAAGAATAGTATGATAATAGGGTTCCCATATTGTCGAGATTCAAAAAACGAAATTAAAAGGTGACTCAACAAATTTTAGTTACATTGATGGAAAGTAGAAACACAGGAAAGAATTTTAGTTTCACTGATACTGAATACTTGGACAAACTAGTCTCAAACAAAATCAACTTCGCTCAAGTTTAGTACTTGTAATCAAAAGTTACGCGGAGGTACAAAATGCAAATGTTGAAAGCGAGTGGAACAGCGATAACAAAAGGACGGTGAGTGGAACTGCAATTGAGGTTACACTTACAAAAGCGAATACAATACAAGGATAACAAAGGTGGGAGAAAAAATAAATCGAAGGAATTCATACATCACACCTATATCTATCTTTTCAAACAGCATTTTTCCGATAACTGAATATCAACACCACTAAGCAACAACACATTGATCCCTACAAATTCACAAAGTTAAACGTGCAGTTGAATTGGATGACCAAGTTTATCCCTAGTCGAATTCACACCCCAGA
>PYUH01004006.1:1312640-1342640 GCA_016808085.1 Suaeda aralocaspica | reverse complement strand
CCAAAAAAAAAAATTGAAGCCACAAGCCGATGCAGAACCACAAATTGCAACTAATCAATAAAGCAAACAATAGATACTCACCAGCCCAATGCACTGCCCGACCCATGGACAGTGATGATCAAATCTTTCTACACAGTTATTGCAAATTGAGCAATGTGAACAGCGAGGAGGTCGGTAAAGCATGCAAGTGTCACAATATTTGATTTTCACTGGGATGCCATTGACCTCAACTTCTTTAATGCGAGGCAATCGCAGCTGCGGGGTTTGGCCACCCCCAGTTTCTGTACTTCCATCATAGCCTTCAGGTTCTGGGGGGTGTGCATTGCGGGGAATAATGCCAGGATCTCTTCCAGAAGTCAGCAACAAGAGGACTAAATCCTGAAAAAGGAAGAAGCATAAAAATTTGACACAGCATAGAAAGAAAGAATAACATAGGAATATAGGATCGCAGTTCTAAATTCAGATACAACATTGCAGTGCAAGGAATTAAAACTTAAAGGTTGTCCAGCTAAAGCCATGCATATACCTCTCCCCTCCCTTAGAAGTAAAACCACCAAGAAACGAGAGGTAGATATGCTACCAAGAGAAAAGGTAACAAATTTACTATAAATATCAGATATATCAAGAAGGCAACAAGAAGCGACTCGAAAGGTCAAAGGATGACGCCATATTGCCATGGACAGGGTTGAGTGGTTAAAGGATGATGCTTTACATGGAAAAGGGTAACGCTTGAATATGTTAGACAACAAAGAAATAGAAAGGTACTGGATAATGCTTGTCATATTCCACTGCAATCAGGAATTCTAAATAATTCAACCTGTCCTAGCAAGTCTACCATTCTATCCACAGTCTAAACCCTAAAGTAGAAGAAGTAAATACGGTGGCAACACTTTTTATCTTCCACCAGTGTGGTATAAGTTTAATTCTCGCCAGAATGATGAGGAGTAAGTTTGTAAGTTGGGGCCTATGAATGGTGAGACCTGGGAGAGAGCAGTCTAGTAGGATCTGTGAACCTAAAAAGCTCCATAATCCCAAAGCTCCAAAAGCACCACAAATCTGATGCTAGACAATGAAAATATAAAACTAAGACAGTAAGACGAGGCGTGTAAATTCAGTAAAAAGAACTGCGTGGCAGATTAGCAAAACTCATTCCATCAAACAAGACACAGTAAGCTTTATCATAACACAATATGAGAGATTTTAAAGACATGTAAAATTAATGCTAATATGGTAAATTGTTACAAAGGCACTAGACACCAGCTAAACAAGAGAAAAACTATGGATAAAATTGGTTTCCTATTGAAAGCAGTCCTCATATCATAGCAGTTTGATAGAAATCAAAAGAAACATGGAAAAAAAAAAGGTGAACATAAAATAGGTTGAATGTAGAAAGAGAGGGGCAAGGAGAGAGCTGTGCCCCCACATGTTTCAATGTTTTACCATTGGACGGGCAGGATAGTACTAGGCTACTAGCTTATATATTTGTAAAATAAAGGGGATAGTAGATGAGTTTGAAATCTTTATAATGTTTGTGTCTGAGACTCCTAAGGGTCTAACAGTATAAACTATATCGTATGAGCAGATAAAGAGTTTGTCTCCAACAGGAAGGGTAAACATTTGAACCCTCATCAACTAGAGGTTCCACATAAATTACATATGTCCTTATTCAGAGATTGAATCCTAACTATCAAATCAGTAAACAAATGAATGACTCTTGCTGATACCAAGCCAGATTTCAGATAGGAAGAAATAAAAAGAACAGGAACAGGCTTCAACTGAGAGAAGAATTACAGTAAGTCCATCAAAAGTTCAGTAATACACAGACTATAATATGACCTGTATGATTGCTATGACAGCAAAAGCAGACAGGAAAAATGCACCTATAATCATTGTATAATACGAAGTAGTTACTAACACAGCAGACACAGTTTTACATCACAATTACAACCTGAGACCCACAACAGATGAGGATAGAATTTCAAACACATAAATACCCTTAAAAAGAGGTATACCAAGTAGGGAAGTACATGCATTTGCAATGAGCAGAAGGCTAATAATATCATTAGAGTTAAAAAGTACGTGCATAATTGTATTTTCACCTTGGGATCACAAATTGTATTATGTCCAGCTCCTTGAAATAAGCCCTGTTTTTAATCAATTATGTTTCAGCGCAAATTACACTGGTCATTTAGTTCAGCTAACTCAATCAACCAAGCCATAGATACCAACTCTAACAGTGATGATCCCAATATGAAAAGTCATTAAGTCAAAATTAGAAGAATCTAACTGAAATTTTCAGTGAAAAGTTCTGCTTTCGCAATAATAATCATCTTGAGAGTGGGTACAAGAAATAAAAGAAAAGGGGATTGGAAAAGCATGAGAATGCACAACATGAGAAGGAAAGGAGAGTATAAAAGAGAGAGAGCTCACATAGACTGTAAACACCACCACAACTACCAAGATTGAAATTCCCCAATTATGAGGATAAACATGCATCAGCTTTCTAGCAACAAAAACGCAAAAAACTGCAATGGGGGCAACGATGAGGAAAATGGTCAAAAATAATGATCTCACATCTGGTCCAAATATTAGCCGCCCTTGAAACAAAAATTTCTGCAGAGTAACAACCAATAAACTAATAGTTAGTAAGCAGAAAGCCAAAAGAGCACTGGACATTGTAAAATAAAACATTCAAACGAAATGCATAACTTGTCAAAACGCCCAAAGAGTGCACCAATAAATAATGAATTCAACAATAATTCAGACAGCAAAGGTCATGGAAATGGGTACAAAAATTGCAAGCATTTCGAACCAATTTTTTTTATCATGTAGTCATGGACATTAAAATTAGACCCTTCTCACAAATAACATATACTGTATTTACTGTGATTATATCAACACAATCACCATGAAGTATCAACTACCTAGTACCTAAACAACCGTGGAAGTAATTGCAAATGGAAGTCCGACCACATCAACATTCTCATTTTCAATCCCAATTGGAGCAATACAAGACTTTACCACACCTTTCAGTCTCTCCCATCTCCACAGCCATTTAATATACTCCAAATGCGACAAAGAAAGTTGATTAGAGTAGTCATTCAGTTCATCATGATCTAAAAAAAAACTTTCCAAACTCCTTCACCTTTTCAAAAGCCTCGTATACATATTAGCTCAGCACACAATAGGGTTTAAAAGGAGAATGCAAAGTAAACAACATTCAAGTTCATTATACAAAAATCTTCCAACAATATCAAAACCACAATGCACCCAACTCAAATTAAATATACCAAACAATCAAATATGAACCCTCAAATTGTTCATATTTTATTTTTCTTCAATTAAAACGATCAAAAGAACAAACCTTTTTTCACATAAACAAAAATCCCCAAGATTTTTGCTCCATAAATCAAGATAATCAAATACATTCGATTACCCCCAATAAAACATACTGACATTTCACAACTAAATCTACAAATTAACATCAAAATACAAACAACAAACTCAAAAATAGGGAAAAACAAAAGTGCCCAAATGCAGCAAACAGTAAACAAGATCAAACCCCCCCCCCCAAAAAAAAAGAAAAATCAAAAAATAAAATTAAAAAGAATGAAAGAAAGAAGAACATACATTATTGCCTTTCCAAGTTTGGAAAACCCTTAAATCCAAAGACCCGGATGTTGGATCCGACTTCTGAGAAGGCGGTGGCACGACGTACATCTCTCTTTAAAACCCACCTTCTTCTTTAAATTTTTTTGGGGTTTTTTTCGTTTTCTTCAACCAAAAAACCCAGAAATGAAGAAACTTTTTGAAACCCCAAAAAAGGGGGGGTAAAAAGGGGGAAACTTTATTCTAGGGTTTTGTGGGAAAACATTGTAGTAAGCAAATTTAAAAGTAAACCCACAAAAAAAAGTGAAAAAAATTTCAAAAAATTAATAATAAAAAATCAATTAATTGAACTGCAAGAACAAGAAGAAGATGATGATGAAGGTGTGAGGGGGTATTGCAGCTTCTTCAACCAGGGTTTGGTGTTTTTTTTATCAATCATAATAAAAAAACAATCTTTTTTTTTTAATTTTTAATTTTTTTTAAAAAAGATTGTAATTTTTTTTTAAAAAAATTTTATTTAGGTGAAAATGGTGGTGGTGGTGGGGTGATGAAGAGGAAGAAGGAGGAAACTTTACAGGATGTTTAAAAGAGAAATATGAAAATGATAACGTGACTTGGTCTGGTCCATTTAGACAGCTTTTCAATTACAATTGCTTCTTCTTCACAACTCACTTTTTTAATACAATAATCTGTACATTTTTAGTTACTGTGTTTCTTTTACATTTGTTACTTTCGAGTTTCGATGTTTTGCTTTAGTTGAGTTTGTTTAACATTTGTTACACTCGATGTTTTGCTTTAGTAGTTAAAAAATTTATTGTATGTAATAATTAGGACTTTTGAATAGTGATCTTATGAATACAATCTGTTTTTTACACAAAAAAAATTCTCGCACCAGATTTCACCAATTTACTTTCTATAAAATCCCAATTCCTTCATTTTAGAAAAATTTACGCTAAGCAAACAATAAAATCTCATTGGCTTCTTCCAAGTAAAGTAATTTTTTTTATGTACGTACTAATGTAACTATTATTAGAATTAAAATGAATAAATATGCTTATAGTAAATCAATAGGAATGTTTTTAGCACAATATAGTACTACCTTTTAGGGAGGTTTTTTTTTACCTATTTGCACTTTGACTTTTAAATTTGTAAATGTAAAATTTTGACCATTATGTTTTGAAGGAATTATAAACGCTAATAACTCCATGTGAATGATTTAATACATCAAACATATGAAATTGTATTGGAAATACACATTTTACTTCATAATTCAAAGCATATGTTTTAGTCTTTCATCACTCATCAAAAGAAATCCAGCCTACAATCATCATATGACAATTGACAATCACATGACTTTTCACTTGCCCTCTTCATTCCCCTTGAGTCCTTTTCTAGTCCATTGTCTCATCTATGCATCTTTGCTACATCACATTGTAATTTTTGAATTCTTGTTGTCGCGATAAAAACAACCTTAAACTTGTATAACATAACTCACATAAAATACATAGCAATTTGTTTTTATACTACAAGTACAATTACATCACATTCAAAGGACAAATTATCTAAGATGTCATTATAATTTTTAAAGCATGGTGTATCGGTATCTTAAATGCAATTTGTACTTCAGACAACGACAACAACATTAGTTAAACATCATCATACTTTGTGACTGAAGCCTTTGCTCCAAACAACCATATACATGCCCACAAGGCCACAATGTGTGTAAACTTGACAATGGCATGAATTTCGCTACTTAAACCTTACAAACTCTATTACGGAGTATAAAAAAAAAAACAAAGAAAAAAGCAACAAAACTGAACTACGCTAATTTTATTAACATCTTTTTGGTACGACTCGCTACTTTCAAACAACTATGTCAACTTGTAAATACTCAAGACAACTCAGACCATAGTTACAACAGACTGATGAAAAGTTACAGCTTCATAGAGCTTCGGCTTTAGCACTCCCTGAAGCAGTACAATAAACGCCAGCCACCTCTACAGTTAACTGCTCCTTATGCATTTGTGCAACCCAACTGCACATTTTCCAGCAAGATATCAGACTAATAACAATTGAATTCATTAAACCTTCTTGATTAATTTCTCAAAAAAGACATTGCTTGACATTTTAAATCAAAATTAGTACCTGCTCAAGCCATCAGAACCACCACCTGTACTCTGTCGGCGCTTTTCTCTCCATTTCTCTCCCCACATTTTGGCCTCGGCTACAGCCTGCTCTCTAGTAACACCATCATGGTTCAGTGGCTTAGTTGCGTCCATGGAGCCCATATCAATAGGGATTCCCTCAGATATACTCCGTGGACGATCATGCTTCTTTGATGTCAGATAGTTCATGGCTAGAACCACATCATGCATGGTAGGGCGAGCATTGGCTTGGTCTCTGATGCACATGGCTGCAATCTCTACAGCCCTGTGCAGTGATGACGAGGAAAACTGGCCATTCAACCGAGGATCTGCTAACTGCAGATGGTTTTTCCGATCTTTCAACAGCGGACGTGCCTACAATCACAAAACTAAACTTAAAAAGTCGGAGTCTCAGACAACTTTAACCTGTTTTTTTATTACCACTCTTATCAGAGATGGAAGACAGTGACAAAAGCAAAATTGTGTTGATCAGAATATGCTAGACAACACGATAAGCAGAGTTGTAATCCAGCTCCCTAAGATCTTGAATTCTTAAGCAAGTTAATGACAGAATACAAGATTCTTTCATTTTCTGAGATACATTTATCACATGAAATTGAGCTTCTAAGCAAAATCAAAGAATACCCCAACTACCATTCTACCAAGTAGGCAAGTACTACTGTACGGAGTCTTAATCACATGACTCAATGTATCCCGGTTTACAAGATAAAACAATTCAAGTGCAATAATACCACTATCCATATGGAATTAGAAGTGACAGAATCTATGATAATTTAAAACTTCAGATTTATCCAACCAAAAGGTGGACAAAGGCAATTGCTTGAACGAGGACACAGTTCCAACTAAGTTGATCAAGGAGCAGAAAGCACATAAAGATTAAAGACGAGTTTAGACATTACCCAATCAACAAGAGAAGTTCTTCCACCACGATCAACTGCTTTACGTCCACTAATAAGCTCCAACAAGACTACTCCAAAACTGAATGTGTCAGACTTTGCTGTCAATTTACCCGTCAAAAAATACTCTGGAGCACAATACCCATGGGTACCCATGACTCTTGTGGAAACATGAGAATTATCTCCAACTGGACCGAATTTAGCTAGCCCAAAATCAGAAAGTTTTGCATTGAACTCATTATCTAGCAAAATGTTGGATGGTTTCAAGTCCCTGAAAATAACAGATGGTTTTGCTTCACTGTGTAGGTAGTCTACTCCTTTTGCTGTACCAGCTGCAATTTTCATTCTTGTGTTCCAGTCTAGTGGTTTCTTGTCAGGTGGAAGGTCTGCAAAATTAAACGCATTGAAGAATTCATGATAGCATTGAAAATTTACTAAAACAAAATCAGGGAAAAGCAACTTCAACAACACTTGTACAAGCAAATAAAATCCACCACAGCGACACTTCTAAAAAGTATCAGTTTTGTTATATAAGTATTAATGACAATGTAACATAGCAGTATGCATAGAGACATTAAAAAGTATGGTACCGTAAAGATGAGCTGTGCATAGAGACATTAAAAAAATATAGTACCGTGAAGATGAGCTTCAAGTGATCCCGAGGGCATAAATTCAAGCACAAGAAGACGCTGACTGCCTTCAGCACAGTAGCCAATCATATTTACAAGATTTGGGTGCCGTAGAAGAGAAAGCATGAGAATCTCCACTAAGAACTCTTTCTCACCTTGAAGACCTGTTGGATTCAGCTTTTTAACAGCAACAACCTACAAACAGTTATGTATTAACACATAACAAGAGAACAGATTAGAGCTCATCAATTCAAACTCACTATCCAAAGATAAAAACCAAGGGATTTACACGTACATTTACCTCACCAGTACCCGGAAGCATTCCCTTATAAACAGACCCAAACCCACCTTCCCCTAGGAAAGTGTCCGGGTGAAAATTTCTTGTTGCTGCAACAAGATCTTTATATTCAAACACATTAGCTTTACCATGACCCTGGCTTACATTATTGGTAGTCGGAGACTGCACTTTGGATTCTGTCACAGTTTTCGCCTCATGTTTATTAGCGCCTGCAACATTCAACCAAGAGAAATACAAAGCATGAATGGCATGAAAGAAGTAATACAGCTATATTCTCACTATTGAGACCTCTTAAAAGAGCATGAACCATTGCAATAGCCAATAAGTTAAAGTACGTTCAATTAAGCCACTATTTATCACATGGTTGACGAAACACACTGATGCAAAAATGCAGATTATGGACCTCACAACATAAAGTATAAAAGTTTAAGAAAATTGTGGTGTTTAATCAAAGACTGTTCCATGTTAAACCCTTACAGTATCCACATTCTCATGTAAGACACAAAAAGGTATCGAACATTCGACACAAACAAGTAATGCAACAAAAATCAGCCCCAAATGATTCTTAGTTAGCGGGTTCATTCTCGAATTTGATGAAACTACTAGCAAACAGATTGAACTAAATTATGAAAATGAATCCCAAGTTACAGAAAATTTAAGACAACCCATCAAATCATGTATTAAACATCCTTCATGAATAATATTATAAGATTATGATAAAACACTCAGATACTAGCACATATGTCATCAAGCACTCAAAGCAACCTCCTACAGATCAAACCTCACCAAACTCTAGAATCTTTAATTACACTAATTAATTAATTAATTATAGTAATCACTAATCAACCAAATAATATTTTTATATTTCACATTTGTACAATTGGTAATGTCTTAGTCATTAGTCAAATCCATCTTCAAGCATGCCTTAAAGTAAAAATTATAAATTAATCAAAATTATACCAAGAAATCAGAATAAAACACTGAATAAATTCTAAATTACTGCATGAAAACAGAACTAATTTATGCAAATTATAAATCAGTGTAATTAACAGTAAAAAATGCAAACATCCAATAAACCCCACCAATATTAAGTAAAAAATTAACATAAGTGAACTAAATTCATGATCAAAGCAAAATCATAAACAACCTAAAATTATAGAAATTCCATTGATCATAATTTCATAAGTCGAAAAAACAAAAGAATAAACAAAATGTGATTAATGTCTTAATAAAACAGAAACAAATTAACAAATAACAAAATTCAACAAAAACTAAAGAAAAAATAAAAATGATCATGGAAAAAAGATTCTTACCCAAATTTTTATTAGGGGTTTTAAAAGTTTCTGATTTATTCTTATTGAATTCTTCATAATTTCTCCTCTTCCTCCACCCAAAACAAAGACAATCAATCATTTGCTTCAACCCCAAAAAAATTAAAATAAAATAAAATAAAAATTCCCTCTTTTTAATTTCTATTTAAAGAAATGAAAGAACTTTAAAGATTAAAGGTATAAACTTTGAACCAAGAATAAGAATTTCAAAATTGACAAGTTAAATCACATTTAAAGAATTTTTGCATTAATGGGTTTTTAATGAAAATTGATATAATTAAGTAATGTGATTAAGAAAAATTAAAATACCCACAAAAAAAAATAAATGAAAAACCTCAAAGTTAAGCAAGAAAAATGAATTTGTGGGGAAAAAAATGTGAGGGTTTTAAAAAAGGAAAGAAATTAAAAAAACAAAAAACAAAAAAAAAAACAGAGGAATTTGACAGAGTGCATTTATACAGGGGTTTTCAGGCAATACTCTCGATTCCCTTTCCCTTTCCTTTTCCGGTTTCTTTTTCGGTTTCCCTTTGTTGGGTTGTTCTTTTTTCGTGTTTTACAATTTCACATTCTTGGCATGGAATTATGAAGAAATGTGGAATATTTATACACTACTCTCACGTGTCCATGACTCTACTCTTAATTTTGTACCCAATCCTACGCTTTTTCACGAATTTTTTCCGTTGGGTAGGACTTGTATGACTGTATGGGACCGGGCGATTGGTCGTATGGTGTGATTATTTTATTACTGTATATAAAAGATCTAATATTTTCATTAAGGTAAGTCTTCATATCAAATCATAATTTATAATCTATCTTCATTTTATATTAGTTGCGACAAAAAATATTGCATGAACTTCTAGGCAGAATTTGTTTGTAAGAGTAAAAAGTTAGAGATGAATACGAAGAGGAGAGAAAGAAAGAAAAGACAACTTGAATAGGGAAGAAAACATTTGTTGCAAATTATATGAAACTTTCATTTTTAGAAAATGTTGCAACTAATATGAAACGGAAATAGTAAATAAGTGACCATACTATTAGCCAATAGTATATATGTAGAACTCTATGTTGTAACAATAACACGAAACTGATGTGTTTCATCAACAATATATAAGATCAATAATCGGCAAAAGAGAGGTGATATTTATTAGAGGAGTAATTTGACAAAAACAAAATTAGACTTTGTTACGGAATAAACAGTGTGTGTAAAACTTCATAAGTCCTAATACAAAAAAGTTCAAAAATAGACCTTGATTAAGTAACCATAGCCTACAATGTACCGTAAATTTCAAGGGTGTTGTCCCCAAACCTCATACTGGGGATTGTAGGAAATGTCGACCCTAGGGCCTGATTAGTGAGTTCATCGTGATTAAATTGTGAAGTAGGAGCTAATACAAATTTCTACATCCTAAGGATTATGTATAGTATTTTCCTTTATATATTCTAGACTCATATATATTCTAGACAAAGTATTTGATATATCCAACACTATAGGGTATGATCGTATTGTACAATTTCATGATTCCTACTTATGGTATAATATTAAGAATCATAAAATTAAGGTCATTGAGGTTCACGAAAGTGGTATAATACCATCTCTCATGAGATATATGATAATTTAGTTAGTTGGAGTTTCTCCCAATTTTACAAAATCCTAGCATCAATTCTCAATTTTCATCGCCGTTCTTGTGGCTGTTAAAAATTAAAAATAAAAGATAAAAAAATAATAGTTATGGTCATATCTCATTCGTGAGATGACTAGATGAGAAATGAAAACCTACCTATAAAAAATTTATGAACCGAATGGATGTGGTTCATTTTGGCATTGATGATATAAAGGTATCTTATATTACTATCATTAGATACTCGAATTAAGGGTATCCAATACTACAATTACATATAGTGACTGAGGTGTCATATTTAAAATAAAAAAAAAGGGGCTACTACCAATTTAGTCCACACTCCTAGGGCATGTCTACTTCAGTTGACCTGAAATGAATCGAACTGATTAGAGCTAAATTAAAATGAATTGTACTGAATTGATTGGAGATGAACTGAACTGAATTAAACTGAAAGTTTTTATTATATTTTTTTAGAGAAGAGCTGAGTTGAACTGAACTAATGTGAACTAAATTAAACTGATTTTAAGTTGAAGTAAACAGACGCGGGTCTTCGAACTTTTTTAATGATATTTCCACCATTTCAACAATCAAAAGCAATGTTAATTTAGCTATTTTTATATTCCAAAACAAGCTGTAATTTTGTTTTGAGCCTTTTGTTTTTCAGTTATTTCATTAGTTCCTTAATTGAAGCTAGAAAAAGTGAGAGATTTAGAAGAAAATCACCACTTTCTTCGAGGAATATTGAGGGTGCACCAAAATCAGCTAACTTTAGATCTAAAGACTAAAATTCCCAACTGCTTCACCCGTAAAAGACTAAAAGTAACCTCCAAATATTTTGCTCAACGTTTTCTTATAGGCAAAGATAGCATGAACACAATTTACAAACTTAAATTTAATTAATCAATTCACAAAAGGCTGAAACCCACATCATTTCACGTTATAAAGCATGCATTGCCTTTATTCTTTGGTTTTAAATGCTTTTTTCAAAGGCTGAGGCATGATCTTTTGAAGTCTTACCAAATAAGCTCGTTTTATATAAGTTTTTGTACCTAAACAAGGTGTAAACCTATATAACTTCTCATGGTCACTAATAGAAATTAATAATGGCTTCATAGTGAAGTATATCGTACGATACAGTACTTTATTCCCCTCTAACCATAAGAATCAAGAGGAACCAGCCTTAAGATTTACAGAGGGTAATGTGAGACTGCCTACAGGCTACAGTTACAAAATTTATAGATGTACTATTTATATGTATATTACATCGCTGACACAGGAACCTTAACGACTGTACTCTTCTTTTTATTGCAGTAAGACTGAAGCTGCCCTTCGTCGATTGTTCCCAAACCAGAAAGTCGTATGCCATACATTTTCAATCTCCGGATGTCTCGGATAATTGGAGACTGCCAAATCCTGTCCCACCAACCTGGCGGGAGAAGTGGTGTATATGCACATTGATGGGGTTGCCCATGGCAGCTCAATGGACCTGCAAATCTGTTCCAAGCATGCCCCCATCCGATTTGATTGCTCAGTCCACTTCTCAGTAGAGTGCTCTGAAAGCTGCTGAGGAACGAAAAACTGTGGTTCGTGGTGGCATTTTCATCTGAAATTCGGGGGAGAGTGTGATTCTAGAAAGTTTTTTAAAATCTCAAAAGGAAGAATAAGAACAGCAAGACAGGAAGTAAGGTCATACCGAGACTTTGAGCTGCAGCTAAAGCTGCAATGAGTTGGGCATAGGTGGTTCCAACTCGCCTATTGGCACCTGAAACAACAGCATATCTCGCACGTGATGCAAGAAAGAAGTCGACAAATGCAACCCATCTAGGTGCTGGGCCCCAGTCCTTAACCCTGAATTCGGAAGCATGCGACCTGCTGACCTCAAGAGAAATATTGTTTCTAAGAAGTTTGTAGTCGAAATAAAGAACCTGCAAAAACCATTATAATGTTAACAGAATCACACACATTGCTGTAGGTTCTTTTAATTTCTCAGCTTCACCTCTTGAATGTAATTCATGACTTTATATAATGCCTCATTGTCGCTGGTTACAATCCACGTGAATGTAAACAACAACAACAAAGTCTTAGTCCCAAAATTAAATCAATACCTCGGCAAATTCTTCAACACTTGGCTTGATTGTGCGTATGAAAGATGGGGTATCAGAGACCAAGACCACTTTGGGTCTTGCTACCTGTCCCAGGTTCTGCACAACTTTTCTGATGCATCTTAGAGCTGCTTGCACTGGCCACAAAGACCTACACAAAGCACAAACAGCAAATTCTCTCAACAATTGGTGGTCCAGACACATTGGAAATAAATTATACCGAATGATTGCATCTACACAAAAGCATGACAATGCACATTCAAACTTGAGAAACATGATAAATGCTTACCTAGAAGTTTTTCAAACTTCCAGTACATTTGTGAAATTATTTACTGAAAGCATGACAATGCACATTCAAACAATGATTGCACCTACATAAAAGCACGGCGATGCACATTCAAACTATGATAAATGCTTACCTAGAAGTTTTTCAAACTTCCAGTACATTTGTGAAATTATTTACTTAATTCCGAAAGTCAAAATTACACATACTGGGATAATTTTTTGCTTTCCTTATTCTGTCAAACAACTCCTACCTCTTTGCTATCAAAATAATTTACCCTTACTTTTTTCTCTTTCACTATCAATCAATCAATCAAAGCCTTAGTCCATAATTGGGTCGGCTACATGAACCAAAATTAATCATATTGAGATTTGTCTTGTCTATTAAAAGTGACAGGGTCATATTGAGATGGAAGCAGAAAGCTCTAACATATAAGCAAGCAACTATATTCTTCTGATCATGTCGCAGTAACTAGATGGACAATAGCACACCCATTCATTTTAAAGCAACCAAGGTTCCTTGCAACTAAAATTAACACCAGCAAATCAAGCTGACAGTATCACTCAGAGGAAAAAAAACCAATCTAGCCAACCCCAAACTATTTTGGGAAGGAGAGATATACATATTCTCACATTTCAGGAGCTGGCAGATTAAAAATTATTAAACTTTAAGGAGCTGCCCGATTAATTATTCTTCACAGAGCCATCCTAGCATTTTATCTTTTAAGTCCTCAGCTGATAAGACAGTCAAATCAGTCATAACTTATATTAGGGTGATTGGTGATCCATCAAGGAGGACTCAAGATTCAGAACCTCTAATCGCAGTGGCTATAATAGGTAGTAAAGTAATCAGCTATTTGAACCAGACAAACTTTTTCGGTTTTGCTGTTTCATAACTCTTCTCTTCACTAGGGGTTTCTGCAGCGTGCTAGGTTTTTCTATCATCATCATCATCTTTAGATGGTAATGTCAAATGAAATAGCACAGCTCATGACCACTGAATCATTGATAGTGACAAAGTGTGCATCATCCCGTTCCCAAAATGCCTACATGTTTCATCCACATGTAGCAGCATAAAAAAAAAAAACCAAACACTTGTTCCCTCTTTCTCTATTGTGATGCAAGAAACTTTTATTTACCACATTGAGTTTGATTGCTTAAAAATCGAAATTGAGGCATAACTTTAGGCACTTAATTTATTCAGGGGCTAGCTTTTGAGTTAGGAATTGTTGATAAAGGGACATATAGTTATTCCCCCTTGTCATTAGCACTAAGCTAGTTCTGAAGGAAAACACTATTTCGTAGCAACTTATATTGTCAGCTAAGTTTTTGTTATACAATCCTTTCACCTAGGAAAGTTAGATTGGACGATGTGGACAGGACAACAGATTGGATTTCAGTTAATGGGAGAAAAAAAAAGGATCACAGCCTAATGAAAGACTAGCATTATGATTGCACTCTAAACACTACCTGTTCTTTCCAATGCTACAAAGATACACTAATTTTCCAAGTAAAGGTTTGCCTCATTACAGTACCTGCTCATTAGCATCCGAGTATGCAATGTTATATCTGGTTCTTGACCATTCGCAAGAACAGAATTAACGGCGGCTTCAATACTTGCAGAAGGTGATATAAGAACTCGCATTAGTTCTCCGAAAACATTAGGCCTAGAGTTAAGTTCTGGTTTTCCAAACAGCTCAAAAGCTGCACTTCTCATCTCAGGGTGCACATTTTTCAAGAAAAACTGAGCTGCCACAGCATCTGTTGTATTTTGCAACCTGTAAAGCAGAACTAATTTAAAATCTGCAGACTATGAAATTCAACAAAGAGAAAAATTAAATGAAATGTCTATCAAATTTTTTCATACCAAATTATAGGCTGCTGCCACTTCCTCCAATTGCTACAAAGAATGTTTGTATGCAGAGGCTTTTGAAAATCATCAATGCGAACAACCAAATCACGGCCATATTTTGTCACACAACCCTTCTTTCTCCATAAATGTTTGACTTCTTTCAAGGTAAATGAGACATTGCTGTAGGTAATATAGTCTCCAAAAGGATATTCACCCCTGAAGTAAGAAATAGAGGACGATCAGCACTTGACCAAGACATCAGCTCATCAGTTATACTACTTAGGTTTAAAACAGTAGCACATCATGCTCCTAATAAACGAATAACATTGGTGTTTCTCGATTTGCCTGATTATGGCCAGTAGATTAAGAGTGTAGTGATATTCAACCCACCACACTATTCAAATAACAGTGCGCAAACAAGCCACTCGTCATAGATATTATATGTTTCCTGAGATCTACAAGAGGTAAAACACCACTCGCTTCATGTGGAGTAAGACATTCAAGAAAGTATACTAGTACAGAAAGCGAAAGGCTTGAAAGAGAACCAATATGCCTGGTTTGCCCGATAATCAAGGAACGATTCAACATGATGCTCAATGCTGCAGCCGTAAGAATCTTGTACATTTCATTTCCAAATCCAGCTTCAGATGCTTTTGCTATAACAAAACCATGCTGACAAAATTTATCCGGAGCGAGCTGCCGAATTCTTGAAGGACCTAAATTTCCAAACAGGTAAAAATTAAAACTAGCTCAAATCTCACACCTTCAAAAGAACAAGCTAGCTGACCACCACAAACGCGTTTCAGCCACCTCTGACACAAATGCTAAACTCAACACATTAGATTCATGAACATCACCAAAAAGGTGTCACACCATCAGAATGCAGCTGCCTGTCTAAAGTCAACCCCATTTCCATATTTTTCTTAAAAATCACAAATATAACATGTATCATTATTTCACAAGTATTAAACCCACATTTTAATATAAATAGCATCAATTACTCCGTACATTGTATATTTCAAGATTTAAAACTTCATAAAAAAAGTATCTTTACATACTAAATAAATCATTTTATATAAATCAACTCAAAAGAACTTACCAAAACTTCAAGTAAACACAATTAAAGTACAAATATAATTTCTAAACCCTAGTATTCTTAAATTCATGTCATATTTAAATCTAAGATACACATGTTAAATTACATTGTCAGAAATTCAGAGTTCCTTAATAAAACAGCAACCTTTATTTACCATCAAAAACAAAATTAAAAAAATACAACAAAAATAACCCAAGAAAACAACATACATAAATAAATTAAATTAAAAATAAAATAAAATTACCATTAATTAAAAAATGATGATTAATCAACCTACGAACACGAATAGACTCTTTCCAAGCAGCAAAATCATCACCATAAACTTCACCCATTTCTTCAACAGTAGCACACGACGTCGTTTTGGATTCCCCTTCACTAGTTTGAGGAAAAGAAGACGAAGAATTCAAAGAAGAAGTAGAATTTAAATCTGGGTTATTTACAGAAATTGAAATTAAGGTAGAATCAGAGATGATTTCAGAAGGAAAAACTACTTCAGTAGAAGGATCAACAAGTCTTAAACTCAATAAAATTAACCCAGAAATTGTAATTAAACCTATTAATATAATTAATGATTTAATTGATTGTATTAACAACGTTCTTTTCTTTGAAACCATTATTCTCATTTTACTGCAAAAAAAAAAAACCAAGTTTGGATCTCTAAATGTAGAAGAAAGCTGACGTGGCTTTTTTTTTATTTTTAATGTTTTAAAAAGGAAATGAGAGAAGAGATGTCAGATGAAAGGAAATATATACTGGTGTCAGTATGGTGGTGTATGTTGTGGATTGTAAATTTGTAAGGTCTATGACATAAACTGATGGCAGTAGGTTTTTATAGCATGGGAAAAATATATATTATCTCAAAGTATATTAGTTATAATGAATTGACATAAAATAAAGGCGAAAAAGAGATATTATGTATATAATTGCAATTAATATAATACAAGATAGTATTAAAGTTAAATAAATAAAGTTTATTGTCGGTGGATTAATTTTAATTATGGGGTTGGATTGTTATTTAATTACAATTTGAGAGTTCCTTTATTATTTGAGGGAAAGGAAAATCCTTGAATGACTCCTTGTTTAGCTTAGATTTGGAAGTGAAGCCTACTTTATTAGGTGGGGCTTGAGGGTGGATTCTTTTATTGACTATCATCACTTTGGTTTGAAATTATAATCCGGCAAAGTTATGTTATGTAAAATATGCTAATTCATAAATAATTAATGTTTAAATAAGCTCTAAAGAATAAGGCCTGAATTACATTTAGTTCAAAGTTAAGGTTCGCAAATTATAAATTACTGTATAGATTAATAAGATATTCATGCACCTTTTTGTATATCAATGTGAATCTTGAGAAAACGAAAACAAAATAAGTAAATTAAAATGCACTTTCAATATAAATTAAGAGAGTTATAAAGTGTTTGCCAAAATATTATGCAATACATATTTACTTGGTCGAGTTGTCGTACAAGTTTTTTTTTATTATTTTATTTATTTAATTATTTATATCTTTATTTTGTTCATCAAATTATCGCTCAACGTCTTATTGTTTTATACCTATTTGGTCAATTAGCCATGAAACACGTGATGCTTGATTGCTTGTGCCTTCAAGGTCAACAAGTACATGGTCCTAAATCCTAATCACTCAATGTGCCATCAGGCCCACCAAATCACTCAATGTGTTATAAGGCCCAATAAACAAGGGCCGCAACTATTTGCGCATTAAAGCTTAACAATTTACTCGCAAATTCACAATTAACACCATCAAAGAGATTAGACCTCGTTCAAAGCCCTTTCTACAAATTGCACCATTTTATGGATTATTATCCCAATACATCATACTCCCCTCACAAATAGGGGTGTGCAAAATCGGACATCGGAACCAAAAAAATTGGTTCCGTTTCGGACATCCGGAAAAACCAAATCGAAAATCCGGATACCCGGTTCCGAATTATACACCAAAATTTTCTTTGAAACTTATATTTTTACTCTTAAAAAAACGGATCATAAATCCGGAATTTGTTTTCCTTAAAAATCCGGAATCCGTTTTTTTAAAAAAAAATTTCATTCCGTAACCGGTCCGATTTTCGGTTTAAATCCGGACATCCGGTCCGTTTTCCCGGGTTTCAAAAAAACAGATCGAATATCCGGATTTTCGGAACAGAAAACCGGACCGGAAATGGAATTTTTTGCACACCCCTACTCACAAAGCCTACAAAACTACAATTGTATATGTTCACATTCTTTTTAAGGAAAAGGTTGGCCATTTAATTGATATAAATAGAGGATGAAGCAATTACATCAGAGATCCAAGTAAGGCCTCCATCAAGCCAAACCTTATCACACGCTGATGCACTCGCCATTTAGCTAAGCAATGGACAACAATGTTACAATTACGATAATAAACACTATAAAAGAATTAGGAATGCTAACTAGGGTGTCTTCAACAGTAAGCCGAACGTAATGGCCCCTCAATGAGACATTACACAAAGCCTGAACCACGGTTTGACAATCCCCCTCAACCACAACCTGCTACAGTGCTACCACACCTTCTCCACATCCACTCGGACCGCGCATAGAGTTGCGTGTGCTTCAGCCAGTTTCGCGTCTTACCCTAGCCTACGGGAACAGGCCTTAACAAAAGTACAATTTCAAAACAGAGTCACGGACAATCACTCCCAACCCCACTCGCCATCCCCTGTATTTAAAGAAACATCAAATTTGATCTTAATCATCCCCTCCGCTGGAGCAACCCACCTGCCAAAGAAAAACTCACCATGAATCTTCGAAGGAACAATGTGCCTTTTATACTCTACTAGCATATCACATGGTCTTCCCTGGCTAAGATAGGAAAAGAGGATTGGCCATTGTATAGGTCCTCATTACGGGCTGCCCAGTCCTGCCAAACCAGCATATCAAATTTATTCCTCCTACCACCATCAAAATTCTCACACACCCATGCAAACCACTGCCGAAAAGTGGTAGCATTCCTCCAGGAAAATTTCTGCTCGCCACCATCCCACATACTAGTAGCCCACCTGCAATCCCTCACAGCATGTAAATCATCTTCGTCTAACCCTCACCGAGGGCCTGTTTACTTCAGCTTAAAATCAGTTCAATCCAGTTCAACTAAGCTTAGTTCAGTGCAGCTCAGCTCAACTCAGCTCTTCTTTTATTTTGCTACTCATTAATCCTTCATAAAAAACTTTCACTTCAGTTCAAATCCAATTCGGATCTGATCGGGCCGGTTTGGTTCAGCTATTTTCATCTAAAGTAAACAGGCCCCAAAAGCATTTAGTCTCAGTCATAACTTTCCTCTTAAAGAGATACCCCATTTAATTAGCTACCTCTTTTGTATCAATTTAGAACATGTTTGGGTATGTTAATTTTGAGTGTAGGAAATGGAATCAAGTAACAATTTTTATTACCTATTGTTTAATATGAGATCTTAGTAACACAATCCATTACCTAAGGGTAACAATTACCCCACTTTGTTACCCTTCCCAACCCTATGGTAACAAAATCCTTTCCCTTTTATTTTGTTTCCTTTCCAATTCCTTAGTTATACCAAACAACTTATAATGCTAACACTTAATATTACCCTTTCCACTTGTAATTTGTTTCCATTCCATTTCTCATCCGAAATCTATACCAAACACCCCCTTAATTGCTACACTTTTTTCGAAGGGGTGTATCAAATTGCTACACTTACACTCTTATCTTACTCACTTACTGTACTTAAAAATTATATTGAGTATCAAAACCGTAATTCAAAAAGTGTATCAATTTGATTAATATGGACGAAGTATCAAAAACACAAAAGTTATACATGTAAGCATTTGCTTTGTGCAAAGTATGGTGTGAGCAATGGATTCATGTAGGAAGACGGGGGATAGGTTTAAAAGAATTCAAATTAATCATTTGGAATACTATACTTTGGAGTAAATTGCATGCAATTTATAACATTTGGAGTAAGGTGTCCCAATAATGGTTTAGACACTGTTTTTGGGTTGGTGATTTTGACACTCCTTAATCCTTATATGCAAAAAAACCAGCAAGCAAATAAAGCTTGGGAAAAGTGTAGAAATCAAAATTAAGAGTGTCAAAATCACTTATGTTCTTTTGTTAATGCTTTCTTCCATTCTCTGTGATTTCTAATTCAAAATCTTTTGTACACTATCACCAAAAAATGATTTACAGTAGCTCCAAGATCAAATAGGAAAATTAGTATCCTTCAAAGGAAATTGCGAGATTAGCAAGAGTAATAGTAAGAATTTTGCGCCTTTAACTATGTGTTGGACTGCTAGGAGAAACAAACTATAAACAAACAAGCAGTTCACTTTTCTTTTGTTTNTTTTTTTTTTTTTTTTTTTTTTTTTTTTTTTTTTTTTTTTTTACAAATTTTTGCCGTTTTTTATTTTTGACAAAGCGCAGAAACAACAACACCTAGGTGACTGTAGCCAACCTTAGCTCAAAATCGAGGGTGACATGGTTTGATTTTGAAGCATTGGGCTTATGTTAGAATGCCATTCTTCTTTTGGCACGAATAAAGTCTTGGATTTAAGGATTCTTCATTTTTTGGCATATACGTTTTTGCCCTGACTTTCATCGTGATATAAATCATGATACTCACGGCCGTAGCAAAAAATTTAAGGGCCCTGTCCTAAAAATACATAAATTAGGCCCTTATATTATTAATATTTAGATATTATATCTTATAGGCAACAATACTAAAGAAAATATGAATTTTAGAGCCTATGTTTGTTGGGACCTTGTGCAGTGGGACTCCTTGGACCCCCTTTGATATGGCTCGAATGATACTCATATATGATAATGCACGAGTTTAACCCTTTCATAACGGTAACATTTCATTAATAACTTTCCAACTACTGAGTATAATGACTAACGTGACTTCTATTAAGGAAAAGAAAAGGTTCTTTTTGGAATGCTAATCATATTAAATTAATGGTACACTTGCATCCCTATTTATGGTAAAAAAAAAAAAAAAAAAAACAAACTTAAGGTACACGAGTTAGACTTAAGCACTAAACCAAAAATTAACCAACACAAACTCTGAAACTCAACTTAAAAACATAACAAAATCTCCAAACTTGAAAAAAAAAATCGCCAAAATTTATAAAAACGCCACAAGGGTAAATGCGTCATAACTCATAACAATAGTTACTCCCTAAGTAACCTCACGCCCTCTTCTTTGTATTGTGGTTAACTCCTTCGCCCAAAAAAAAAAAAAAAAAACTGAGAAAATTTCATTATTTTCTTCTCTCAAATTCATTCATTTCTTTTTTTTTTTCCTTTCTCCCTTATATCCAATTTTTACATCACTTCTTCTTTCTCTCTCATCAATTTTCTCTTTCTAAAAATAAATAAATAAATAAATAAATAATCTTCAACATGTTCAAACCTTCAAATTCATTCAATTTTTGTTAACTTCTTTTTTATTTCAATTTTTTAATTTTTGTTTTTTTTTAATCCAATTTTCGTGCTTTGTTGCTGTTTGCTGTATAAAAAACTGGTGAGTTTTTTCGCTTTTCGTGTACATTATTATTAACTCTTATTCAGTTATTTTGTTGCTATTTAATTAATTAATTTTTTTGTTTTTGAATTTTAATTTTTGGTATGAATTTGTAATATTAGGGTTTCTTGGGTAAATTATGAATCTTTTTGTCAGTTATGTTTGATTTATTTTGTTTGTTTTGATTGGTCTTTATTTGATAAGACGTTCGTTACATAAATTAATTACTATTGAAGGTAGAAAATTAGTGTTTATTTGATAGTATAATTAGCATAATTTTTGTGCTTTTGATTACAATTTTATCATAGGATTACTACAGAATGTAGGTTGTAGTGCTAAAATGTTGACCTAGGGATTTAGGTTGTTTTTCCTTTATCCTTTAATTTTTGAAATTTTGAGCTTATTGTATTTCCTGAATTCAAGATGAGTAGAAATATGGGAATTTGAGTTGCCAAGCTTGCTACTTGGGTTCAAGTATGATTATTGAACTTATTTTCGGCTACGTCGATAATCCTTACCTTAGTTTCATTGTTGGATTTTGTGTTAATGGTTTGAAGATATGGTGGTTGGAGTGATTGTTAGTTGTTGACACTTGGGAGTTGTGTTTCTGTTAATGAACCATACAGGCATACGCTGCGAATGAACTTCACAATTATGCTTTTTTAATGTCGTCAATCGTTATGACGACCGTTAGATAGGTTTAGCTGTTTAAAGTTCTCTACTATATGGACTTACGCTGCGAATGGACTTTGCAATTATGCTCTTTTGACGTCATCATGATGACCGTTAAATAGATTTAGCTGATTAAATGTTCATTGCTGATGTCGAATTTTTGTTCTTGTTTCTTCTTGAGTTAGGTTTTTGTGTACCATTTTTGAAAAAAAAATGATGTTCCATTATTATGTTACTGCTTCTAAGTTTTGGACCGGGTTTATTTCCTTTTTAAACACTCACGATCATAGTTTTAGTGTTTCTTTTGGTATTGCCTAATTTTTCCCGCAGACCAAGAAGGCGAATTATACTAGTGAATTGGTGATTTTTGGCCCAATGCATTATTAGGTAGCGAATTGTGAATCTAATGCTACTGATTAGGTAGCTATTTTTTTTTTTTTTCCTTCTGTGACTAGTGAGCATTAGCTTCATTTTGAGAGGACAAGAGACGATTTTAGTTAGCTGTGTCAAGATTGTGTTTGAGGTTGATGGCTAGTTTGGCTACGTATAGATTTCCAATGATTAGATTACTGTTTAGAGTATAATTGATTACACCTACTTTTCATCCATGCATTGTCTGCCACTTGGCTTTGCATATAATGTGTTTGGGCTGTTGCCTGCTCTCGTATGGCGTGCTGAACTTCCTACTAGGGATTATTTTACTAGGATGACTGTGAGAGTTTTGACTGGACATCAATGGTGGAATGTGTTTTCTGTGTATAAAATGTCAAAGTTACAATCATGAAAAGTGACCATTGCTTTGCACCAAAAATTCATATATGTTGTAAAATGGTTTAATTGTACGTAATGCTACTATTATAGCTCCCTGTATTGAATGTAAAGAAGATCCTTGAAAGATGAATTGGTTTAAGAAAGTGGAACTTGAGAAGGGTATTTTGCACCCTAAGACCATGGATATGTCTTGTCATGGTTTGATAGTATAGAATATCTCATTCTAGATAAATGAATGATTGTTGTAAGAATTTGATGTGAGATATGGAACAATGGAAGGCTGTGTTGTGATTATTGTAGAACAAGAGTTTTTCCTTGCAACTGATGCTTGAAGTGATTAGCTGTATATTTAGATGATGATGAACGTATGTCATTACAAAATCTAGCTTTCTTTCTTTGCACCAAGTTGATGAAACATGATTTGAAACTGAAAGATGGTTAGATGGGTTTGATAACTATTGGATTCCGACTAACAAATTAAATGTTTGTTTGGGAAATTCATGGTTAATCTATTAGAATTGATTTGACATCGGGATAATGTATCCTTTTCAAGGGATCTTTTGGTGGAGAGTTGTAGGTATTTTGATGTGTTCTTTGTTTTACAAAAAAACCTATTCTAACTCAAATTACGAACATGGTTGATAAAAAAAACTAGTGGTGTCAAAATGGTGTTCTTTGAGAAAAGTTAAATTTAATTTTCTATTGTAGTTTGCTATCTGTGTCAAATGATTTTTATTATCATTTTTTAAAAATTTACTGGGTTTTACTCAATGTTTTGACTCTTGATGTTATTAAATCAGTCTTGTTAGCATGGTTTATAGTTTTATCCTCCTGATTTTCTCTTCTTGGTTATGTGTTTTTAACTTCATTTTGTTATCTCCTTCTTCTTTATGCAAAGTTAAGGAGTATCATCACCCTTGCATATTATATCCCTTGTTGCACAAAATTCTTACGTGTTTCCATTTTAGGTTGTTCCATAATTTTATTTTATTTATTTTTTTTTTTTAAAAACTTTTGGTCCTCCCTTTCCCTTCTTGTCGAACTCGCTGTAATTAATACTCTAACATCCATGTCTCTCTCCTATTTAAGAAATTAGGAAAGGATTGACATTGACAATCTCTCTCTCTCTCTCTCTCATTTCTGCTACAAGAGCATCAGAAAATTTTAATGAATGAATGACTATGTATCAACTTATACGGAGTAATTAGTTCTTTATTTCCTTCCTTTTCTGTTTTGTTGGTGTTGGGGTTTGGGAATTGATTTGATAACGAGCTCTTTATTTATGTTTGAACGCTTTAGCACAAAAATAAGTAATATAGGTTGATGCTTAAAGCAATTATATAGCGGACTGCATAGTGCACAATTGCTTGAATTCTTAGTTTTCAATTGTCTTGCTTGAATGTCTGTAGTGTAAAAAATGTATTTCAGTTTCATAATTAAAATCTTTTAACAGTTACTAGGTTGTTTAATTTGAATGCATCTCGAGTCTCATGCTATGTATTTTTACTGGCGATGCCGTTTTATCTATTAATGCATCCTTTCGTGAATGTCAGTGTACTGTAAAACCATATCTTATGTTTTGCATGCTGCCTCAAGTGTCTTTCCTTTTTTGAGCTGGCTTTTTATTGTTTGTTAGTTACAGATTTTTCTGTCACTTGTTTTTAGTTAGATTACATGTTATTTAAAGATAATGTGCTGGGATCACCCTATACTCTAAACTAACTAATGTTTACATGTATATCAGTTTTCCCCATGAAAACTTCTTGCTAGGTCAGTAGTTCTGTGTTCCTTAAAGAAAATTTGATAAGAAGTAATAAGAGGCAATATTACTCAAGCAATACTGCAAGAAAGAATTTTCTCATAAATTGGTCAAATTTTATTGCAGCCTCTCTGTTCTCCATCTGATCCGTTGCAGTGTTTATGCATTTTTCTTGTTGTGAAGCACTAACACTACTTCATTGTATGTTTTGATATTGAAGGTTTTCTCGTGTAAAGATCCACCTGACACCAGTCCGCCTTTTGCGTGGTTGTGGTGGACTTGCTGAATAAAGAAGCCAGAATGGGTAGCACATTTAACCCTCAGATATTAGTAGAAAAGTTGACAAAGCTCAATAGCTCTCAACAGAGCATAGAAAGTATCCTTTATTTCCTAAATTGTTACGCAGTTCAACCTCCTGTGTGTGTGTGTTTGTGTGAAGCAGTATTTTTTTCTTTTTAAGCAACAGGACAAGTAATTACTAAATAGTGACTCCAGTTTTAGTTTATTGAATCTTGAAGCTGATCTGTGAATAGGTACACCATTTTGCTAAAAGAAAATGTTCTCAACTTGGGCTGCAATTGCTGCTTACAAATCTTTAATTCTGCAACTTGCATTTTCTTAAAACAATTTATCTGCTATGTCTAGTCACAATTTATGCCCAGTTTGATCACTCTCTCTGGTCTTTTCCACATGCTTCAATTTTGCTATCCTTGATTTAAAAAAGCTCTATCGCATTGGTGTATATTTCACATGAATAAAGCAAAATTAGTGGTTGAGACATGGGATCGTCAGTTTCATAGCTCTCCCCGCGAACAAAGGTTGGCGTTTCTGTATCTTGCAAATGATATATTGCAGAATAGTCGAAGAAAGGGCGCTGAGTTTGTTGCTGAATTTTGGAGAGTCCTTCCTGAAGCACTGCGTGATGTTATACGCAATGGGGACGAGGGTGGAAAAACTGCTGCTCTTAGACTGGTGAGTGTATTACCCTATTTAAGCGACATGAGTATCATATATCTCTACTTTATAGTTTTTGTACATGATGTTGCTGCTTAGCCCCATTAACCATTGGCTTTTTGATGCACACTAGGGTGTGGCCTTTGCTAAGCATGACATATTCAACTAATAAAACGAGCTTATATGGAATGTATTTACTTTTACATTATGATTAATGAACTTAAAGTTGCATTTGTGTTTTGATATGGGAAGAACTTAGCTACTTAATTTTTAATGTTTTTGAACTCCGCTTTTGTGACATTCATTGCCGGTCTCAAGCCCGGATAAAGGAGAGTTCGGGGGTAGGTTTGTGACAACCAACTAGTATTAACTTGGTCACATATCATGGACATGAATCAGATTATGGATATCGTGGGGGCGTCCCCTACTGAGCGACATGCTGCACTTCATGGCCTCGTAGTAGTGAAAAGTATGCAAGGGTCGCTAGGCCTGGGAGTGATGTCACATGAGCAAGGGTTCCCGCATTATGTACGGTTGCGGGTAAAGAAGTTAGTCCAAGGAAAGGGAAAGAGTGGTAAGTTGAGGTTTGGGACTTGGAACATCGGATATTTGTATGGTTGATCATCAGAATTAGTGGATACTATAAAGAGGAGAAAAATAAGCGTTATGTGTTTGCAGGAGATTAATTGGGTTGGATTAAAGGCAACGAAAATAGATGGGTTTAAACTTTGGTATTGCAGAACTTACTCGCGAAGAAATGGAGTGAATATTCTCATGGATAAGGCATATAACAATGATGTAGTGAAGGTGTTTAGAAAAAGCTAGAATTATGAGCATTTAAGTGTTGTTGGGAGATGAGGTTATGACTATTGTTAGTGCCTATGCACCTCAAGTTGGATTGGATAAGTCTACTAAGGATGAGTTTTGGGAAGATCTTAAGGAGGTTGTGCGGCAGGTTCCTACAAGAGAGAAGTTGATCATTGATAGTGATCTTAATGGGCATGTGGGGCTCGGAGGGAGGGCTTTGAAAGTGTGCATGGAGGATATGGTGGTAGGGAGTGAAATGAGACGAGAAGAGATATCCTAGATTTTGCTTTGGCTTACGACTTAGGTATAATGAACACTTGATTCGAGAAATGATTATCCCACCTGTGACTTATAGGAGGTGGGATCATGCAAGCCAAATAGACTTATTCTTAGCGAGGATTGCTTGGAGAAAGAGTTTTATTGATTGTAAAGTGATCCTTGGTGAGAGTGTGGTCACCCAACATAGGTTGATGTGCTAGATTTCCGAGGAAAGAAATGCTTAAGGAAAAAAAAAAAAGGATTTTGTGGAGAATATAGTTGGTACATATATTTGGTTGGTGGCTATGGATTCAGATGTAGATTTTGTTTGGGCAGAAATGGAATACTAGCTGAAAGATGTGGCAAAAGAACTTTTTGGAGAATCCAAAGGAACATGCATGCCACCAAGTAAGGACACATCTTGGTGGTATGAAGAGGTAAAACAAGCTATAAGGAACAAAAGGGAGTGCTATATAAGGTTGGGAAAATCTTGAAATGATGATAATTTTGAGAGGTATAAACAAGCTAGAAGAGAAGCTAAAAAGGGGGTTAAAGATGCACGGGCAAAAGTAAACCAAGGCCTTTATGTCAAATTGCATATGAAAGAAGGGGAGAAAAATGTCTATAGAATCGCTTGTATGAGAGACTAAATAACTCAGGATATAGGGTAGTTAAGTGTGAAAGATGTTGATCAAAGAGTGTTGGTTGATGATAACAAGATAAAGAGTAGATGGAGGTCCTATTTTGATAATTTATTTAATGAGGTTCGGGACCAAGAGATTGAAGGTGTAGCTATTACTCATGACATGGTAAATTGAGATTTTATGAGGAGGATTCAAAAGGGGAAGTTAAAAGAGTTTTAAAAAAGATGGGGTTAAAGGAACGTTGCGGGGCCAAATGGTATTCCTATTGAGGTTTGGAGATGTGTAGAAGATAAAAGAATTGAGTGATTGACAACTCTCTTCAACAAGGTGTGGGTAAGTAATATGATGCCAATGGTATGGAGGAAGAGCACCATAATCCTGACGTATAAGATTAGTGGTGATGTTGTAGATTGTGCTAACTATAGAGGGATCAAGCTAATGAATCATACCATGAAATTTTGGAACGAGTTGAGAGGATTTGTGCAACTTTTGAAAAATCAGTGTGGATTTATGCCATAAAGGTATGGAGGCAATTTATCTCATGAGGCAGCTTATGGAGCACTACAAGAATGAGAAGAAAAACCTTCATATAGATTTTATTGACTTGGAGGGTTGGAGAAGGCCTATGATAAGGTACCAAGGGGAGTGCTATGGTGGGCCTTTACAAGGATAGGTATCTCAAAGAAATATATTGATATCATTAAAGATATGTATGGAGTGTACAAACTAGTGTTGTGAAAACATAAGAGTTCCTTATTACTATTGGTGTACATTAAGGTTTTACACTTAGCCCTTTTCATTTTGCCATGGTCATGGACGAATTGACTACTTCAATTGAAGATGGTATCCTTGGGGCATGTTGTTTGCGGATGATATTGTGTTGGTCGATGAATCGAAAGAAGCACCGGAAAGCAAGGTGGAATTGTGGCGAAGAACATTGTGGGGTTTAAAGTTGGGTAGAAGTAAGACGGAATATGTGGAATGTATATTCAGTAGGACAAGGAAGAGGACGGCAAGCTCAAATAGTTTGGAGGGAAATAGCGACTAATGTTTGGATTTCTCTTGGTATTTAGTATCCATTATCCGAAAGGATGGTGAATTAGACAGATATGTGAACCATAGGATCAGATCGAGCTGGTTGAAGTGGAAGAGAGCTTCTATTTTTTTTATGTGATCGGGGTATGCCCAATAAATTGAAGGAAAAATTTTTTCGCCATTACACCAGCATTGCTTTACGGGATACTGTGGCAAATTGGCAATATAATTTAAAGGTGATTTTGGATTTACAAACTCTATCCAAGACTTTCCTTGTGCATGTGGCATAATGCTATTTGTTGCAAGGAACTTTTTATTATTTTTAATAATGGCTATGCATGATAAATTGATAAAGTGAGTCCGGAATGAAATCTGGGGATATAGTGTTAAGGCCCACAACATATAATGAGCTTTGTGTTTTTATCATCTTGAAAACAATGTACTCTCATTGTCTTCGACGTGCCATGTGGATAGCTTGTGGAAGAAGGTGTGGAAAATGTGTGTGCCCCCGAAAGTTCGAATGTTTGCATGGCGAGTGTTGAATAACGCCTTGCCTGTAAGGGTTAACCTGGATAAGCGTATTGCGGGGACGGATAAAATATGCTATAGGTGTGGGGAAGACGAGGAAGATATTACTCATCTACTCGGTAGTTGCTCGGTGACAAAACGTCTTTGGTACCTCTCTCCTCTTAGGATGGAAGGGATCACAGAGGAGGGTGTGACTTTTAGGCAGTGGGTAGAGGGGTTAATAGCGAAGATAAAAGACACTGAGTGGTGGGAGCTTTTTTGGAGCTTATGTTGGGCGCTGTGGTTGGATAGAAATGGGTGGGTTTTTGAGAAGAGGAAGCGGGATGTGAAATGGTGGTTGGATAAAGCTCTGAGTGTTGTGGGTGAGTATAGAAAGGCGATGGAGGTGGACAAGATTACAAGCGGAGGCATGAGAAGAGGGGCCACTGCCTGGGTTCCCCCTCCAGCGGGACGCATGAAGCTAAATACTGACGTAGCGGTGGTGATTGGTTTAAGAGTGGGTATGGGTGCTCTTGTTCGCGATGACGTAGGGAAGGTGTTAATGGCCACATATGAGGTACTGCATGGAGACTTTACGGCTGAAACTGGGGAAGCTATGGCGTTGAGACATGTAGGGGTGAAACTTCGGTCTACGGTTTGGATTATTGCCCAATCCAAATCCAAACCAAAATATTTTGGTCTTTGAATTTGAGAACCAGTCCAAACCATATTTCATATTAGTCCAATCCAATCCAATATAATTCGGTCTTTTAATTTTGGATCCAATCCAATCCGAAATTTTTAAACAATTGCTCAATTTGCAAATTGCAATTACTACAAGCCTACAACCTCACAATTTCAAACGATAGTGTCATTACAAGATTAAAACCTTACAAGGCCATTAATACTACCAAATTGGCCATACTTAGATAGTTGACACATGACATAATAACTAATAATAATATTAAAGTCTTAAAACCAAATTGAAATAGATATTGAGTTATATCACTTGTTACACACTTGGCCATAAATATATAATGAAGTCCTCAAATAGCAGGATAAGGCACAAACAACACTACAACAGCATAAGACAGAAAATAGCAGCATTATTTCTCAATATTGCAGAAGAACAACATCATCAATCCACATAGACTTGATCGATATCTTCACCAATTTTCATGTT
>PYUH01004006.1:1278182-1308729 GCA_016808085.1 Suaeda aralocaspica | reverse complement strand
AAAAAAAAATACCTGAAAGAAAATATCAGTAGGCGAATTTGTTGATGGCCAACAAAAATATCAGAAGAAAATATAATCGCCGAGAAGAAAATATCAACAAGAATTTGTTGATGGGGTGATGCTTGATATAATCGCCGAGAAGAAAATATCAGAAGAAGAGGAAAGCTGGAATTAGGAATTAGAAAATATCAGAATGAAGGAAAGCTGGAACTGGAAGAAAGGAATTAGGGTTTAGGAGTTTTGGGCCTAACAAACATTGGGCTTAGTAGTTAGTAGTTCTAATATTTCGGTGTTCGGTCTTAAACCGAGGACCGAATAGGGGAAACCGAATCCAAACCGAAGTCCAAATTATCAAAAAATTGCAGTCCAAACCGCACCAAATAAAAAAATAATCCAATCCAAATTTTTAAATTGGATTGGTTTGGTTTGGTTTTCGGTTTTAATCCGATTTTGTTTCACCCCTAGAGACATGGGCTTCGAATAGCAATCGAAGCGGGGTTCAGGTCCCTACTGGTAGAAGTGGATTGCTTGAATTTAGTGGCAGCAATAGTGAGGCGAAAGGAGCATAACACGAGTCTTGGTCTGATTGTAAAGGATATTCTTCACCTAGCTAACATGTGTACGGCGGTCTCTTTCATTCACATCTACCGAAGCGCAAATAAGGCAGCACATACTCTAGCGAAGGAAAGTCTGAACTGTGGAGCTCTTCAAGTGTGGTTAGAAGAGGTCCCCAGGTGCATACAGGCAGTTGTTATGGAGGACTTAGGTGGATAGTCCCCTGTTTGTGTTTGTTTGTTTTATTATCAAAAAAAAAAAAAATAATATAGCTAGGTAAGACCTTAAGATGGGATGTTTTCTGAAGGAAAGAAAATTTAATGATTCATTGAAGTTGGTTTCTCTAACCTGTTGTTCAAGGAATTCATGTATCATAGGTAGGAGTTTGCTTTAATGGTTGGTGTAGCAAAGATGATGCACCTAGTAAACATTAAATAGATATACTAATACATTACCTAATAGAGGTGTGGTTGAACTTAGGTAAGTCTTTTGTGGGAAATTTCTTCATTATTATGTCATATTATGTGTGCTGCGAAATTTTGAAATCATGTGATCATTTAACATCAAAAGGCTGGAAACTCTGAGATCATTATTCTATTATAGATTCTCAAATATTTCTGCAGATGATTATGCTTTGACTTCTACTGGTCCTATGGATAAGATGTTTAAACATTAGTTGCTATGATGTTATTATGTTCAAAGTTATCGTTTTCTTTGCAACTTAATAAAACCTATTTCTGTTTGTAGATTACTATATGGGATGAAAGAAAAGTTTTTGGCTCAAGGGGTCACATTCTGAAGGATGAGTTTATGAACAAGCAACCAGAAAATAATGTCAATAAAAGTGGGAGACAACTCAGCCTCAAACTGGTGAGGAATTTATTTATTTTTTTTGTTGATTTTTATAGTTTATGTACAAGAATTTGATTACTAAAACAATCTTTTTTACTTAATTTTGGACAGAGACAATCTCTTGGAAATATGTTAGATAAGATAGTTTCAGATTATGAAACTATTTATGGGGGCCAATTGGATGAAGATGCCTTACTGAGTAGATGTACAAATTCTATTAGTTATATGGATAAACTAATAAAGGATATTGGTGGTGGGATGAGTTCAGGTAACTTACTCACATCTTTTTGATCTATTTATAAATTTCCCAAGTTAGTTATGATTTTGTCGTCACTATGTTATATATAGGTAGAAGGTCAATATAGAAATTTTAGAGTGTTGATAGACATCTCAGTGGTTTTTCACCTTTAGTTGTTGTTGTCACTTGCCAAGGGGCAAAGGGTGTGGTCAAACTGTGACCCAACGTTAGATAAGCATGCTAGCCTGTGCCCTTGACTTGCTAGTTCCTACCCAATCTTGTAGAGTCGTAGTGTCAAAAAATGTAGCCGCTCTTTATTGTGAGTTATTGTCCCTGGCATTTTATAGGATTGTGCATTTATGCTAGAAGCCTATTACTGTGTTTGGATAGTTCTTAAAGTCTTGAACTTTTTAATTATGGTCTTTTGGAGATTTAGAGGAGATGTGAAGATGGTTTGTTCCATTTATAGATAAATTCGACTCTCCAGAAGCTCATCAGTAGATATTGTGGTTTTTGGGCCCTCAATTCTCAAAATTGTGCTTTGGTACGAGACTGCCCAGTAGGCCTTGTTTAGGTTAATATTTTCCATACAAAGATGGTCTAAGCATTTTAGTCTATTGAAAAATGAAAGAAATGAAACTCCTAAGTAGATTTTTCAATGGACTATTCTCTTTTGGGGGGTTCTTCCAGTTTGCAGGTTGATATCGGCTTGGCTTTCATTTCAATGCAAATGCAATTAACATAGAGCCAGGTTTCACTTGATGGTTCCTGTTACATGCCAACACTTTTTTGGTAGCATAGGCTGGCAAGGCTGCCTAATTAATAGTCCTTCTTGCTGAATCCATACAAGAGGACCCAAATTTACCTTTCAATTTAATCTCTCATCAAGTATCATAACTTGTCTAAACCTATGTATGAATGACCCTTTTTTTTTGTTTGAGTATTGTGTCAGCAAAAGTTAGCTAGTCGAAACAAAGTTTTTGCCCTAAGCTTGTGCAGTAATGTTATCCTTAAATTTTGTTTTGTTTTGCCTCTGTTTATTTTCCCATGCTGGTTCTAACGATGGTATGAGCCATACATGCTCTGTAACACTTCATATAATTGATTTAAGCGGATTTGGGTTTTCAACTTTGAAGAGAACAATATCTTGAAGCTTCTATTCAAGAAAGAGTAGAACAAGCTATGTGCTTATTTTAAATTTTTATGTTAATATTTTTTCTGTGTTCATCTTTGATATATACTGGTTGTATCAATGGTCTGAGCTGTCTTCTTTGTAATACTTTATTTAGGTAATTTAAGTGGAACTGGGTTTTCTGAGGAATTGCATGGACAGCATGCTGCTTTGAAGGAATGCATTGAGCAATTGACTGCTCTTGAATCTTCTAGGGCAAGTCTTGTATCGCATTTGAGAGATGCTCTCCAAGAGCAGGTAAAAATACATTGTCCATAATTTGTCAATAAATTATATAAATAAATAATTGTCCATACAATTTTTTGTTTTTTCGCACCATCTTTCTTTAACCACCAATTCGACTCTTAACTCATTCAAAAACTCTACACATCTTGTCCAAAGGCAAATGAGTGTTATAGCCCTTGTAGGCTAGAAGTGTTCAGTTATAATAAGATAATCAGTATGAACTGTGGTTTATAAAATGTTTATTAGTTCAAGGGGTTTTCTTATTAAGATTATGCAAGAAAAACACCTTACGCGGCTCTTCACTTCTCAGTTCCGTCCTTAATACTCTAATTAATTATTACCTTCGTAACGAAATAGATGCAACTTTCAACTTGGCTCGGTTTCCTAGACAATTTTTTCAATTCAAAAGAATTACATGAATGCCCATACTTACTTTCAAATAAATAAAAAATCACTCCTTACATCATCCACCAATCCACCACTAGTCCATAACTGCAACAACCACCACCTCACTTGTGAGACCATGACCAACACCACCGCTACTGTACCCAAATTGCCACCATCCCTGCACCCAAATCGCTACCAACACCAGATTACGCCTAACACTTGAAAACTACATGAACATGCCCACCACCACTCCCGCACCAGAATTGTCCACTACCACTCGAATTCCAGGAAATGCACTACAACAATATGAATATCTAACCTAGATTTCGAACTAATTCAAACCCTAAATCATGAATGAAATCCCCAAATTTGAACTTATTATCAACCTAATTCAAACCCTAAATCCCTAATTTTGAACTAATTCGAACCCTAAATCCTGTAATTTGAACTAATTCGAACCTTAAATCATTCGAACTAATTTGAATTCTAAATCATGAATGAAATCCCTATATTCGAACAATTCCGAACCCTAAATCCCCAATTTTGAACAAATTCGAACCCAGATTCAAATTATGAACTCCAAAGTCGAACCAAGACTTCCTACATTCAAACTAATATAAATTTAATTCAACCAAATTAATCCGAAATCCCCAGTATTTTAACAAGAAAATCTAATGTGGAAAACTGGAAGTTGTGATGGTGATGGCTGAGCCGCTGTAGGCGGCGGTAGACGCGGTGAGGATGGTGGTGAAGGTAGATTGGAGGTAGGTTAGATGGTGGTGCACCGGTGGTGTTGCTGATATTAAATGGTGGTGGTGTAACATAAGGGTAACATGTGTCATTTCACATAAGTTTACTAAAAATGGAAAGAAAACTAAAGTTGCAACTAATTTGTTACATCCCAAAATAGCAAAAGTTGCAGCTAAAATGTTACAGAGGTAGTATATTTTGTGATAGAAATTCATGAATTTTCTTTCTTGTTTTTTCATTTTTTCTTTTTTAAGTTAGAGATGTCTCTGAGAAATGAGCCATAGCTAAGGATTTGTTGCAAATTATTAGATTTGCATATTAACGTGTTTAGTTCTGCCATTGTGTTGGGGGGAATTGTTGTGTTGCTCAGTTTTGCAACCTTTTCTTCCTTCCTGTCTCCATTGCTGAATGATTACTTTGTTTGCAGGAATTAAAACTGGATCAAGTGCGTACCCAACTCCAAGTAAGTCTTGCTTCATTTTCATCATTTACCATCACTTATTCTAGGTGTTATTCAGTAATTGTAGCCAAAAGCCAAATATTGCATCTTAATACTTTTAACTTGTAGTTCTACAGTTCTCCCTGTTGCATAACCTTTATGCCCCATAAGATGCTTAATTTTTAACCTTGAAGTGCACAAAAGAATAAAAGGGGGAGAACAGTTGATTGTAATCTATTGCATGTTGTTTTATGCTGCTTCTTATTCTTCTTCCTAGAATTAGAATCATAAGATAAAGACTAAAGCAAAATAATAAAGAGGTGGGAATAGAAATTCAGATATATTTGTTTTTTCAAGAAGCTAACTTTTGAGAGGCTACTACAGTAGTATTCTCCCAAAAATAAATGATCCAACAACCCTAACCTTTTCTGAATAAGAACTTCCTTCAGCTCAAAATTCTCTACTCCTATACTTTGTACACCAAATTGCCAAAAAAGTTAACATAGTGTTCCCACTTGTCACATAACACGTGCCACTTCCTTTTCACCTCGTCTATTGCAGAATGTCTCAGCAATAATCTTGAATTTACAGTTGCTTTCTCCATTGCATCCTTCCTGCTTCTTGCATTAGTGTGATGAATTGGAGCTGCTCACCATCTCTCCGACTAGTGGCAACTGGGTGCATAGATGATGATGATGTCTGTCTACCACTATGTTATTGTGCCACATTAATGTACTATTTATCCATGTCTTTCAGTCATTCGAAAAAGTATAATATGTTTTTTATTTTTTTTTTCCTTTTCTTTCTGCATCCAGGCTGCTCAATCGCGATCAGATCAAGTTGCTAATGTCTGCAGACAGTCTGTTAGCTCTGACAGCAATATGCTTCTGGATGAGCAAGGTGGGAAAGAAGCCCATGCTTCCACAGCCCCCCCTGGATTTAATCCTGTGGACCGGCAAGTAAGCCCTGTTGTGTACACAAGACAAGTGCCTGTGCCTGATAAATCTATTTGTGCTGAGGATGATTCCCGAAAATCTGCAGCTGCTGCAGTGGCAGCTAAGCTCACTGCATCTACTGCTTCAGCAGAGATGCTAAGTCACGTCCTCACTTCTTTGGTGTCAGGGGTTGCATTTGGTAATAACACCCAAGAATCCTCTAGTGATCCCCATCATTCTGAGAAGAGACCCAAACTTGAGAATGAATCATCTTCGTACACACCCCCTCCGCCACCACCACCACCTCAGAGTCAGCAACCACCACCTCCGTTGCCACCCTTTCCGCATCCTGAATCCCTCCTACAGAATTCTAATTCTACACCAACCAATCAGCAATCGACGACTGGTGAACAGCCGCCTCTGCCATCTTCTTCTCCTCCACCTCTGCCTCCTTTGCCTCCGATGGCACCATACCCAATGGCACCTCAGTTTGTTCAGACAGCTGGATCAATGTCTAATGTGGCTTACAGCTATGGCTCAACCCAGCAGCCACCTCCACCTCCTTTGCCTGGATACCCTTCTGTTGGGGCTTCAGTCACTGGTATGTCTCATTACGCACCACCTCAAGTTAACCCATACCAACCTTTTCCGGGTCCTGATGGCGGATTCTATAGTCCATCATCGTCTGTGCCTATGGCTCCAATTTCTCGTCAACAGACTTTGTAGTTTCTTAATTAGAGCTGGTTTGAGTTAGGAGGATGGATATTTCGAATAGGTTTGTTCCTTTTGAGGGAACCTTACTGTCAATTTGTCTTTGAAACTATACAATGCACAGTTAGAATTTGCACATAGCAGCACCCTAAACTGTTTGTAATCTATAGGCGTTTTTACAGCTCTAGATTTATAGATTTGATGATTCAACATTTTAACATATGTTGCTTTGATTGTATTTGCCATCCTGATTGTTTAATCATTTACCTTTGATTGTAAGGTATCTGGCATTTTTATGTGAAAAAAAAGAGGCTTTTTGTCACGGCTGTTGTTTCTCTATGTTGAACATTCACTTTTACTGCCGTGGATTTAATAAAGAGTAATGTGGTTAATGTATGACCTGTTATTAATCTAATATTTATATATATGAGTTACAATGACAATGCATAATAGTATATTACGATGCATGAATAGGAATTTGAATTTGAGACCTAATCGACAAAGTCACTTGGTCAAAACCTTGTGACATATTGATATACATCACTAAATCAGATTCAGCCATTCAGATGCATGAATTCATGAATCACCGCCCTTTTAGAATTATGAAATGGGATTAAATAAATACCGCGTATTACTTTTTATTTGGGAAGTATGATAGTTTTTGGAAGATGCATCTTATTTTCATACATGAACCAGATGTCCCTCATAAACCAATGTTATAGTTATAGACAAAAGACGGTGGCATTATGCAAGTATTTGCATGCTTACAAGGAACACTGACATATGATCTTTGCATGACGTTATGTGATGGACAATTATATTTATTTTTTGATAAAATTAATAAAGTTGTCGAGTTAATTTAGGCACCGTTGACAATTCATTTTAGTCATCTTAAATGATTATGTGCTAAATATTTAAGTCATCTTGAGTTGTGTTTGGAGTATGAGCTGAAATAAATTAAAGCTCCAAAAATTGATTGAAATTGAATTGTTATATAAAGTAACAACTCATTTAAGGTGCTAAAATTTTCAGATACATTATTAGATTATCTTGTTTTAGCTACCTCATTAGTTTCGGTTCTACTGTAGCCGATGTTTCCAATTGAGAAGTGGCAACTGGGGCAGTCTGATGCTTTCGAATAATTTAATGGATACTACAGTACTCATTTTCTTGATTTTTATCTTTTAATTGTATTATATTTATAGCCAAAGCAATGAAAGCAGAAGATAAAGTAGCACGATGATCACTTTAGTGACAGCAAGTAGATGGTCAAAGGTTCTTAATTCCAATGATATTGGGATTTTACATTTTACTTGAATTTATTAAGGTCTTAACAACGGAGTATTATATTCGTTGGGTTTAAAGTTGACAAATCAGCAAAGGATTTGGGTGATTTAATTTATTGTCTAAAAAAAAACCTTAACTAAAGATGCATACAATCAAATACTAGGTAGTCACATACTGTATTAGGTTGGGAGGATCTATCTTCGATTTCATACGATAACAATAACGGAGTAGAACGGTACTAAAACTTAATTAGAATTGAGTCTCATATTCAGGTTAGCCCAAATGATTAACCGAATTGAATACCAAATAAAGGTATTACCGTATTGAGAATCAGGAAATACTATACAAGTCGCAATTTTGCTCCAATATCATTGTTATAGGTGACATTTAAGAATTATATAAGTTGTAATTTAAGTTGATTTAGTATTTGATTAGTGATCATGCACTACAATCTATTTATGTATGAATATAAACTTTTTCCATATATCTTTTTAAAAAAAAAAACTATCAAATAATATAACAAGACTACATATATCTAGCATAGATGTTAAATTTGAATGCTTCCATAGTAGTACGCGTTTAGCAACATAACTGTGGGTTAACTTTTGAAATAGCTTTTGCCGAAAGCTCATTTCTATAGCTTCTTAAAAATAAATGTCACTTTGGCAATTTGTTTATTACATCAACAACTACTATTACATCGAACAATAACATTGAACTACTAATTTGACATCTATCTTTGACGCCCACTAATCAATACTAATTCAAAGCCACATCTATGCACTTCCTCTTACAAGTATGTAACTAAGTAACTACGAATTGTTTGATAAGCTTTGGGATAGCATTAGACACACTTAATTACACATTAAAAAAGGTTAAATTGGAGACAAGAGTATAGAAAGCTAATAAAACCCTAGCTACAAGCCTACAACCATATCTTTTCTCCTTAAACCCCGTTGTTATTGTCACTAAAATTCACCATCACTATTTGATAAACATGATCAATGTCGTCATAATGCATCATTAAACAAAACATGCTCCTATGCAAGTATGTTTATAACCGTCCACATTGATTTGCGAGACTTCTAATTCTAATTAACTAATTAACTGAACACCCTATCTTGTATAATAAAATATTTATGGATCTTTAAAGGTCTATTGGTGAAAAAAAAATCCTCAAAAGTAACATGATGGTTTAGAACATGTTTACTTCATCTTAAAATTAGTTCAGTTCAGTTTAGTTCTTCTTTCATTTTGATACTCATTAACCCTTAATAAAAACTTTTAGTTCAGTTCAGCTCTAATCAGTTCGGTTCGGTCCAGTTCAGTTCATTTGTTTTCAGTTGAAGTAAACAGGCCCTTAGTATATTCAATTATTTCCTAAGTGAGAGTGAGTTTCCCTCTTGGTTCCGGTCTTCAAAGCGATATTGGGACCGAATCTTATTATCATCTTTGTGGCTCCCAAATATCAAGAAAAAAAATTCGTCATTGTTTGTTTTATTAATTTTGTTTTTTGCAAAGTCTTACGAATATAAAGTTGACCATTAATAACTCAAATTATGCAATTAAGAAAATTATAAAAGTCAGATTTAAAGAATTACATGTCAAAACGAATCTAACAAAACCCTATACTTACATTATTATTCAAGTCACAAAACATTGAAATCGACCCTTCTATATATCTTGCTATCCTCTAAGGCTCTATTTGTATCACTTCTCCCCTAACCAACATAGCCACTTGATAAATTACTACCTTTTTTTCCTCACATCATCGAACTATGCACGTAGATTAAGGAAAGTAAAGAGAGTAGAAAGTGGTCAGCAAAGTAGTAATGTAAAAAAAAATATTGTAAGAGCAAAAGAGTATTGATTACAAAATAAAGTGAAAAGTGAACCCCAAATTTAATTAGAATATTTAGATATATCATAGTAATGTTTGTAATGTAGTTTTGATGAGGTCAAGTTGACGAGAATAAAAACAATGCATGTATGGGGTAATATGCAATAATTTCCCAAATAGAGAAATGAATCAAATGATGTGAGTTAAAAAAAAAAAAGAAAAATAAATAAAATAAAATAAAATAAAAAATCAGAGGTAATACATATGATATTCAATTATTCATGCAATTAAAATTTTTGTAATTAAAAAAAGAGTAATTTCAACGGCCTACAATAAATTAAAACTCTAGTGATTTTACAATGTACATGCAAGTACGTAGTATACCCATGTTTTTTTTTTTTTTTTTTTTTCGATGGAAAATTATACCCAAGTTTATAATCAATTCTAGTAGTTTTGGAGCTTGGAAATTAAGAGAACATTGAATATACAGTATTATTGTAATCCTAATGAAATAATTTTAAATATATATAAAAAAAAAAAATCAAAACACACCCAAAAATAAAAAATAAAATAAAAAGAAAGCAGTCAACTCAACGATATGGAAGTTACTCAAAAGAGTCACAGGTGAGTCGTTAAGGAGCAAACAAAAGCTGATGAAAGCTAAAGTTTTCTTGTAGTTGTCTTTTTAAGCATCGCATGTACTATCATTTACATTTCTCGTATCATCGTATGTAATGATGCTTATGTACTTTAGTAGTAGTGCACTACAATAGCTTTATTCTTTAGGCTTAAACTAGTTTGAATCATATATAATATGTTAATTTAAAAATTATATACGGTATATGTTATGAAATAAATTAAACTAACAGTTTATTTGGATACATAAATATAAAGGGAAAGAAAAGGATGAAGAATCTTTCATTAAAATAGCAACAATGAGAAGTGAAGGAATTGGGAAAAAAAATCAATAAAAGAATTTTGTTACTTTTCGTTCTCGAACAACAAATCCTTTCAAATTTGAAATCACACCATAAATTTTCTCTGTCACCATCACCAGCACCGGAGCACCATTTTGTCTTCTCCACCATGACATATTATTGATTCATAAGTAAATTTTTGCAACTTGAAGCAGATGTTAACTCAAGACCGATCCTGGCATATTGGAGGCCAAAGGTGATCGAAATTTCAAATAGGGCCCCTAATTCAATCTAGTTAGAAATTTTAGTACACTTAAAATCGAAAAAACATATGCGGCACTAGCAATTAATTAATTAGTTGAGAAACTTGAAACTTATATTATTCGTTTTTAATTTGTTCCTTTGCTTATTTGACAAATTATACCATGCATCTTTTTCTATGGGCATATGCGTTAGCTGAAGTTACTAATATATATCTGAATTTATATTATTAAATTTATCAAAATTTATTAAAACTATTCATAAATTCAACAGAGTAACTTATTTGTTGTAATTTTTTAAGTGAAGGAAATACACCCTATAGACCTATAGTTTTAAATTTTGTAAATTGAGATTATACAACGAATTGAAGTACATTACTCGCAATAAATTGAGTACAAAATTTTATTAAGACAATCTTATATGATAAGTCTACTAAATAGGTAGTTCAAAATATATATATATTAATTAACTTAAAATATGCAATGCGTAAATAAAAATAAAGAGTATATAATAATTGAAATATTACCGGTAAAACAATCTTAGTAGCAGCTTGTTACAAACTAGTATGCTCTAGCAAATACCAAAGGGCAAAGGGACCACAAAATGTACCCATCACTCCATCAGAAATTAGCGAAGATACACTTTACATTGTACTCCTAGGAGTCCTAACATTCATCACTCATCAAATCACAAATTCACAACTGATGTAACTAAAGTGGAGTAATATATATATAATGGCACGTAATTGGTCGTCTTTCTGGAGAATTGGAGATCAAAGCTAGGCTTTGTTACTGTCATGTCCATCCATCGTCTTTTGTACTACAAGTCTACAAGTATATACATTCCCTAAATTAAAATTGATTTTTTTTTTTTTATAAAATCACTATCTTAACTAGTGGACCAAATCATCTTCAATGAGGTCCAATTAATTCAATGCATGAGTTTTAATTAATACTTAATAAGAAATATAACCATAATCATTACTAATTGTTACCCGATAAAGTAATTTAACATACGAGTACATTATAAAATTATATATTGATCGAGTAAAACTCGAACATAGATCCATTCTCAAATCACATTTTGTATGAGCCATGCATTGACCAAAACAACGTTAATTAGGCGGTTAGCATGTTTGATGTTTGTGTCACTCTCATTGCCCACTCCCTCTCTATCATGGTGATGATGTATTCAACAGTGTACTCATCTTAGGTTTAATCTAGTTTTCTCCGACAACAAGATATCACACCAATCATACCTAATTTTATTTACTTCATTTTTTATTTTATTTTTGTTTAACTCATAATGGGCAAAATTTGTTGACAATGAATAAATTGGAATGATACCAAAAAATGAATAAAACAAAGAAGAAGATAATTAATCACGCGTTAATTGTTTTCATGAAACTTCAATGACAATTTTTAATGAACAAGATATAACAAAGTTTGATACAGTGGCCCCCTGAAAGCTATAGAAACTTAGTACCTCCTCCGTTTCTAAATTTTGATATGTTTGAAATTTGACACTATTCATAAGATAGAAGAATTAGTTAAATTACTTTCAATATATAAAACATTATATAATCATGTGGAGTTTTGTTTGATTCATCTCAATGAATACGTTATTAATATCCAATTATTATAATTTTTATATATACGCAACAAAAGATATTTAAGGTCAAACAAGTAGAGGTGAGCACAACCGGGTACCTGGTCATTTTACCTGGACCCGATATTGGCCGGGCACCCAGATCTGGACCCGGTCCCGGTACTGGTCCCCACAGGAACCGGGCCCGGTACGGGTACCCGGTTGTATATTTTGCATAATTTTTTATTTTTTTGGAAAAGATAATTTAAACATAATTTAATACTTTAATATTGTATTATTTCTTTTGAAAAAAATTAAAAGACCTAACATCAAATACAATATTACAAATTTGGGTTATATCACTTATATTTATTATGTCGGAAAATATTAAAATTAGGCAAATAAAATAAGTAAATTAGTAAAATATCACTTGGGACCGGGACCGGTATCGGGTAGCCGGTACCAATACAACCGGGTATCCGCCGGGTACTGGGTCAAAAAATGTCTAGTACTGGTCTCGGTACTAATCGGGTAGTTATTTTGGGACCCAGTTCAACCGGGACCGTGTCTTTACCCGTTGGGTCCAAACCGGGACCGGGTCCAATACTGGGTACCCAGTTCCGATGCTCACCCCTACAAACAACTACATTGACATATGCGTAAGTCAAAACGTATCAAACAAATAGGAAGTGTGTTATTAGTTCAATAATTAAGTGAGTGTTCAATAATGAATATATAATTACATTATAATTAGAAGCTGATTGATAAGTATATTGTATATAGACTATAGGGTATGGTTCAATGCATCATATATGTCATTTCAAGCTAAATATCATTTTATATCTATATAATGGGACATCAACAAATGCCATTGGATAATATTTTCTACTAATAAACATCATAGACAAATACATGAGATTGAGTTAGTAATTGATGACGTACTTATCATCCATACTCTTAGCTTAGCTTGTATTATATCAAAATGACAATTAGTTTGTTTTCCTCTACCTAGCAATCTAGCATCATGCATGAATAATGTATATTGTACATATGATACCGGAGTACATATTCGAATCAATCAGGTTTTCAGCCTTTGTATGTTATTCGGTATTTAGGTCTACTTGTTTCAACTTTGTTTTATAATTTTTGGTAAGGTGTTTCATAATGAGATATTAATGTTTATTTTTATATATCTTTATTCAAAAACTGTTTTTTCCGTATCGCAGTTTTTAAACACTTCGTAAAAGTTTATTTATTATACATCTGTACCAAAAAAAAGACCCTAATGGCGTGCGGAAGCATAAGACAACCATTCAAATTGAAGATTTTGGTAACATATATAGCAATGTGTACATAATACCATATTAATTATTACATTGAAGAAAATGAAGTGGAAAGGTGGTTAAAAAAGGAAAGAAAAGGAGAGGGTAAAAAAAGAATGCGCATGGGATGAAAGAGGCAAAGGAAGGAACAAAGGATGGTGTTAGTCACGTTCCTCGATCTCCATTATTTTAATTTTATTAATTATATAATAATAAACTTTTTAATTAATTAATTATATATAAAGAAATAAAATAAATAAATAAATAAATAAATAAAGAGTGAAAAAAGAGAGAGTAAATAAAACCCGGAGACAACAAGGACGGAAACAGCCGTCTAATAAACCAACAAAGTTCCCCGCCCCCCTCATTTTCTCTGATAAAGCCTGTCTTTTATGTCTCTCCTTCTCCTTTCTTTCTTTTTAACCTTTGACCTCCATTTTTTTTTATCCTTTTCTTTTTACCCTTGTGCCAAATTAAGTGAGTAGCTCTCTATCCAACATGCAAATTGCTATACATTATTTTTTACTATGGAAATTTGTAAAACTCTAAAAAAAAAACTGCGGAATAATAGAGGATTGTATGAAATCTAATTTTGACTGTTCTTTAATAATAGATTATGTATGACCTATGATGTGACCACGTAACCTTATTGTCTCGTTGAGTCTGATACAACATTATAGAACGTAACCGACTCAATTAACAAAAGTTTAGTCCAATATAGCCTCATATATAGGTTTTATACTCTAGAACATACACTTAATTTAGCTAGCGCACATTTTGCTCTTAGATGTAGATCTAAACAAATATGTACGTAGACATAGTAACTTAGTACATATTTTGAAATATTTATTGGACATGCATGCATGTTGGTTAAACCTTATTTCAATTTATCGAAAATAAAGCTAAGCTTAATTTGATAAAGCTAAAGTGAACATTCATAGAAAGAGCCCGCAATGAAACCGGCCAACAAGAGCTAGTCATTAGCTCAAATAATAAGAGATTTCATGCCGCTTAAGGGAGATATCTAATTCAAAGCCTCACTGAATACATAAAATTGTTATTGGAAGACTCTCCCACTATAAACCAGCAGTGGCAAATGTATATACTCGATCTACTCCGTAAAGAAAGAAAGTACAAGTAAATATGTGATGTAGTTGGAAAACCTTAAAAGGCGACGAGGCCAGGGTTAATGGTGTAAACTGTACCCATGCAAAGCAATTCAATTCTAGAGATAATAGATGTTCGATCTTAATTCTCGCATGCGTTGCCGCGCGCTGACTCGAACTTTGCCTTATTATTATGACATTTTCATATGTATTAGCATGGGTCCCTCTTCCACACAACCTTAGCTTTACTACTTTACTCGACATCCTCAAAAGCTTCTTACTTCTTCTTACTCCTATATATTAATTTATTTTATTATTTCCAAGAATATTCATAATTACAGTACTAACTAACAGTTCGCTCTAACAACCTTGGAGTTAACTAACTACTATAATGTGTCATAACTTAAGTTTATTTCGTTATAACCTACTTTCTATAAATACCCTCCTTCTAAACTTGTTCACCTTCATTATATTCTCTCTTACAAATATTATACATATATTACTCTTTTGTTTCAATTTTTAATTTAGCTACTTCATTATATTTTTATTTTGACTATCTTTCGAAAGAATAAATATGCAATACCAAAGAATAGTGGAGAGGATAGAGAGGGTAGCATCAGAGAATGCAGTGGTGATCTTTAGCAAGAGTAGTTGTTGCATGTGTCACGCCATCCAACGGTTGTTTTGTGGCATGGGGGTTAATCCAACGGTCCATGAGTTAGACTTGGACCCATGGGGTCAAGACATGGAGAAAGCCCTTATGTTACTACTTTCCACACCGAACCCTGTGCCTGTTGTGTTCATTGGTGGTCAACTTGTAGGGGCCATGGACCGTGTCATGGCCTCCCACATTAATGGATCCCTCGTTCCCCTCCTCAAACAAGCCGGTGCTCTCTGGCTCTAGTTATTCGTGCGTTTTTCTATCAAACGTAACCCTTATATTAAGAGGAATTAATTAGAAGAGACTTTAGTTGATTAATAATTTAAAGGTTACACATGCGTATGTATGTATTATATCACATGATTTTTGGGTATGTATTAAGAGGAAGTGGAGTCCATTTTGTTTTTTTGGTTAGGACTTAGCTTGGGAATGTCTTTCAAATGTGTATTTGACTATTTGTCTTTCACTTTTTTTTTTTTCTTTCTCCTTTTTTAATTGGGCAAAGAAATGCATGTAACTTGCTCCCTCCTCTGTAATATAGCTAATCCAATGAATGAAGAAAAATGCTTTTGTTTTTGACTTTTTTAGAATTATATATACACCTATAATGTTTATTACTCGTAATTTTCATGCATGCACATTTACATTACGTGAAAACAACTATAGTAGTGTGTTGGAGTACACCTATACATTGATGGTTTGCGTCATCTCATGAGATTTCAAATTTTCAATAGATGGCTAAACATTTTTCCACAAAATTGAAGCAATTGATTTTCCATTCAGCCAAGCAAAGAAAATTTTTAAATGAAAATTTATTTTTCATGCAACCAAACAAAAAACCAGTTTAATATTTCAATTCTAAAAAAGTTTTACATCGAAAACAACCCTTTTTATTTGAAGATGTTTACATGCATGCACTGATGTGAAAAAACATTAGTAAAAATTATTTTAACTTTATTTTTAGATACTTTGTGTTAAATTATATCCCGGCTAGATGACAACCCAATGCATTAAAATTCCATAAAAAAAAATAATAAAAGGCTACCAAGAAATGAATTGAAGAAACAAACACATGCATTTTAAGTCAAGAGATAAAAGCGCCAAATGGTTTCAAAGTGTAGTTGAATAAAACAAGCTTCTTTTTTTTTTGTCATGTTTCTCATGCAAGTCGATGCTTTTGAAACATGGCATTTGCTTTGACAATTTACAAAGGACTAGCAACTCCAATTAAATACTCGGCTATGATACCTTGCATGATTGAAAGATTTATCAAGGAGATGGGTTTGGTTCGCCTACGAGATAAAAGATGTCCGAGACTTTTTTTTTTTTTTTTTTTTATGTACGACAACTCACAAGTATATACATATATAAATTTCAAAAATAATAAATGATAAATTTAAGAAAAATAAGTATTATTATTTCTTCGTCCCTCATTTCAATTCCTTGATACTTGATATAATATACTATGTATATCAGATTCTTAGTGTGTGTAATATGTGATAATAAGGTTTTCGAGTATAAGATGGTATAATCCAACTAGCCGTCGGAGATTTGGAGTGCATTACAAGTAGATAGCTTGTGACTTTGAGTCACAATTAACACATAACTTAAAACTGTTAGGGAGTAACGTTCATAAACACATACAAGTGATGTGATGTTACTCATGTTAGTGAAAGTATTAAAGTAGTGAGTCAGTGACTTCCATTCTAATATAATCATACAAAAAAATGAAAATAACGTGGCATGACTTGTAATTAGGGATATTAGTTTGGGTTATAACCTGTTGAATTAACTGAATTGTTCTTAATCGAATGGATATCAGTTTGGGTTACAACCTTACTTGTGACTTGTGTAGTTGTGTGCCACACTGCCACTGAATAACTTGGATGTATTGGGCCATTTGTGTAATTTACAAATTTGAAACTATGGGCATAAAAAAAAACTAACTAACATCGTCATGTTGGACTTAGGTGAGGGACTAGGCCCAAATTTCAGAGGGAAAAAACTTTGGGCGTTATTTATATGATTGAATCGAGCTGAAGAATGATAAAAATCAGTACAAGTCATGAACTAAGCCACTAAAATCCTGTTCTTCTCGTTTTATATTTATTTATTTTCAGCAAAAATAAGTTCAATTCAGCAAAAATATGTTCAGATCAACAAAAATAAGTTCAGTTCAGCAAAAATAAGGCCCTGTTCTCGTCAACTCATTTTTGCTTATTTGAACTTATTTTTGCTGATCTGAACTTATTTTTACTGAAATGAACTTATTTTTACTTATCTGAAATTATTTTTGCTGAACTAAACTTATTTTTGCTGAAATCATTAACAGTTTATTAAGGATTGAAACTGATTTTTGCTTAATTGAACTTATTTTTACTGAACTGAACTTATTTTTGCTGATCTGAACTTATTTTTGTTGAACTGAACTTATTTTTGCTGAAAATAAGTAAAAATAAGACGAGGAGAACAGGGCCTAAGTTCAGTTCAACAAAAATCAGTTTCAATCCTTAATAAATTGTTAACGATTTCAGCAAAAATAAGTTCAGTCCAGCAAAAAAAAGTTCAAATAAGTAAAAATAAGTTCAGTTCAGCAAAAATAAGTTCAGATAAGTAAAAATAAGTTCAATTCAGCAAAAATAAGTTGAAGAGAACAGGGTCTAACTGTATGAATTATCATGGCCAATTGACCAAATTGGTGAAAATAATAGACCCTAAACGACATATTGGTAAAAAAAAAAATACCTCAGGCAATAAATAAGTAATTAAGATAGCAGCCGGCGACAAATAAGCCATAAAACTAAGCGAAGTATAGGTTTTTTCTTTTTCCTTTTTTTCTCTTGTTAATGATACGCATACATTTGCTTACTTTCCTTTAATTTCACGCTCTTTTCATTTTTGTTTCAATGTAAACCCCTTTTTTTTTCCCTTGCGTGTTTAAAGATAAATGTGAAAATTATTTTGTTCTTTGGAGTTTGATAAAGATACATTTTATGTCATTCAAATATTTTGACTCATCTTTATAATGCAACGTATGTTTTCGATGGGATGAAGGGGAATAAAATGAGAGTAAAAAGAAAGGAAGTGAGTTAGAAGTTCGAAAACACAGTAGATTAATGGAGTAACAAAAATTATAAAATATAATAATTCAAAAATAAATTAAAATGACACACATTTGTAATACACATGCTTTTTTTACTATACTCTAACAATTTTATAACCCATTTGTCGTCGGAAGCTATTTTAACTACTCATTTATCGCCTGAGTTAATTTTTTACGAAATTGGTTCTAGGTGTCAATTTTTTTTTTTTTTTACCAATTGGCCGATTTATCATAGTAGAAATATGATTTATCATGCATGCAAAAAATGATAAATAAAATATTGATGTTGAATTATTTTAGTAAAATAAAAATAATAGTAAATTATTTTCCCATAATAGTAAATAATATTATCACTACAGTAATATTGTACGGATCTTAAACACCAAAATACACATACGAATCTTAATTTATCATTATTCAATTCAATTTGTTATAATATGAGGTTAATTCTAGGAATGTTCTCATGGCATATTCGGAGTTAACATACTAAATTAATTACTCCGTATTGTTATTATGCAAATAATTTGGATTTAATAATGCCCACGCATTCCATTAGTGATTGGGCAACCAAGGTAGAGATATTTAGTTTTTAATTTCTTAATAAGAGTAGTTTAAATACTATGCGATTTTGAGTTGGCCATAAAAGTATTCCATGATAGTTAAGTACTATGTATTTTATTTTGGAGAATCGGTTGAATTTTTCTTTCTTTTTTCCAAAGTGAAATAAATAATGGTATCTTCGATTGTTTGTTAAATATATCTTTGCATCTATTCTTTACTTCTTGCCCTTTTATTTGGTGAATGCTCCTTTACCATTTTAACTCACAAAATTAGTAGAGTAGCAAGCTATAAACCACAAAAACTTCTAAAATCTAAGTTTGGATGTTTTGGAGATTCAAACACTTAAAAAAACAAAAACGTTTCTCGTATAATGAAAATTCATTTGATGTTAAATGAAGTTTTTCATAAACTTTGTAATTTAATTATATAAGAGCATTTCCTACTATCCCAAAGTGGAGTACCCGACAGATTAATGATCATCCCATGACCCAACTCATGTACCCAAGTAATTTTTTTTTCCAAATTCCCCTGAAAACCTCGAAAAAGGTATTTCTTGCCCTCCCAATACTATGTTATTAGCTTTTTAGTTGATTTCAACTATTAAGATGAGCTTCTTTCGATGTGAGAATTCAACGTGTTAAATCTTTAGGTCATTATTTTTTCGAAACTCAAAACCATAGAAAAAGTGTGACTTATAGCCGTCATTTTTTACTTTTGGAGTATCTTTCTAGGTTTCGTCTCGTTTTCTCCCTAATTTTCACTCACTTGTGATAAACTAGGGAAGACCCAAGATCGTTTTTAAACTCATTTAAAGGCCTTTTGTGTTTTATCTATAAAGGATTATCGAATAAAGACACACTTGTCTTTCTCGTTATCTCGGAACCTTATGATAATTCGAACCCAGACAAGTTGTCCAAGAGTCCTCTTTTGACCTTGGGAGCATCATGTAATTTTATTGGCAATTTTTTCCTTGGGACTTCGGAACCTCCGAATATTTTGAACTATAGCATTCGTATATGGCTATCAGATGACTGTTTTGTGCTTCGTCTTGTTTTCTCCTTATATTTCTCTCACGTGTTGTTGGTGTCCCCAAGACGCCTCACATTCAGGTTCAACCTCTAAAAAATTGTTATCCTCCCTATTTAGACAACAGGACATAGAAGTGTTCACTAGTCCAAAACTGGACCAGATCGAAGACCGTCGAAAATATGATGTTTCTCTTTTTAAAGATTTTCTGTTTATTTGGGTCCTTGTTCATGAACACAATTTGTATTAGTCGTTTATTCTCAACACTAAGATCAATATACAAGTGACGATTGATTTATTGTTAGAGTTTAGCACGCAAATGTTATATTTAATATATATTTTGTTTGTAATAGCATATAAAATTATTTGTTTATTTTTAAAGTAAATCAATTCATTTAACAAAAGTAATACGACATCTACAAAAGATATCAAAAATAGCACTTAGAAATTAATCCAAGTCAAATAATAAGTCAATTTTGCAAAATTGCTGTTGTTGTGGACGAAATCTGACCTTGATGAATATCCTCTTTCATATCGCTGTTCTATGCAGCATTTCCAGAGGAGTTCTTTCGATATGTTGTAGTTTTGAAACTGACCAATATTTAATCCATTTAATTGTAAACACAGAATTAACATCTCTCGCAATCCCTTTAAATCTTTATCAATGAATTGAATCTTCTAAGAGAAAAAACATAATTCGAAAATCTCATAAAGATAGAACTATAATCCAATATATGGGTAAAAATAACCCAATATATGGGTAAGAAAACTCCCTAATAGAGAGATCGAAAATGATGATTTATTGTAGACATAAATAAAAAATCGAAGCAAAAGGAAAAAGGAGGAGCTTACTATCAGATGAAAAAAAAGCTGATGGAAGCCCCTAAATCTGAGATAAAAAACTAGGGTTTTCTTAGGAGGGAGGAGAGAGAAAAGATGGGAAGTATAAAATTATAATTTTTTTTGTTTATGCATAAGATATTTTGTTTTTGTTTATATTGTTTTTTAAATTATTTATTTTTCTATACGTTCCCTTGTTTCTTTCTTTTCGATGCTACATACTAAATAGGTAGCAAATATATATCAATTGAATTTCTAACAAGCTTAACTCAATGCGTGTTTTGCAAGCCAATGTATTTTGGGGCTATGATGTAATATTGTGATGGAGATATTGTGTTATTATTACCCACCCTCCCTCATTAAGCCTCATAAAAGATGGTGTTGATGCTCTTTCACACAAAAGCCTTTTGTCTAGTTAAAACCCAAACTCAAAAGTAAAATAACATAACTCGACGACTCGACGTACCCGTTTTCTTAAGTTTACTTTTGACTCTAATAGTTGAAGGACTAAGTTACTAAAAGTTTGAATTGGCAACCAAGGCAATATTGTTAATTTTACAAAGTCATACGGAGTGAATTGAAACAATAATTTAAACAAGCGGATCGTGTTCGTGCATATTTATTTTAAACAAAAAAAAGGAGGCCTAGTTTACTTGATTCTTGAAACTATTTCTTAAACAAACAAACAAACAAAAAAAATTCTTCAAAGAGTTGTTTTCATGAGTTAAAAGGTCTTTCACAAATTTTAATACGAAATATCCGTAATTAGAGCATGTTTAACCCTATGTCGAGTTTAAGATTCAAATGTGGATCCTATAAATCTTATGACAAGATTTACAAAATTTTCCCTACTAAAGTGCTTAAGTCTTAACATTGTTTTAAGTTGGGTATTGGTTTTTCAAGACCCAACTTAAGCGCCTTAAATGTATAAAATAATGTTGTTATACTAATATTATTTATATTTTAGTATTTAGTATATATTTTAAGCAATACTCCATCAGTTCTTAAATATGTTTGATACGTTTGAAATCTTGATACTATTCATAAGATGAAAAAATCTTTTAAATTACTTTCAATAGATACAATATAGTATAGTCATATGGGATCTTATTTGATTTATGAGTATGTTATTAATGTTCAATTATTATAATTTTTACATAAATACAACAAAATATATTTAAAATCAAACAAATGCATCAATATATGTACAAACTAAAACGCATCAAATAAAAATAGAAACGAAAGGAATATTATATAAATTTGATAATATTCTATTCCGTATAATTTATGTAACCTATTCATATTAAGTGTATGTGCGGTAAAACTCTTTAAACTTGCTCTATTTAAATCAATGCCTTTTACCTCACTAAATAACCCATATTCATTATTTCCCAAGGAAATAAAATACAAAAAAAAAGTTACCCTTAAGTAAAGGTAGGAAATTTAGGAATACATCAAATTACATGTGTGAAAAATATAGTCAAAGTGGAGGCGGTCAAAGTTGTAATCACAATATTAATCAAAGTCTTTGAATGTATTCCTAATCACAGATCTCACGTTTCTTAAAACTTCCCAAAACCTTCAATTTCTTCTTTTCTTTCTATATCTATTTTTTTTCCTTTTCCCGTTTAATCACCCTATTTTTTTTTCCTTCAATTCCTAAAACAAAAATCACTTGTATTTTATTTCATTATTACAGTATAAATATAATCGTAATTATCCAAACTTTTATTCCAAGGTATTCCCTTTTTTTTAATCCCTTTTTCTTTTGCGATTTATATTTTTCTTTTTTTTTTGTGTGTGTCTTTTTGACTTATTCTCTTCAACTTGTTGGAATCTAATTATTTATAAGCAAATTCTCCATTATTGAAAGTTATTTTAATTTAATTAATTAATTGTGTTGTATTACTTACTCCATTTTTTTCTCCTAAATCAAGTAGTTGAGAACAAATACACAATAATTTGGTAAACCTTAGTAATTAATTAGTTGGGTTTTTCTTAAAAAAGTTTTCAACTTGTTGAATATCTTCAAATTTTTTCCCTTTTTTGTCTGTTTAATTTGTTGGGGTTTGTAATAAAGACCATTTTTTTATTGGGTTTTTTTTTTTTGAATAAAAAAGTGTTGATTTTGAGGGGGTATTCCGATGCCGGAGGAAGATTTGGTAGAGGTGAAATTCCGGTTATATGATGGGTCGGATATCGGGCCATACTGGTATTCACCATCTACAACTGTTGGGTTTCTCAAGGAAAAGATTGTTACTGAATGGCCTAAAGGTTTGTCCTTTTTCTTCTAAAATCTGTTTTTAATTCATATGTTTTGTAAATTGATGTTTGATTGTTTATCTTTTGTACGAAATTTGATTGTTTTTTGTGAAAAATTTTCAGTTGATTTATTTTTATTGTATTTATTTTTTTAAATTACCCTGAAATTAGTTTTGTTTTTTGAGGAAAAAGTTAAGGGGTGTTAAATTTGAGGACACCTGTATGTTATGTGTGAGAGTTTCTTGTTTGTTGTAATGATGATTATTTTGATAATTTGATTAATGAATTTTTAATTATTTTTTTGGTTTTGTTATTGAGCTGAAAGGTTTTAAGGGTATGTGTATGAAATTGAATGGAAAATTAAGGTTGGTTTTGGCTGTGGTTATGTGTATGAGTTGCTTTTCGAGTGGTTCTTGTTCCGAGAGGCGACAACGATATAGACTATTGTATGAGCTTCAGTGTTTAGTTTTGTGGTTTGATATGATTTAATCAGTTGACTTGGTAGAACTGTTGTTAGGGATGACTTGCAACATGCGAAAACTGAGTGGTATGGTCATGTGCAAGCTCCATCAATGTCTAGTTGGTATTTTCCAGAGTGCTATTGGTGTAGGAGGGTTTTGAAGTTGTCTGGTGTAAAGAGTGGTTTTGGTTGTAATAGATGTTTAACGAGTTTTTTGAATCGATTTTTATTTTACTGAATTGCGGTCAGGGAAGTTGCGTTGCTAAGCGTAGGATGTTAAATACAAAATTAGGGTTACTTTGGCTGTTTATGAGTTGCTTTTCTAGTGATTATTGTTGTGCAAGTGGTATAATCAATTTTACGAGCTTCAATTTTGAGTTTTGTTGTTTGATATGCTTTTAATCAGTTGTGTAGGCAAAACAATTGCTTGTTTTTTCTGAAAAATGCTGAAGCTGAGTAGTATAGTCATATGAGAGTTCCAGGACATCTAGTATTTTGCCTTTCGAGTGTGGAGGACTGCAAGAGGCTTTCAAGCTCTCCAGTGTGGAGAGTGGTTTCGGTTTCAGCTACCATGTAGGATTTTATGAAGTATCATATGCGTATCAAGTGTGAGATGTTGAACTTAGTGAAGCTGTTGACTAACGATTGGATTTGACGTTGTTAATTGTTAGGCTTGACTTAGCTGGTTCTTTGGTCTGTGCTTGAGGTTGATATTGGTCTCTTGCAATAGCTATTAGCGGCTTATGTGCCCAAGAAAGTTCGTGAGTTGTATAAGTTTGTAGAGTTATGTAGATATTGGCGTTTGTATTGGAAGATTGCTAAGTTAAATTCCAATTTTCAAGGGTTTGTCCATTTTATTACCAAGTTTAAATTATTTTTTGAACAATCTTAAGTTTATAATTAGTCTTCCCAAATTGCACCACAGTCATTGTTAACCGGTTGTTTACGTGTTCAACAAGTAAAGATCGTGCATGGCATAATTTAATCTCCCCTCCCATTGTATACATTTATTATAATCCAAATTGTCTCTCTCTTCCACTTCCGTTTTGCATCGCTTCTCAGTTCTCACTCGTTAATGAGGGCCCGACTATTCCTTGTCTACGTGACGTGGACCTTTCAGGGAAGGCCATGTTCAAAGCCCTATAAGCCTTTTTATTCCTTTTCTGAATTAGTATTATAGATTACTCTGATTGTTGTGAGTGTTAACTCCTATTATATGATGAGTTTATGGATTCACGGCACTGTTATAAACAGTGATAGAAAGAAATCTTTCCACGGGAAAAAAGGCGAAGTGAATAAAATTGAGTCGATTTGTTGCCACATATCCCAATAATAATGAGGGTTTGTGGAGGTGCTAAAGTGATATAGAGCTGGATTAGGTAAGAATGAGAAAAAATACTATGTGAGAGTTTAACGTTTTTTTGGTTCTATGTGAGAGTTCCACTGCCTTTGGCAAGTGGACCAAAGCAGTTTGCATGGGTACCTCAGGCAGCCCTCCTTCTGGCTAGGGTTTTTTCTATCCTCAATGCTCGAACCTAGACCTTGGTTACGGAACAAGAGCCCCTTAACTAATCATGCCAACCCTAGTTGGTCAATGTTCTACTACTTGCAACTTTTTTTTTTTTTTTAATATTTTTTATAATAAAAATTTACTCTCCGTTTTTGGTTGGAATATGCTCAGACTCTATAAACTTGTGATTTTTATATTTTCCTTTTTATATTATTTGAAGAATTTATTGAACATTTAAGTACTAAACGTTGGTTTTATATCCGTTTAATCACTGTGGAACCTTTTCTTTTCTTCGGGAAAGAAACTTGAATTGGATAGGGAAATCGTAAATGCATGTTCTTGAAGGCTACGTATATGGTAATTTCTGTGTGGTTATGGTTAGTTTCTCAAAATATCTTTCATGCTCAAAAGATTCTCAAATACATGTCGTAAGAATGTAGGTGTTGTTTGATTTTTTTTTTTCCTTCTTTTATTCTACTTTGTAGCCTTTTCGAAGTGTGAAATCATCTAGTCAGTGAGGGTTCAATATTCGATAGGAGGGGTTAGGGTGTTTATCATTTATGTGGGTGCCCAAGCTTGCACTCAGGCGAGTGTATGGGAGCTGTATGACCTAAATGCACTACCTTGTGTTTGTTATATTAAGGGTGCCTTGATCTTCTTTGATGTTGATCCTTCTTGTGATGTAAATTAGTGTAATTCTTTATTGGATCATGTCTCCGTAAGGCTATGCTTCCTTCTTCAAATGCTTTTCATTGATTCTTGGGAAAAAGTTTCTCTTATCGGTTATCCTGAAGAAATAATTTCAATTTGGTTCTCTCTGTGTTTTTGTGTTCTGTGTTCTAAAGCTTGTTGTTCTCTTACCAGTGTATGAAGTCAAGTGGCTCTTTTGGTGGAGCCTAAGGGGGTTGATGGTAGGAGGCTTTGTAGCTTGATTTGATTATTTCTTATTTTAACTCTAAGATTATCCCCACTTTCCATCCGTAACTTAATGTGATTGTGGAAACAGGATGGCATGTTAGAGATATAACTTTTGTTTTCTGGTCTTTGGTCAATGTTTGGAAATAGAAAATGTACGTATTACCTGCTATAAGCATGTTTTGGTGTTGGTTAATGGGTTAAGAAACAAAATAAGAGCTCCTGTATTTGTTTAACTGTTTTTATTAGCATTTATTATTGACATAGTGCTGATTTTAGGTTGGGGCAATGGGGTTTGATTTTTGTTCTAGGAATTTGTCTCTCTTTCATCCTAGCTGGCCAAAGGAAGAAGAAAAACTTTAATAAGATTGTTGAAAATATGGACTGGACCAGCACCTAGGACGCGTATGGTTTGTTTTGTTATTTGTTTATTGTTTACACACTGTTTTGGTAATGCGCATTGATTTCAAGCATTGAAGTGAATTTCTGGTAATTAAGGTGAAACTGTGCATAATAGAGTGGGATTGGCACAGGTATGAGGATTTTGAATTGGTCCTTTTCTTAGGTGAAAGAGGCTAAGAGCAGGGATCTGTTTTGTAGGGATCAGGCTGCAAGCATGGATGATGCTGATGACAAGATCCTCACAAAATCAGTTGTCCTGCTAGCGTTCAAGATGATTTGTATACATGGTCTGTAATTTAGGTGTTGGATTTGATGGTCTAATAGGTTAAGTTCCTTAAATGCTGATGGAATATTCGTAGATGCTAGCTATTTTTTCTTGAGTAATTACCTAGGATGGTAATGGTAAGATTGGAAGTGTTGATTAAATGACGAGTTAAGGAAATGTTTATCATGCAAAATGTTATCATACAAAATAAATGACCCCATGGGAGCTCTGTGAAACACTACTTTTACAAGCCAAAGTTGCAACGTGGCTATGTTCTCTTGATTCTTAAGTTTACACGATGAATAGATATAGTTTTGGTAGGGATCAATTTGAGGTGGATGAAAACATTTGATGAAGATGTTTTAAGATCTTTTTAATCATGATCAAAGGTGAGATTCAATAGCCAACTTGATATTATTTTGATAGTGAAAATCTGATTCATGATCACATGCATTTGAAGACACTTCTATAGGGAATTATATTTTCGTTGAAGATTCCCCATCTCAGATTAGATGAATGCAAACTATTTTGTGTGTATATGGTTCTTTGATACGATTTTTCTTGTGACAACAAATAAATTTGATATATTGGTTGAAACCACCAGAGTAATATCTTCATTAAAGGAAAACATATGTTGACTGAGCTGAATCTTTAAGGGAAGTCACAATAAAACCATAAAGCAAGTGATGTGAATCAAATATTGTCAGTTTTTGGTCATGAATTTGCTATAGCTATGATCAGCAACACCTTTTTCTCTCAAAATATTGAAACAGCTGTTTATTCTATTTTTGCTAAATTATTAGTGGGTTACTTGAAAATGTTGAAGTACAATCTAAAGTTTAAGGTGTTTCTATTTGTTTTGTCGTCTGGTCTTTTCTTGCTGTTTTTGTATGGCATTGTAATCTTCCTTTTTGTTTATGACAACACTCTTAGGATTTCTGCTTCTGGTTTATTTCAGATAAGAAGGTTACTCCAAAGGCTGCAAATGATGTAAAGATCATAAATGCTGGTAAGATTTTGGAGAACAGCAAAACTGTTGGCCAATGTCAGATGCCCTATGGCGAGCTTCAGAAAGGGACTATTACAATGCATGTTGTTGTTCAGCCAACTGTAGCAAAAACAAAAGCAGGTATTTGAGCGCGTTCTGGATTTTTTGTTCTGCCTTTTGCAACATGTTTGTTTTTGTTCAACGTGATGAAATTTTTGTACTCCGTATTTAGTTTGCTTTGTTCGCTGCTGCTTTGAGTCACTCAAACTTTTTCTTGTGCTGCTGAAATAACCTGTAGAGTCCCATGTGTTTGCCTGTCTTGACTGTGAATTATCAAATTATACTTTATGGAATTGTGGAAACCCTTTAGCACTTCATTGCCATTGCTCGAATAATGTAGTACTATAACTAAAATCAATTACTGAAGTTCTACTCCCATTGCCTGATAAGTAGCATTCAAATGTATGCTGGTTGGAATATCTATAATGGAATCTCAAAATGCAATCATATCATAAAATATTATGTTTTGACTACTGGAAGCTTCCAGTGACGATTGTTGTGTTTTCTGTCACTCTAATACTGATGTGCAATGACTTCCCTTCTTAAGTTCCTAGCAATTTGCTCTTTTTTTGAAATAAAAAACTTTGATTGTGGTTTGTAGAAAAATATATGGAGAAATGTAAAGGGATAGCTTTTGATAAAGAAACTAGGATTACCATCTAGTCAGGGTTAAGCAGAGAATTTATTCGTAGGATCTAGGTATGGTTATGAATTTGTAGGTGATGCCAAACTGGGTTTGACTAGTAGGTGCCACTAGATCGTAGAAAACGAGGGAAAGGATTTGGGTTGGTGATTATTTGGGATAGCATTTAGCCGTCTGTGATGCAGTGGACCCCGTTTATGGGGGCAAAGGCTTTAATTAATTGTTGTGCAGGCTTTGGGAAGTATATTGTTTTTTGATAGAGGCTTTGGGAAGCATCCATGTGTTTCTTATTATGCCACAAATTGATTTTTATAGTTTCTGTACTATTGATTATGCCCATTGATCCCTCAATTATCTTATCCTTCTGCTATTGGGTGCATGGGGGACTGGGGGAGAGTTTGAACAGTTTAACAGAAATGCTTACCAATTGATATGACCATTTGAGGTGAAATGAAGTATTTAGTGTTTGACTCTACTATTTTATGAAAAGTTATACCTCCTGGTGTGTTCTCTTCCGCCCAAAGTTTTCCTCTGTTGTTTTTGGCACAAGTTTTAATACTCCGTATAATATATAGTGGTTTGGAGTTGATCAATAGGTAAATGAGTCGGGCCATAAGTTGTTAGGAGAGAAAATCAAGGGGACCATGTTACTATTCAAAGAAATTGAGTAAAACTTTTAGGACAGTTAGAATTGGAAAGTTGAGCAAAGTTAGGTGATGGAAGTATTCTGTTTTTGGCTGTAAGTGAAGTATAGTGTGCTACCTATGTTAAAGCATTAGATATCTGTCATGGGTTTTTGAGGTAAAATGGATTGTTCCTTTTTGGTGATTCTACCTGTAGGCTTGTATGTTGTGAGTATTTGCACTAAGTCTTTGTATAGAGGCTCATCAACCGCCTCTCTTTGACTTTGAGGCAGACTATTATAGCGAGGACGGATTTTCTGGTGATCTTTTTGTTGTGGAATTATCCATAGGAGTTGACCATAAAACTTTTAAAATTTTAGTTTAACCGATCAGTTTGTTTACAGCCAATTGGTTTTTTAGACGCATGATTGTTGTTGCTTTCTGTGTAACTTTGATGATGGTCTATGTTGAGTTTGAATTTAGCAGTCTTTTTGTGTTGCTGCTGAGTGCTGCTGATTTTCCCATGCAGAAAAGAAAGTTGATGAGGCTGAAAGAAAGAGCATCTGTTCTTGTTCGATATTGTGAGAAATTGTGCCGTGCCAGATTTAGGTTGTGCGTTGTGTGCTGGTTGCTTTGTAATCTCGTGGTACAAACAATTACTGATCATGGTAACAAAAATAATATAAGGGCTGAGGAGATTTCTTATCACATAACTTTGCACTCAAAACGTGTGTCACAATTCACAATGCAGGTTGTCGATGATGTATTTCCAAATTGATTTAAGGGCGAAAACCCGTTGTATGATGAATCTGGTGTATTTTAGTCATTATTGTTGTTAAATTTTTATGTTGTTAGATCTAAGACATGCAGGAAAGATTGATTTGGCAACGAGTGCTCAGCATGATCAGAGCACAGTTGCAATGTATAGTAGGAGGGTGCAAAATATACTGCTCTTAATTTTGTTATGATTGTGTTTTGAAAGAATTTTACAGGGACAGCTATTTCTGTTCATTTCATTTGGATTTAGTTAATATTCGGTATTAGATTCTGCAATCAGGTGGCATTGCTGTTTTGGTTGGCCTTGCCTGTCATTTTGAGCTGTAGGGTGTGTTTATGCTGCGCCATGCACATCGGTTTCTTCTCCCTTCTGTGCTGTCTGTCCAACTATAGTAACTCTGGTAAACCAAACTGTGTTGTTCGTGCCTAGCCGAGCTGTGTCGGCGCCGATTGCTGAACTGAGTTAGGGTACACCCTTTTCATCTGTCTGAGTATCCGACCTAATGCTATTAGATGCATGCCCTACAGCTTTGATTATCCTTGACAGTTACAAATGCATGAAAGCAATAAATTAGGGAAACAGGGAGACTTTGCTAGGTGAAAATTATAACCAAAGTTCAGGAGGTCTATAAAATTATTGATTTATAATCCTTAAACCAAAAATATTGATCTTCTACATGACTACCATAAATTTTCCACTTCCACAGCCACAACTAGTTAAAAAGGACATTCATGACTCACATGTTTTTGTTTTCTGTGATAAAGATAAAATCTTCAAAACCCCATTTTTTTGTGGGTTCATTTAGTGCAGTAAAACTGTAACAAAAAAAAAAAAAAAAAAAAAAAA
>PYUH01004006.1:1264429-1276295 GCA_016808085.1 Suaeda aralocaspica | reverse complement strand
AAAAACTGAAAAAAAAAAAAAAAAAAAAAAAAAAAAACAGGTTTCATCAACTTGCTCTCATTATCTTTATGTCCCTCAATTATAAAGCAAATTTATCTTCCTCTCCTTACTTTCTTCTTCCTTTCTTGTAGTTTACTTCATTTTCTTGAAATGCTTCCTTTGCTATATTTGTCTGTAATGGAGAAATCCAGTGTTTTACGTGTTCTTCTCTTGTTCCTTACACTCTCACTTTCCCAAGGAAGGCATTCAGCAGTTAAACCCAGATCTCAAATCACTATCATGGGCACTGTCTACTGTGACATTTGCTCCAATAACTCCTTTTCGCGGCACAGCTACTTCCTACCAGGTAAATAAGTACATGTACTACATGCAATCTTGTTGATATTTTCTTTAGGCCCCGTTCTCTTGAACTCATTTTGAGTCCAGTCTACTTAGTTAATTCAGTCGAGTCCAATATAGTATTTTCAACTAAAATTTAGTTATCGTTAATTTAGTCCAAAAGAACAGGGTCGACTCAACTACAAAACACAACATATATGATTATATGTTTTAACTTTTCCCATTTTCGACGGTTTGATATGATATTGACTTGAAAATGAATACAACATAGGAGTGGAAGTGAAACTAGAATGCAAAATCAAAGCAACAGCACCAAGAACAACAGAAGAAGTAAGATTTTCAGTGAGTAGAACAACAAATGAATATGGGTGGTACAAATTGGATATACCAGCAGTAGATGGGATAGAATGTGCAAGAGGTGCTGCTATTGAATCAATTTGCAGGGCTAGTTTGGTTGGAAGTTCTACTTCTAAATGCAATGTTCCTGGCTACAAAACTACTACTAATATTGCATTTTTTAAGTCTTCTAAACAAAATATTTGCATTTATGGTTTAAGTGCTTTGAACTTTAGACCTTCCAGAAAAAACAAAGCTTTGTGTGGTAATTAATTACTCTCCTTAATTAGTTTTTACCCCCTTATTTTGTTTGTTTTTATTTCTCTTGTGCCTTCTCCCTTAGCTCTTTGGGTTCTCTAATTTTGGTTTAATAAAGATAATCATATATTACAAGTGCCCAAAAGTTTGTTTTAGATTGGTATGAACTAATAAGAAGTGTCATATTGGATGAAAATAAAAAGTTCTTATCCTTAAAGTGTCTCTAATAAAGGTCAATCGCACAATTGCGCATTACTGGGTATGATATTTGTTATTCCGTATTTAGTTTACATAATAATAACTATGGTTTTTGCTTACCAAGTACGTACTTGGTCCACAAAAGATGGAGTACCTACTAGGGTTGTCAATGGTTCAATGGAAGCACCCAAAACAAGCCATACTAATACTAACCGTGCTATGGTTGCTTGAGCGTAAGTGAAAGACTTCCATCAAAACATAAAAATGTGAATTTTTAAATTTCTAGAGCAAGAAATTGCACCTTTGCCACTCCTATTATAGTGGCGGACTAGCGGAGTGAACCTCAATTTTGGAATAGTTAAAATCATTTGTCACATGAAAAATTAAAAACACTTATCTTGTTGTCATAGGATCTAAACTACATGCTATTATGACCACTTTTGGCTGTTTTAGGACATGAATTATGACATGGGGCTGCTTGGTGGCCTTGTGGTAATCTGTTAACCCCATATTTCAATCAACTGCGACCTCTAAGAATGTTATCCCTCCCGTTCTACCCGTCAATCCCCACCACTAATGATATCTTGGTGTAATGGTTAATGCTCAGAGTGTATATGATAGGTCAGAAGTTCAAATCTCTCCTTGCTCATTTGTAATACGTCTTTCTTATAGTTCCTTTGCACTAAAAACACTTCGTCTATTCCTATTCCATTTTTGGCATGACTTATCACAAATGGTCACCAAATCCACCATAGTCATAAAATAAAAAAACGCATCTAAATGAGTAAATCCCCTAACATGCCTACTTTATTGTACCATACTCAAGAAGTTAAGAACACTTTACTCTTGATCTCTCCTATATTAATTGCATAAAAACAACCCACATTCAATTTCTCCTATATTAGTTGTAAAGAACCCATAACCAATATGATTTAGGACTAATGTGTAGTTACTATCTAATCCAAAAATTCAGTTGAACACGGGGTATTTTTTCAGGGCCTAGTATGGGCTAGTGGTCCTTGTTTTTCTAGTATGGGCTAGAAATACCTAGCAAATCTGACAATTGATATATCGTTACAAACTAACAATTCCAAACATTGACTCATAAGGGCAAAAAAGACTTTTGATTAATGACAAACCCTAAGGGCCTTTCAAACACCGAAAAACTATTAGAGTTTCTCTTTTAAGCATAGGGACAACATGTAAAATTTTTGTATTTTTTTTCCCGAAGCACTAGTTGCTTAGAAATATGTGAATTATATTTTTTTTTTTTATTTTTGACTTCTAGTGGACCATCTCGGGCTCTGTCTATTTTTCGCACGACTTTTTTTACCACATGTTCCAAGTAACCACGTGAATCCACACAATTAGTTTCTTCCTCTAAACACTTGTTACCAACCATCTTTCAAAGAGACTTCGGAAGAAGGGCATTGTAGTCCTTTTCGTTCTTCCGGATTTGTCTTGTGGCCTTTTGAACCACGAAAAATTGCCCAAAGTCTTTTTTCAATCATAGAGGTACCATGTAAAAATTTTTGAATATTTTTTTTTTCTGAGACCACAAAACCACAAAAAACTGTGAACTATAGCCTTTGTTTTTTATTTTTGAAAGGTCGTTTCGGGCTCCGTATAGTTTCCGCCCATTTTTTTCACCACGTGTTTCGGGTGACCATAAGACTCCACATAATTGGTTTTTGCCTCTAAAAACTTTTTAGCAGTCCTCTTTAGGGATATTTTAAATAAAGGGCATGATAATCTTTTTCGCATTTCTAGATCTGTCCTGTGGCCTCTTTCTTATTGCCTTTTCGGAAGAAGGGAAAAACAACTTTTTCCAAGAGCTTCTAAAAACTCGTTATCATTCCTCTTATGACATTTTCACATGGAGTCGTTAGGTCTGGGTTTATATTTTGACCACACAGGCAACCTGTAAAGTTTTTGACAACTTTTTTTTTGTGACTCTGGAACCTAAAAATTCAGTAGATTATAGCTTTCGTTTGAGGCCTCCGGATGTGTCGTTCAAATTCCGAGCTCTGTCTTATTTTTGCCCAATTTGTTTACCATGTGATATGGACCACCACAAGACTCCCCAAAATCAATTTTGGCATCAAAAAACTTGCTATCGTCCCTCCTATGGCGGCCTTTTTGGAAGAAGGGAAAAAAGCATGTTCACCCCAAATCGTGTGGTTTGGGTTCATGTTTTTACCACACGAGCACCTTGTAAAATTTTTGGTAACTTTTTTTTTCTGTGACTCCGAAACCTAAAAAAACAATGAATGATATTAGTCGTTTGAGACCTCCAGAGGGGCCGTTTCTGGTCCCGCCTAATTTTTTTCCTTTTTTTAACCACGCGACACGGGCCACCACAAGACTCCCCACGATCAGTTTCGTCATCAAAAAACTTGTCATCGTCCCTCTTATGGCCTTTTTGGAAGAAGGGAAAAACATTTTCCAAGATCCTTTTAAAACTTGTTATCATCCCTCTCATGTCTTTTTCATCCCGAATCGCTTGGTCTTGCTTTATATTTTGACTACACGGGAACCCTGTAAATTTTTTGACAAATTTTTTCATTGACTCCAGAATCTCAAACAACGGTGTATAATATCAAAAGCGATAATAATTCGAACACGCCGCGTTTTACTATCGTTTGAGGCCTCCAGATGGGCCATCCTGGGCTCCTTATTTTCGCCCTATTTTTTTACCACATGATATGGATCACCACAGGACACTCCACGATCGGTTTCGGCTTCAAAAAATTTGTTATCATCTCTCTTATGACCTTTTCGGAAGAAGGGAAAAACAACATGTACTAGCCATTAGGACTGTTTTATGGCCTTATTCGGAATTAACAAGGAAAAACAAGGAGTCGTGTGTTGTGATCTTCCCTCTTATTGCCTTTTCACCACGAATCGCCATGTTTGGGTTCATATTTTGACTATGCAAGCATCTTGTAAATTTTTGGCAACTTTTTTTCCAAGACCCCGAAACCTCAAAAAACACTGAATAATAGCCTTCGTTTGAGGTCTACGGAGTAGCCGTCCCGGGCTCCGTCTTATTTTCACCTTATTTTTTTTACCACATGGTATGGAACAACACGGGATTCCTCACGATCGATTTCAGCTTCAAAAACCTTGTTATCACCCCTCTTATGGCCTTATTCGGAACAAGAAAAAACAGCTTTTTCCGGAACCCTTTAAAAACTTGTTATCATCCCTGTTATGACCTTTTCACCATGAAGTGCCATGTATGGGTTCATATTTTGATTATAAACGCATCTTGTAAAGTTTTGGCAACTTTTTCTTCGTGACTTGGGGCCTCAAAAAATTGTGAATAATATCCTTCATTTGAAGCCTCAAGAAAGGTCGTCCCAGCCTCGTCTAGTTTTTGCTTCCTTGTGGATTTCGTTGCTTTTTAGAGTTAGTAGAATTTTGTTGCTTCCCTGTGGATTCGATCCCTACTTCCCTATCTACATTAGTTAGAGTTGTAGCTTATTTTTGATAGGTATACGACTGTCCCTTTCACCTTTGAACCTAAAAAAATCATGATTAATAGTATACGTTTGAGGCATCCACAGGGCTGCACCGAGCTCCATCTTTTACCGCGCTATTTTTTTTACCCCGTAATATTAACCACCACATGACTCCCCATGATCGATTTCGGCCTCAAAAAATTGTTATTGTCCCTCTTATGGCCTTATTCAAGAGAAGGAAAAACAACTTTTTCCAGAACGTGTTAAAAACTTGTTATTATCCCTCTTATGGCCTTTTCACCACAAGTTACCACATCTGGGTTCATATTTTAACTACATGGGCACCATATCAAAATTTTGACATCTTTTTTTCCCCTCTTTTGTGAACCTGGTGGCTAAAAATACTATAAATAATAGCCTTCGTTTAAGGCCTCCAGAGGGGTCATCCCAAGCTCCATCTTATTTTTGTCCTATTAGTTTACCATGTGATATGGACCACCACAAGACACCACACAATATTTTTCGGCATATTATCATCACTCTTATGGCCTATTCGAAAGAAGTAAAAAATAACTTTTTTCGGTACCCTCTAAAAACTTGTTATCATCCATTTTATGGCCTTTTCACCCCGAATCGCTTGGTTTGAGTCCATATTTTGACCATCTGGGCACCCTTTTGCCAACTTTTTTCCGGGACCCTGGAACCTTCAAAAACAGTGAATAATGGCCTTTGTTTGAAGCCTTCGGATTGGTCGTCCCAGGCTTCGTCTTATTTTTTCCTTGTTTTTGTACCACATGATATGGATCTCTATAGGACTCCCCACGATCGGTTTTGGCATCAAAACACTTGTTATCATCCCTCTTATGGCCTTTTCATAATTAAGTAGGGAAAAATTACTTTTTTCGATACCCTCTAAAAACTTGTTATCATCTCTCTTGTTGCCTTTTCACCCTAAATCGCCCGGCCAGGTTTATATTTTAACTATAAATGCACCGTGTAAATTTTTTGACATTTTTTTTTTCGAGCACTCCGAAACGTCAAATAACAGTGAATAATAGCCTTCTTTAGAGGCCTTCTGAGGGGCTGTCCCGTGTTTCGTCTTATTTTCGCCCTATTTTTTGCCTCGTGATATGAACCACCACTGGATTTCCCACGATTGGTTTCAGCTTCAAAAAACGTTTCATCACCTCTCTTATGGCCTTTTCGTAAGAAAGGAAAAACAACATTTACTAGGACTGTTTCTAAAAACTTGTTATCATCCTTTTTATGGCCTTTTCACCCATAATTGCCTCGTTTGGTTTCATATTTTAACTACACGGGCCCCTTGTAAATTTTTGACAACTTTTTTTCTGTGACCTTGGAACCTCAAACAACAATGAATAATTATAGCATTCATTGAGGCCTCCAAATGGTTTGTTCCAGGCTCCGTCTTATTTTTGCTTTATTTTTTTTACTCAGTGATATGGACCACCGCCACGATCGGTTTCGGTTTCAAAAGACTTGTTGTCATCCCTCTTATGGTCTTATTCAGAACAAGGGAAAAACAACTTTTTCCATGACCCTCTAAAAATTTGTTATCATCCTTCTTTTACCTTATCACCATGAATCGCCACCTCTGAGTATATTTTGAGTGTACATGTACCCTATAAAATTTTTGGCAACTTTTCCCGGGACCCTGCAACCTCAAAAGATAGTGAATAATAGCCAACGTTTGAGGACTCCAAAGTGGTTGTCCCGGGCTCCGTCTTATATTCTCCTTTTTTTACCACGTGATATGGACCATTATAGGGCTCCCTATGGAAAAACAGCTTTTTCCGAGACCCTATCTTACTGGTTTCTTTTAGCCTGAATCGCCTAAACTGGGTTCATATTTTGACCATACGAACACCCTGTAAAATTTTTGGCAAGTTTTTTTTTTTCGTGACCTCGGAACCACAAAAAACAATGAATAATAGCCTTCGTTTGAGGCCTCCGAAGGGGCCATCCCGAGCTTCGTCGTTCGATGGAATTGTACTTCAAGGTGGCCATCACGACGCATTTGGCGTGAGGGCTTAGCGTACGATACGTGCCATTGGGGGTTGAAGCTTTTACCGTAGGACGATAATTGGGCAGAAATTTGAATGATGCGTTGCCGGCGTAAGGGTCATGCGATCCATTGAGTTATTATTAATTAATTATTAGAGCAACGGGCAAAGCCCATGTTGACCTTTTATCTAATAAATGCATTCCTTTTAGAAGTCAAAGTTTGTTGCACGTATTAGTTCTAGGATTAATATGGTTATTTGAGTAGCAGGTACCATCAAACAAACTATAAATGATTTGGGGCCTGTTTACTTCAGTTTAAAATCAGTTCAGTTCAGTTCAGCTCTTCTTTTGTTTTGCTACTCATTAAACCTTCATAAAAAAAACTTTCAGTTCAGTTCAGTTCAGCTCCAATCAGTTCAGTTCAATTCAACTCAGTTCAGTTTACCCTTAAAGTAAACAGGCCCTTAATAAGCGTTTCGCAATTTCATAGTCTGAATTAGTTCATAATTACACATGCATGTCTTAATCTTTGCAGCAATCGCATATGACTACTCGCGTGATCAACTAGGTAACACTCCTTGTGAGGCAACGATACCCATGAAACCTTTCCAATATAAGAGTGTGAACACATGGTCGAGTGTCTTTCGTGCATAGCATGAGACGCCAGGTTAAGTGTGCGACGAAATGACGTTCACTCCCTCTCAGCGTTCCGCATCCAAAGGCTCAACTTGTGATAATCTCCCAATCTCGCTACACTTGTTTTCCAACAGTTGGTGGACGATGGGCCAAGCTTCACTGTCAACCCCACATACACCCCGTGAAGGACGCCGAGACAAAATCACACCTCATTCGGAATACAACAGAGGTAAATAGAGGCTCCCAAAGGCTGCCAATTTGGTTTGCAATTGGCTTGTGTTACCTATTCAATAATACAACGTAACCTTCTATCGATTTCATTTCAAGTTGAATACTTGAGCTTATTACAACTTGGATCTATGGCTGTGATCCGAACTTATAAATCTGCATTTTTAAAGAAGCAGACATATTCCAATTTCCAAAACTACATACATGAAATGAGGCTCTTGTACAAAGTACAAAAAAAATAGATCGGTTTCTAGAGCAAAATGTTAACAAAGGTTTAAATAATGACAACAACGAACTTTAATTTATTACCAACTTGATGGCTGATCACTCCCAAGGGCCAACTTTTTCCATGAATACAAAATATAACCTACAAATTCCATATATAACACCAGCAAATAACAAACAAAACGCATACATGTATATGATGGACAAACAATATGATACTTTCTGTTTAATTGCTGACAATTATAATGAACGAACTGATCATTCCCATGATCACTTCATCTATAATCATCAACAACAACAGCTAGACAACCTACATAATAATTTGATTTATAAGTAATAATGACACTTAAAACTGATTAATAAATCTGTTTGAATTCGCGCTCGAAGGTTTCCATAGCAGAAGCAGGCAATCCCAAGAGCACATTGACTGATTTCCTTTCATTTCCATAAGAAAGAAAGAGTGTAACTTCCTTCTCAGGCAATGCCACAGGTCCTGATAACACGGGTTCGCCCCATCCGAAATCTGTGGTGTGAAATGACAGTCTTGACCATGTAGTGATCAAAAGAGTTGAGCTCAAAGAAGGCCTTGCTCTACTAACTTCAAAGTAATCCATTGCAGATCTCATGTAATTATCAGTCACCATTTTTATAGCTTCTTGGACTAACCCTACACCATAGGATAAGTGATTTTCTACTAATTCTGATGCTTCACATATTGAGTTTGTAAGCACAATTCCATTACCAAAATACCCTTTTGGCAGAGGAGGGGTGAACTTAGCCCTGCCATCAACCGCGAATAGAAGCTTTGTCTTTTGGTTTGGCTTCATGTTTAGTGCTTTGCTTCTTGCTCTCCATACAAATGCTGATAGTGCTTCGAAAGATGTGCACTTGGTTAAGGTTCCGTCTTCCATGGCCTTGGCCTTGAGGGTTTCGAGGTGGTTCTTGTCGAAACAGAATGAGCGGTATTGCATTTCTTGGTCGTAGAGTTCAGAGGTGCCTGAGATGTCCTCTATTTCGTCGAATTCTTGGTGTTTGAACTCTATTTTAGGCGGGTCTCGGGTGTTTAGGATTGTCCTGTCAATGAATGGGGTGATGTTCGGGGCTAGTCCTCTGGCTGTTTCGCCCCATGAGTTCACAAATTCCATTGCTCCGATACCATCAAACATGCAATGGTTCATGCACAGTCCTAAGGCGAACCCTCCACACTTAAATTTCGTCACCTGTATATACAACCATTTAATCATCAAACTTTGACTTTTGACACTATTCACAAACTAGTAACCACTTTTTAATTGTCGTAAAAGTCAAGTTTCTCATTTTTTTTTTCCCTTAATCAACGCAAAATTACATCAATAAAAAAATTCAGCAATAATCTATTTCTTGATTCGTATATCTAACACGGGTAACTCAATTTGCACAAATTGAATTATTATTGACCGAGTATTTTAAATTTTGAGGGGGCAAATAACGACTCTTCAAGAATGGCACACATTTCAAAGTAGATGCATGCTGTTTTACAGTAGGTGAAATACGAGGTCTTATGTAGAGCAGAAGAACTGTATTAATGCTATATGTTGTATGACCATGACATAAAAAGCGGTCAGCCAACCAGTCTACCCAATCAGTATTCCGGAACCTTTGGTTTATCGGCAAATGCACGTCCCCAATAATGATCCTTATCTAACATATTGGAGCGTTTGTCAGTGAGATCTTATCTTAAGTCTCCGATAATAATTAAAGTCTTAAAACAATTACTTCGTATATTAATACTAGCTATATATATATAGTACGATATATAGGGTTAAACTAAAATTTTAAGACGACTCATGAAAGTTATACACAAATTGTGATGATTTTGTTGCCTTAACGACTATTCTATTGTGTACTTAATTTATTGCAAACCAAATGCCTTGTCCCTATATAGGATAGTGAGTGATTAACATTGTATTAGTTAGTTTTAAACAATTTTAAATTGCATGAATTCATATAAATATTATATTAAACAATGTATCTCTTTTTTGACGGGACATAAAAATAATTTCTAATATTAGAGTTGACGATGAGATATGGTTGTTAGAATAACTCATATAATATAAAAATTTGTTCCATAGTAACAACCACTGACTTAGACTTTTAATTCAATTGATCTTTTAATACAGTATCAGCATCAGCGTGACAATAATATCACATATTTAAATATTCTTATGTCTCTTAAAACAAAAGATATTTATCAAGATACGAGTTCTTCCTATCTCTTAACAAGTCAAGTATTTATTATTAATCTGTTTTAAATAATTAAAAAAAAAGGCAATAACTATGATTTTAAAAGAATAACAGATAAGGCACATCAAAAGATATTTGACACATTGTAGTGTACAACATTCAGACGAATCATACTTGTAAACGTGTCTAATTAAGAGAATATAATAGTGAAAGATACTTAAATCGATAGGTCCCTTGCGAAAGAGATAGAGTTCGTTTGTGGTGTAATTAATTATTGTCGTACCATTTAATTAATGAGTGTAGTAATTATTTGATTATTGTAAGATCTACTAATTAATATAATGATCGATGATGGTCCTCAAAAATAATTTGATATTCTTGGCAAGAAATATCGATCTCAATTTGTTTTTATAGTCACGACTCATGTCTATAAAATACGATAAGTAAAGGAATTGTATGGTATTGATTTGATACATTTTTTTTTATAGGTAAACTAGTAAACCTAACTAGTAAATACTACCATGTTTCTTATTAACTGCAATAATTATGTATTATTTGTAAGATATAAAAAATTGAAATGTTGCAACTAATAAGAAACGGGGATAGTAGTATGGATTATATTGAACTGGTGACCTAAGTGTCACATGGTTAAACCTTCCTAACTAACTGCACCAAGTAATGAGTCTCTTCATGTGTGTCACTATGTGCATTTATTTTCCATGATTAAATACAGTTTAGAAAGAAAATAAATTATGCAAATCCTTAATTACTCCATATGATACTTTAATAGTACGTGACGATATTTAATCATTAAATAACAATGATTGAAGATTTTAATTGAAACGAAATATGGATATTAATGCCCTAAGAGCTCTACATATATCATCATAATTTCAAAAAAGTTAAGTGGCAAAATAAGAAGGGGGTTAATAAACAAACCTGAGCAACAAGAGGAGGAATTTCAAGAATATTCTTAGCACCAGGAGTGTCATAAACAAGCTTGCCAAGAGTAATAGGATCAGGCTTAGTAGAGTCACCAATCTCAGCCATACAACAGTCAGCCTCGGCCTCCACGAAAACTGCACCACCATTGTCGAAGCTACAATCGACGATGAGCTTGCCTTGAGGACTAATGGTTAGACGTCCAGCCAAAGGGTAGTAATGCACAAGCACCTTAGAAAGTGCCTCCTTTAGCACTTCTCCTGCTAATTCATTTCCTTTTTCCTCTGACTTAAAGCAATATATTGTACGTACTATCACGGCAATATTTTGGTCTAAATTCGACAAAAAGTATAATCCCTTGGGAGTTTGTTCTTCTGGTAAGATCAATTTTGGTTCGCCTAGTCGTGTCACGTTGAGCTCAAATACATGACCATTACTAGCCTTTATCACCCCGTTTGTTCCATTTTCCTGGCCCTAGTTAACATCAAACGAAAACACTTTAGTAAAAATTATAGAAGATAATTTTTTTTTATTTTTTTAATCTAAAACATCCAAATTTATTTATTAAAATTATGCGAAAAAACGAATATAGATAGAAAAACTAACCATTTTGATGATGCCTTTTTAGAGAAGAGAATTGATGTGTTATGTAATAAGAAGGTGGAGTAGAAAGAATAGTGTTTTTTGTGTGTGAGAGAGAAAATAAAAGTTGTGGTAAGTTGAAATTCAAGAATGCATGGGTTTTTGCATAAGAAGGTTTAGGAGAGAAATATATAGGAAAAAAGTTAAGGAGAAATTATTCACGTACTAAATTGGATATTTTTTAGAAGGGTGAAAATTGACACTTGGATTATATTCTTATATAGTACTCAACTAGTATTTAGGGGTTATATTGTTAATATTAAGTTTCCTTGTTCCTTGGAAATTAGTATGTGAAAAATGCTTAGATATGGGTGGAAGTTGGTCACTAGTTTTGTTAAAAAAAAAAAAAA
>PYUH01004006.1:1209094-1262863 GCA_016808085.1 Suaeda aralocaspica | reverse complement strand
CACTTGGATTATATTCTTATATAGTACTCAACTAGTATTTAGGGGTTATATTGTTAATATTAAGTTTCCTTGTTCCTTGGAAATTAGTATGTGAAAAATGCTTAGATAGGGGGAAGTTGGTCACTAGTTTTGTTAAAAAAAAAAAAAAATAATAATATACTAAACAATTAAATTCAAATAATGATATATAAAAAAATGGAATTTGTAGGTATTTGTATGTGCATGTTGTTATTTACGTTATGTTTGGTGAGGGTTGGCATTCTACTAGTAATAAATCTTGGTAAAATTTTATGAATATAAATGGTTTAATAATATATATGTTTTGTTGTTATGATGGTCTTTACGTCATTCTATTTTCTTTATTATTAGTTGGAAAAGTTGACCAATACTGTGGTTTAGAAGATGCTTTTGGTTTTAAATGGAGTAATTCACTAATTCCTTACTTTCTTTGTGCTAAATAAATGGTCAAATTCCCAACTTATAAGTAGATTATTTACCATTGGTTTCGAATATATAGAAAAGGATTACATTTTAAGTAATAAGGAGTGTATTAGCACGATCAAGTAATTTGCACTTTGTTATTTTCGCCTTGTTTTTGTCTATGTGCTATGGACCACCGGTCACATGACTCCCTATAATCGGTTTCGGCCTCTAAAAACATGTTATCATCCCTCTTATGACCTTTTTCGAATAAGAGAAAAGCAACTATTTTCAAGACCCCTTAAGAACACGTTATTGTCTTTCTTTAGGCCTTTTCATCCCAAATCACCTTCTGTGGGTTCATATGTTAACCATACGGGCACCCCAGAGGGTTTTTATCAAGTTTTTTCCGGGACCCTAGAATCTCAAAAAACAGTGGATAATAGCCTTCCATTGAGGCCTTCCGAGGGGTCCTCTCGGGACCTGTCTTACTTTCACTCAGTTTTTTAACAGCATGTCATGGACCACCACAGGACTCCACACAATCGTTTTCGGCCCCTAAAAGCCTGTTATCATCCCTCTTATGACCTTTTCCGAACAAGGAAACAACAGCTATTTTCGAGACCCTATAAGAACACATTATCATCCTTCCTTAGGCCTTTTTCACCCCAAATCATCTTGTCTGGGTTCACATGTTAATCATATGAGCACCCCGGAGGATTTTTGCCAAGTTTTTTCCAGAACCCTGGAATCTCAAAAAACAGTGGATAATAGTCTTTCATTGAGGCCTCCCGAGGGGCCTTCCTGGGACTCGTCTTATTTTCGCTCTTTTTTTAACGGCGTGCTATGAACCACCACAAGACTCCCCATAATCGATTTCATCCCCTAAAAGTATGTTCTCTTCCTTCTTATGGACTTTTCCAAACAAGCAAAAAGCAGCTATTTCTGAGATCCTATAAAAACCCATTATCGTTTGGTGTTCCTCTTTAGGCTTTATCACCCTAAATCGCCTTGTTTGGTTTCATATTTTAACCATATGGGCACTCCAAAGGATTTTTGCCACCTTTTTTTCTTGCACAAATTGTTACCTTAGCTTCAACTACTTGCAATGTATTATGTATGACGAGGGATTATATAAGAATAGCTTTCTAAAAATATGACATAACTCTAATGTATAAAAATTGTAACATAATTATGGGGAAATAGTTAACGAAATGCGGCAACTTTCTCAAATATTTGCGAGTACTTTAATTACCATTATATCCAATTTTTATTAAGTAGTGCGAGTAGTTCTAATTAGCTTAACTAGGCTCAACACAAATAAATAAAAAAAAAAAAAAGGAATAATTTTGGGGGAATTTTCACAATTATGATCAATCAAATACGAAGTAATAAAAGGGGTAATTTATCGATCAACAAATTAGAGGTTGCGGCCCAATACAACAATTTATCAGAATCAATTCGACTTATGGCTTACCAAACTCAACCTAAGTTCATATATATGTGGTACATAGAACTTTAATTTTGAGGTGAATTATTCCGTAATTTAATTTGACATGATTAAAGTCGACTTAAACTATAAACTTTTCTCCCTTTCGGTAGTATCGCTTCTAGTGGAAATGTTGGTCTCTCAGAGTAATTGGCAAACACATAAATTATGAGTACTGAAATACAGTTTAATTACTTAAATCAGAAGAAATGCTATTCTAAACTACTCTCTTATATTATTATCCAATAGTTTTAGTTTGGGTGCTCAGACAATAAAAATTCACATATGGTCAAGAAAATTATTATTCAATCAAGTAAAACTACCTTGAGAAGCTAACTAGTCCGTACAATACACTCCTCCAAAGATATAATTTATCCAAACAAGGCATAACCTACCAAAAGAAAGATTGAAATTTAAGAGGAAGCCTTCATCGTACAAGACACAAGTCATTCAAAAACTTGAGTTATTAATTTTTCTACCACCAAAATTTAAACATATAACCGTTAATTTTGCACATGCATTAACAACATACAATAGCATTTATTTTTGTTTGGGAATTAAATTTCTAAGACACAACTAACACACTTTATTACCTAGCTATTGTGTGAAATCATAAAACTCACTCAATAGCAATTTCAATCAATAAATAGTGGATGGCAATTCCACTATAAACAACCGATTTTTTTGTAATGGAAATAAGTGATTTTATCATTATTAAATAGTTATATGACAACTGGTACAATAATGATTAACCCTAATAAATAGTGATCCTCATGGGTATTGCGCTCCTATATATCCCACAAAGTTTAGAATAGTTGGTACAATGATACATATGAAAAGACCAGCTTATTACGGCTTTCTAAAGAAGGAGGATTGTTATAATTGTTAATCAACTTATCATTATTGTTAGTCTTTCTCTTACTGATTCATTCATGTCCCTATTTTTTTTAGGATTAATACTTTGTTGTTGTCCATTGTTTTGATAGGTCGACATTATTGCTAAAATCATAATATTTGAAAAGTTTATATTTTGTCATGTTAAAAGGCTAAAATTTCTTAGTTTAAAGTATACGTCAACGGTGTTATTTACTCAGAAAATGAAATATCGACATTGCATTATTTTGGCATTATTATTTGGATGGAAACTAAAATTAACGTACAAGTGTTAGTTATGAAGGTGCAAAAGTAATAAAATGATGATTGATAAAATTAAAAAAACAAAGTTGAATCCACCGAAGAATAGTTGGGAAGTTGCTATCAGGATTACTAAGATGCTTAAAACCAAAAATGGTGAGCCATGTTAGCTTTGTGGTAGATCAACAACATTTCCTAAACCGACAACTCGACAAAACGTTATTGAATGTAACTTTTCTTACAATATTCAATAATACCCTACTCTACATATCACCTTGACTTGCTAACATCTTTCACAATTTGATCATATGTATTTTATGAATTAGTTACATAAAAGGAATATGTGATGATATATGTAACCTGTTAGCGTTATATTTAACAATCCAAAAGTCAAATTGTAGCTAGTAAATAAAGATGCTACGTAGTACATAACCTTACAACAACTATAGTATACATTATTTGATTGTCTCCGCACTATTGTTTTCACCCCAATTCCCAATTTTCTTATTAAATATATTAAAAAAAAAAAAAAAACAATCGATCAACTCCTAAACAATGCAATTCTTTTTTTCTTCAAAAATTGCAACATTTTTTAGAGTATGCCACAATACTAAATTTAATTTAGTAGTAGTTCGCTTTACCTCTCTCAAAATACATGAATCCCACCTTTTATAGTTTTATTTAGTTCTCTATAGTGTATAGCGCGCTCATCTTCATTTGGTTTCCGAAAAAAAATAATTAGCCATGTTACTCAAGCTCAAACACTAGCTTTGCTTGAAACCATCAGTCCGTCTCAAACAGAATTGGTTCCAAAAAGGGTGTAATGGAGGCAAGAAGCCATCAAATTATCATTCAAGTATTCAAATTAAAATGAAACGGAATAAATATTCGTTGTATTACTTTGTATGCCATTAGATATAGTCACTAAAATGATACACCTTTCCAACCAAATAGAATTTTGATTACAAAATGAAACTATGTCAACATCATCACTTCTACAATATGGTATTCTATCCACTCTTGATCAGTCTAACCCAGTTTCAAGGTCAAAGCTCATTTCTGCTCGAGTAAGAGTAAACAGAGGCGAAGACCCTGCTTCTTCTAGAGTGCGGTAAACATGGGTTAAAAGATCATTTCTTTTGCAGCCGAGGAAGTAGCTAGATAATCATGCCTGGCCACACTTACTGAGACAGGACAATCCTTCCTCTAGGTAATCTTGCCTGCTAATCCAAAATTCTGTTGCATCCTGCATGAATGAACCAATTTATTAATGCAAAGTATAGTTGCGCAGAAAGGCAAGTCTGCGTACGCGGCACTAACTCATATTTAGAAAATGGCAATGAATACAAATTAAAAATAGACACAAGACAAAGATGCAAATAATATATTTTTTTATTGGACCAGTTGCGGACCATAGAAACATAGACTACGGACACCTACCCATACCATATTGGACTCTATGGGTAAGGGGGGTCTTAACTCTTAATGTTGTAAGCCCTATGAGTACAGCTACAGTTTGGGTTTAAGTTGAAAGATCAGTGTATGGATATGGGTATGACTAGACCCTACCATTGCTAATCTAGCAAATTCTAAGGACTCCACTAATTTGCATCTTTATCATTGTTATATATTGTAAACCACCATATTACGAAAACAACGCGTTAAAAACTTAATGCCAGAAGATGAACCAAGAAGAGTAAGCCCCAGATGCACTTCCATCATCATTAATATCAATATCAGACAAAAGTTAGTCCATGCTGAGGAAGTCATATATGATAGGAATACGTGTAAAGAAGTTAACATCCCCATTTATATATTGATGATCCCAATATGGATAGTACTCCAACCCTTTCACCAGTACATAACACAATCAACCAACCAAAAAAGACATGGATGATCCCAATGAAAGGCAAATGGATAAGGTACATTAAACTTGACTTCATATGCTCAAGTAATAACAACTTCATCAATCCCTTTTTGTTCACCCACAAATTTCAACATTTCATTTAAGTGCCCACGTTATTTCTTTCCAACAGTGTACTTATACCATACTGCCACCTATGACGGGTATGACCTACTATCTTTAAGTTAAGACATGAAATTATTTATTGCTACAAAGATTTTTCCTTACAAACTAAAAGTATCCATCTTGTAGATAGGAATATACTCATATAGGATTCCGTTAATAAGCAGAGTAGCTTCTCTATTTTCACATTACTCACTTATTTATCACTTTTATTTCATTTTTTCATCAAGCAAAACAGTGAAAGTTCGATGGATAAATGGAACCTAAGAGTGATTAACTTCAAACAGCCTCTTTCAAGTAAGGGTGGCTTCTAGAATAGATTAAATAACTAAGTGAAAACTAGAGACTGATGGTTGAAACTTTAAAGCATACTAATAATAAGTGGTCTCAAATATAATTTTCCTGTCAATATATATATATATATAAAATAGCATAGAGAATCTAAGGCTAAGGTACTGGCTAGCCCCGGCACTTTGTGTGTATATATATAAATATACATATACATTGACATTGAAAATGAACAAGGGATGCCAAGTTTATCGCTTGATATGCTAAGGTACACTAGTAAATATGGAAAAGTTAAAAGAATGTATATTCCAAATGTATTTAGTGGGGTAACCGTGTGAAATTACTGAAATAGCCCTTGATATGTTTTTCTTAAGGATATCAAGTGATAAACTAAGATTTCCTCAAAATGAACCAAGGAAGACGGAATGTTAAGAAAAAGGATGCACATTATTTTTTAAAAAAAAAAATTGCATTCTTACACGCCTAATTAAGATGTATCGACATTTATTGATGGAGAAAACATAAATGGTGATCTTAAAGAAAAGTACTTGAAGAGCACTTTAGGCAAAATACTTAAAGAATCAGTGCAAACAGTTGCTAAAACTGGTCAAGTGGTGGCAAGTGGCGACTGAAGGGGTGCTCAAAATCCGGACCGAACTGGTAAAATGGACCGGTATGGATTGGACTGGTTATGATCGGTCTGCCTCAGGGTCTTAATATTTAATTTTCCAATTTCCAATCCGGTCTAAAACCTCACAAAAATATGTAAAAACTTGTAAATTCATAAATTTTATTCATTATTAGTATTGCAAAATTAATATTTTTACAATCTACTTCTATTTAGCTTCCAAAATTTCAGGGAATTAATGATTTTCTTAAAAAAAAAATTCCCGCCTTTTATTTGTAAGTCTATGAATAAGTACATTTAAGGCGCACTATGTTTGATAAAAGCTTTTTATTCACATTTAGAACATATAATGGACTCAAAATATCATAACAAACTTATCATAAATACATAATTGACATGATATACCCATAGAGCATAGTTCTAAGTTCTAACTAAAGGTTACTAAAAGCTCCTAAAGGCCCACTAGCCCATAAAAAGCCACTAAGGCACGCGCCTTGCACCTCCCCAAAAAATCACCGCAGCATGCGCCTTGAACCTCCCCAAAAAGTCCCCACAGCACGCGCCTCTCATAAGTTCCTGCACCTCGCCTCACAAAAGACCACTATTTGTGCCTCCTTGCGACTGCCTAGGCGAGGCGCGCCTTTTAAAACTAAGGCTGGCAAAGACAAATTACATGGTAAGAGTGTTTAATTTTAGTGTTTTTGGTTTAAGGCTCAACACTTTTACATGTAAATGGAGCCTTTGCATTATTTATGTATTTGAGTCCTTCAAAAATTGTCTAAAGAAAGAAGATAACAAATTTTTTGAATGCTAAAATCGAGTGTGGGGTATCAAGGTCACCTACTGCATGTGATAAAATAAAGGCAAAGAACTTGAGACAGCCATTTGGAAACCGATAATGAAGGCTATAATTACTTCTCGGGGTTTTAGATCCCCGAAAAAGAATTGCCGAAAATATTACAATATGTCCCTATGGTCAAAGAGGGTCCTAAAACAACTTTCCGCGGTTTAAAGGTCATATGAAGAAACCCAAGAAAGCAAAACGACAAATGTACCCTTTTTCGAAAATTGTTTAAAGAGCGAATATAACAAATTTTTGAGGTTGAACCTGAACATGGAGTGTCCGAGAGTCACTTACAACAGATGGGAGATATATAAGGGGAAAACAAACATGAGTCCAGGACACCCCTCTGAAAGTCGAAAATAAGGGTCAAAAGAGGATTCTCGAACAACTTTTCGGGGTTCGAAAGTCATACAAAGAAACCCAAGAGAGTGAAAAGACAAGTGTGTTCTTTTTCGAACATTGTCTAAAGAGGAGGGAACATAACAAGTTTTTAGACGGTGAACCCGAGCATGGAGTGTTTTAGGGTCACCTAGGACACATGCGAGAAACACAAGGGAAAAACAACAAAACTGAGTCCTCAACACCCCTCTAAAAGCCGAAAATGAAGACTATAATTTACAGTTTTTGGAGATTCCGATCGGAAAAATAAGTTGCTCAAAATTTTACATGGTGCCCAAGGGTCAAAAGAGGGTCCTCGGACAACTTGTCATGGTTTGAAAGGTCATAAGGTCAACATAACAAGTTTTTAAAAGGTAATAACGATCTTGGGTCACCCCAGGTTACCATACATGGGTGAAATTTGAGAAGAAAATGAAACGGAGCCCCAAAAGGCCATACCAAAGACGAAAACAAAGGCTATAAGTCACACTTTTTAGGGGTTCAGAGGTCCCGAAAAAATAATGGTCTATTATTTTACATGTTGACCAATTGTTCAAGGGAAGGCCCCCACATAGTTGAAAACGGCTAGAAAGTTTTTAAAACAATGTTGGGATAGCAAAAGATACAGTTTTTCAAAGTTTTTAAATAAATTAAGAAAAAAGTTAACTTGGGCACACGAGTTGCGCCATGGTACATAAGTCGGAGGTACTCTTACTCTGGGGCATTGGAAACGCATGTATATAAGTCACAGATATTCTAAAACGCTTCAATTAACATCACATGAAGTTTCCTCGTATGGGAAACGTTTCCGAAGAGTTTCCTAGGCGTTTCCGAGTGTCCAAGTTTCCAAAGCGTTGAAACACTAGGTCCTATAAGTTTTCGTGCTTCATGTTATAAAGTAATCAAAAGCAAATTAATGACATTAAACACCTAGTGGAATCCTCAACAAAGTACATATAGTATTTTTGAACTAAACTTGCAATCTGAACGTAGCTTCGGTTAGGCAGTCATACACACTGTTGAAGAAATCCCTTTCTGAAGCTTGTCCCATGAACTATTTATGACATGAGAAAGAAAAAGACAAAACATAACATTGAAATCGTACCTTCATTATTCCTGCAAGAACAGCACCCCCAAGGTACACCATATGCTTTCTTCTTGGTGGGTCCTCTATCCTTAATCTCAGCTTCTACAAATTGCATTAAGCAAAACACATATCAGACTAATTAGCTGAAGAACCATATTCATAGCATAAGAAGCCCAAGAAGCAAAAAGTGGAAACTATTCCAGGAGCAAATTAATTCGGTCACAACACTAAACATATATACACCTTAGCCATATATATTTCAAAGCAATTGTGATTTTTGTTAAGACGACAACAGAAGCACAATCCAACCAATGTTAATGCACTCCAATACTAGCTATATGTCAGAATAAATGACGATGCTCCTCTCCCATCCGGATGACCAACAATGTCCTCAACCCATCTTCATCTTTCCACAACAAAACTCGCATATCTAGTTCACTAGTGCTGAATTTAGACTAATTCTGGCTCACAATGTAGTATTTACATGGAAGTTGCAAATCCCATGTAAACCAACCTTTTCTATTTCACTTGTCCTGAATCAAATTTTTTTTAAAACACACAGACACTCACACAATTCTGCCATTTATGAAGTGCAAATTAAAAAAAAAAATTAATTAATTAAATGAACATCCACCACAGCTTAATAAGCGTTTTTCATGGCTGTGAATTTCCAAAACACATGAGCTAGAACCGGAGCTCTATAGTTTCATACTTGCTACAGAGCAGCAGAATTTTCCCACATAAACAATATTTTTTGTAATCAAATTTCTGAGATTAATTTTTTTTTTTCATGAATAGCTGTCCGGCTGTTCTTTCTACAATCTATAACAGTCTTCTCATATGCCTCACCCCATACTCCGACAATAAGCACCATTATGGATTGTCCAATGAACTATGTTACTCAAGCTTTTCATTCTACCCATTGTAATTTGTTCCCAGCATTTGATCAGTGAGCATCACATAAAACAACACGACATTTGTTAACTATAATTCAATTAAAACAAATGAAAACCCAAAAGAATAAAAAAAAGGCCTGACCCTAAAATCAAAGAAAACAAATGAAATTCCCTAGTCTAGCCAGGATCAAAGTTCAAATCAATGTAGACAAAAATGCATCAACTGATAATCAACAAGCATTTACTATAGGATAAGCAATGAGCAAAACTAAAGTGTGAAACAATGAAACATCACCAAATAGTTAGGTTCACTGACAGTTAAAAGACCAATAATCCTTATCTATATTTGCAGAGTAACTGTCACGGACCATGATGGTGGTCCCCCAAATCAGCCTAGTCAGCCGTTGCAACTTTATTCTAGAAGAAAAAAACCCCCTGTTGCTGTTAATTCTTTAGTCAACTTACCAGAAGTGTGCAACCTCAACAACCAAGAAGCCATCCAAGTGGTTAAAGACAAAGACTTGGAAATCATGTGACTAAGCTAAGTCTTTTACATTACTTAGTACTATGTAGCTTTTGGTTTGTAATTATAAGCATCCTAAAATAGCTAAGCCTTTTGGATTGATTGAAATTAGCCAGGGAGGGAGGTATGAAAAGTTTGTCCAGAAAATTTTAAAGAAACCTTGGAGAGTGATGCCCTCAAGCCATGTTGAGAGTTATGACCTCAAGTTATATTTATCCTTGTAACTTGTAACTCGTTAGTTAATGCATAATCAATCAATCAATCTTCCTTCATTATTCTTGTTGTTCTTGTTATTAATCTTAATTAAGCATTGTTAGTTGTTGACTATTATCGGTCCACAACATCTAGTATCACAGCGAGGCCGCTTCCGCGAGAGAGGGAGGAGTCAGAATAGTAATAGGGACGGTTTTGACCAATTCGCAAAAGTTGGACATGGTGGAGGAAAAAACGGAGGAGGTGAGTTTAAAACTCGCCACCATTGAAGAGAAGATTAATACGCAAAGGGATGCTTTAGGAAGGGTCGTTTCGGAGACGGTGGGTAAGGCGGTACAACAGGAGATGCTCAAGTTCCAAGAGGAGATGAGGATAATGATGAGTAACAAGCTCAAAAAGAGAGAAGAAGAACAGAGCAAGATGAATGGGGACTATCAAAGGGGGGATGAAAGAAGGTATGGGGATGGTAAGGAGAACGTTAGTAGATGGCGACCTCAGAAGATTGAAATGCCCGTGTTCGAAGGGGCTGAGCTGAGAGCCAAATTATACTTCGACTTTTACAAACTCACCGAGGAGGAAAAGTTAGAGGTGGTGGTGGTGGCCATGGATGGCTCGACCCTTAAGTGGTTCCAATGGGAACACAAGCGACGGCCATTTCTGGGTTGGGAGGACCTGAGAAGAAGAGTACTAAAGGAGTTTTGTCCCTCTCCCATGGGCACATTCAAACAACTACAGTAGAAGAATGCCAACGATGGTATATTGAGACGGCCTACCCCCTCGATGACGTGCCCGACAATCTCATGATGAGGCAATTCATGAACGGGTTGCGAGATGAGATCAAGGCAGAATTACGGTTGCTAAACCCGTATAACCTCGACCAGGCCATGGAGATGGCTAGTCGAATAGAGGAGCGGAACCGGGTGGGACATGGAGGAAAGGAATAGTCGCGCCCAAGGGCGCGTTTGAAGCAGAACTAGTGGAACCGGAATTCCCCTCACCCCATCGATGGCCAGAAGCGGTAACACCAGCCTCATTAAAACCTTTAGCACCCTAAATACTGGTGGGACCGGCCATCAATGGCCCAAAGCACCGGAATCCCAAGGGTCGGTTAGCGTCGCTAAACCCAGCATACCACCCACACAGAAAACCGCCGGGGAGACCCATTGAGTCACCGATGTGGAGTTTCAAGATAGAAGGGCGAGAGGCTTGTGCTTTCGTTGTGATGAGCCCTGGGGAGTTAGGCACCGCTGAAAAAGACGTGAGTTGAGTGTGCTACTCACTGCGCACGAGGAAGATGACGAAGATTCAGACGGTAACGACCCGAAGAAGGAGAAATAGAACCACCCCTAAAGGTGTCCCTTTATTCAGTGGTTGGGATTTCCAACCCAAAAACCATGAAGCTTAAGGGTAAGGTGCTCGGAGTTCAGACGGTGGTGATAATTGGCCCGGGGGCTATTCATAGCTTTGTATCGACGACGCTAATTAAGAAAGTAGGCATCAAAGTGACGGAGGGAAGGGAGTTTGGAGTGTCGCTAGGAAATGGTGAAACGATCAAAGGGAAGGGAGCTTGTCGTCGAATGCGGATACAGTTGGCGGGAGGCATCATGGTGGTGGATAAATTCCTACCACTAGGATAGGGCAACACCGATGTAATTCTGGGTATTCAATGGTTGGAAAAATTGGGAGAAGTCACTACAAATTGGAAGACCCACCGCATGAGCTTCACGGTTGCCGGTGCGCCGATCACCTTAGTCAGAGATCTGTCTTTGGAAAGCACCCACATATCATTGAAGGCCATGATAAGAAATCTGTTGGTACAAGGTGAAGGCTTATGCGTAAAAATAATGAAGTTACCAAGATAGAAGAGACACAAGACAGTAAAAAACCACCAAACTTCTTTATGGGCCTCTTGAACCAATACTCTCTTTCGAATGCCAAGTGGGCTGCCTCCAGCAAGGGCCCATGAACACGCAATTACATAAAAGAAGGCAGTGACCTAGTTAGTGTAAGACCATATCGATTCCCACGAGTCCAAAAGGACAAGATTGAAACACTCATTCATGAGATGTTAGAGGTCGGGAACATTAAGCCGTCCACAAGTCCTTTTTCCAGCCCGGTGCTCCTTGTTAAGAAGAAAGATGGGTCGTGGCGGTTTTGTGTGGGCTATCGAGCCTTAAATAAGGAAATGATACAGGATAAGTACCCCATTCCCGTGATAGATGAATTGTTGGATGAACTACGTGGGGCGATAATCTTCTCCAAATTGGACCTCAAATCGGGGTATCATCAAATTCGGGTGAGACTCAATGACACACACAAAACCGCTTTCCGAACTCATGAGGGGCAATATGAGTTCTTAGTTATGCCAATTGGTTTAACTAACGACCTGGCTACCTTTAAATCACTAATGAATGATGTTTTCAGCTTCAAACTTGTTTATTTAATATTATTTTTTCCTTACTTATTCAATTGTATCAATGAATATAGTTATAGTTCATTCTTATTCAATTGTAGTTGATCAAAATTTTTAAATAATCTTTTTTATTATTTACTATTATTTGCACAAAATGTATGTAGATATGTTTCAAACCCGCACACAATTAATGCATACCCGTGGTGGTAGTAGCGCCGTGTATAGATATATTTTTTATATGAAACAATGAATAATTGTTTTCATTTTTCATTAATTCCTTAGCCTAAAAAATTGTTATGTTCACTCCGTCCATAAGATTCCCTTCCTATGACCATTCCTCTTCCACATCGATTGCTTTCCGAAAGAACGTAAAAACAAATTTTTCGCTCTCATGGGGCGTTCTAAGGGACTTTTCACCACGAATCGTCCGGTCTGGATTCATATTTTGACCATACGAACACCCCGGAAAATTTTTGGCAGTTTTTTTTTCCCGGGACCCGAAACCTCAATAAACAATGAATAACAGCCTTTGGTTTGAGGCCCCCAGCCCATCTTATTTTCTCCCCGTTTTTTTACCACGTGCTATAGATCATCACAAAACTCCCCACGATCGATGACCTCTAATGATCCCTCTTATGGCCTCTTCCGCATATGGGAAAAACAAGTCTCCCGAGAACGTCTAAAAACCTTGTTCTCATCCCTCTTAAGGCCTTTTCAACCCAAATCTCTTGGACTAGAGTCATATAATGACCATACGGGCAGCTCGGAAAATTTTGGGCATTTTATTTTCCGGGACCCCGAACCCACAAAACAGTGAATAATAGCCTTTGTTTTAGGCCTCCGGAGGGGACATCCCGGGCCTCGTTATTTTTACACCCTGTTCTTTTACCACGTGCTACGGGCCACCACAACACCCCCTACAATCGGTTTCGACCCCTAAAGACCTTATATGATCTCTTTTAGAGAAGGGAAACAGTCTCATATGGAACCGTTTAAAACCTTGTTATAATCCCTCCTATGACCTTTTCACCCCGAATCTTTTGGTCTGGGTTCCTATTTTTACCTTACGGGCACCCCGATCAATTTCCAAGATTTTTTTTTCGAAACCCCAAAAAACAGTGAATAATAGCCTTTGTTTCAGGCCTCCGGAGGGGCCGTCCCTGGACCCGTCAATATATGAGAAGGAATTAATGGCCATTTGCTTGTCCATAGTCAAATGGAAACATTATCTCATTGGTCGACAATTTATGGTCCATACCGACTAACAAAGCCTCTGCTACATCACACAACAAAGAGAAATCGGAAGTGAGTGCCAAAAATGGATACGAAAACTCGTGGGGTTCGACTTCGAAGTGCAATATTGTCCGTGGGCCTCTAACCATGTGATTAATGCTTTATCAAGAAAAGGGGCAGACCAAGAGTTAAGTGTTATGATCCACTCCTACCAAGTGGATTAGAGTGAGTTAGAAGAAGAGGTGAAGAAAAATATTTGGTTGAGTGGACTGAAGCAACAATTAAAGCCTTATGTAGAGGAGCCCAATGGGTTCTCTGTTGATAGGGAAAGAGTTATGTACAAAGCCAAGTTGGTGATTCCAAAGAAATCTATCCCATCTTGCTGAAGGAGTATCACAACACTCCGGTCGACAATGGAGTGGTTTTGGCTGGGAATGAGGAAGGACATAGAGGATTTTGTCCGCCGGTAGAAAACGTGTTAGAGGAATAAGGGAGTCCAACGGCAACCACATGGGCTTCTCCAACTACTTTCGGTGCCAACACTCGTGTGGGAGGATATCTCGATGGACTTTATCGAAGGATTACCCTTGTCTAAGGGGGTGGACTCGATCCTCGTGGTGGTAGACCGTTTTTCTAAGAATTACCACTTTTGGGGGCTTAAACAACCTTTCAACGCCTTAAAGGTGGCTGATTTGTTTGTTCGAGAAATTGTGCGGTTACATGGGTTTTCGACCACCATAGTACCGAATAGGGATCATGTGTTCATAAGCAAATTCTGGAGGGAACTATTCCGATTACAAGGTACCTAACTATGTCGAAGTATGGCCTATCACCCCCAATCCGACGGCCAATCGGAAATCGTCAATAAAGGTTTGGAGGCTAATCTGGGCCTCTGGTTGGCTTGGGCGGAATTTTCACACAACACTTCTCCACATACATCAACTAAAATGACCCCCTTTAAGATGGTTTATGGTCACATACCCCCGAAGTTGCTGCGCATTCGGAGAGGACAAACCCCTGTGGACGAATTAGAGGATAGGTTGAAGGAGAGGGATTATATTTTGGAGGAGCCCACGCTAATTTACTACACAGCCAGCAGATGAAGAATTATGTGGATAAACACCGCAAAGAGGTCGAATTCGCGGTGAGTGAAGAGATTTTTCTGAAATTGCAACCATATGGACAGCGGTCACTAGCATGACGCCCAAACGAAAAATTGTCGGCCCGCTTTTATGCTCTTTAAGGTCATCTAGAGGATTGGATAAATCGCATATATGCTGGACCAGCCACCCACTTGCAAAATCCACCCTGTTTTTCATGTGTCCAAGTTAAAACGCGTGGCTGCCAACTCCTCCGTTCCGGAGCAACTGCCGGCGGAAATGGAACTCATGGTGGAGCCAAAAAGCAGTCCTTGAAATCCATCGTACTCCGAACCAAGGTGAAGGGACCTTCTAGGTATTGATCAAGTGGAAAGGATTACCCAAGTCGAAGCGACACGAGAAGATGGGGAGCTTTTAGCCCGGAGGTTCCGTCCTTTCACCTTGAGGACAAGGTGAATCTGCAGCCGGGGAGTGATGTCACGAACCATGATGGTGGTCCCCTAAATCAGCCTAGTCAGGCATTGCAAGTTTATTCTAGAAAAAAAACAAACCCCTGTTGCTGTTAATTCTATAGTCAACTTACCAGAAGTGCAACCTCAACAACCATGAAGCCATCCAAGTGTTTAAAGACAAAGACTTGGAAATCATGTGACTAAGCTAAGTCTTTTACATTAATTAGTAGTAAGTAGCTTTTGGTTTGTAATTCTAAGCATCCTAAAATAGCTAAGCCTTTTGGATTGATTGTATTTAGTCAGGGAGGGAGGTAAGAAAAGTTTGTCCAGAAAATTGTAAGGAAACCTTGGAGAGTGATGGCCTCAAGCCATGTTGAGAGTTATGACCTCAAGTCATATTTATCCTTGTAACTTGTAACTCGTTAGTTAATTCATAATCAATCAATCAATCTTCCTTCATTATTCTTGTTCTTGTTATTAATCTTAATTAAGCATTGTTAGTTGTTGAACATTATCGGTCCACAACAGTAACATAGAAAAAATTATTCGTCAATCTATCAGAAATGAAAGAAAAGTATATCCTGAAACATTCCAGTTAAATAAGGATATTATGTTAAGCATAATGTTTTTTAGAATAACTTCCTGGTATTACAATTTACAAGTTCACAACCTAGTAATAGATTTCCATCAAATTTCAAAAGGCCCATATTTTGTATTTTACCCCAACTTCAGTAAAGGACAATAATACCCCTGATATTCTTAAATACGTGCTGATTACCTCCTGATGAAATTATTTGATAGCTTGATTTTCTTTTTGAAGGAGTATTTTGAGGAATTAGATGTGTTATAAACATTAGTGATGATTGCTAGGAGTTGAACACATCGTTTAAGGGCCTTTCAACCATTAAAATAAAAAAAGATAAAAACTTCACCTAGGTGGTGATAACATAAAAAAATAGAATAATACAAAAATAAATAAGAAATTGGTAATTATTTTGAATAAAAGACTTTCTCAGTACTTATTCCCAAAATTTTAAGCTTGTAGGCAGTTTTATAACAAAATTTCCTAACTTTCTATGCAATATAAAATTACAGATACCTAATTTTCATTATTCAACCTATTGAGTCCAAGAACTTACCTTTAAACCATCTTTGTTTCCTTTAAGAACAACATCAAGGTATCGATCCAAAATTTCCCTCTCCAGCCTGTACAAGTATTCAATACTATGCATCAATTTCTAATCACTGAGGAGGAAAAAAAAAAAAAAAAAAAGAACAGCTAAAGAACCAAGGACTAACATTGACAGACAGCATTTCAAAGAGAAGTAAAGGTCAAAATTTTTCCAAAAGGCATGAAGCACATCAAAGCAATATATATAAGGCTATAGAACAACATAAGCAAAACACATCATCTGAAGCCACTGCTGAGGGATCTAGTAAGATTAATCGTTGTTAGCTACTTAATTGATAAAAGGGCTAAGTTTTTCCTAGCAATATTCACCCCACAAGAACTCACATTCTGTCTGACGGCCAGACCAACAGATCAGGGATTGTGTAACAATCTAATTGGTTCAATGAAAATCATTTGTCAATTTTTGAATTTTTGTTCACAGTTTCACTATTGAAATCTCATTACAAGGATAATAAAACAAAATTGACTACATTGATATTTCATATCAATTAGCTGAGGTAAAGGGGAGAGCATAAACAATTATTAAACATAAGAAAATTTGGTTTACTCATCTGCAGCATTTAAGTGAGACTTACCTTTCTCATTTTTGTTTCCCACTTCTCAGATAGTTCAAGAATAGATGATTAGAGATTTAAGCCATTTAACAAGGTATGGAGTGGCTTCCCGAGTGAAGTTTACACTGGGGTATGGCTTTCAAAGGGATATAGAATATAGAATGAGTTAAATAAATGGTTGGGTAACTCTCACCGTTGTATTATTGTGTACAATTACCTTACTCTGGAAATTAGATTCTATCGTAAGTTGAGAACAAGAACTTTCATTAATTTCCCTTCTTTTCATATAAATTCTAACTAATATGTTTCGTTCAAACTCTTTTTTTCAGTAAAACTCTTTCATTTTCCGGCAGACTGCCTGTAATAACACCTCAATCTGTCCCACTTCAATCAAGTTGCCAATGCAAACAAAAGATACCAGAGCATGCACAAAAGAGAAGCTACCCAAAATTGCAAAGTAATGTTTTATTCCAAAAGATGGTGTAATATAAAAATTAAAGGAAAATACATAAGTAAAATTATCCATTAAGGTTGTTCTCATGATACAAGTTTGCAAACATTACCGACTTGGTAGTCCAGGGTACATGGTGCTACCCCCACTTAAAACAATATGCTGATATAGCTGCAAAAAAGAATGTATATATCAGTAGTAGACTTCAACAATCAACATTATAAAAAGTATAAAATAAATATTAGAAGGATGAATGCTTCTCTATGGTTTCTGATACAAAGATGATGAATCGAGTCATCCAGTCCTTTTCAACGAATGGTACCCATCACAGAAACAAAATGCACTCCACTTTGCCAACATGGCGACACTAGAGTTGTATTTGCGACAAAACGAACATGTAGCAAACAGTTCTGGACTTCTGGTTTTCAGTAACATGTCAGAGAACCCTAATTCAGACATGCATCTATTTGAGCATATTTTCCAGCACCTAATGAGTTAAATTCTTCAGAAAAACTTTTTATTCAACAGCAAGCAATTTTGATTAGTTTTTGGTTAGTGGATGACCAGTAAATAAAATATTAGTTTCTGGTTAGTGGATGACCAGTGATAAGAAATGGAGAGCGTACCTAGACTCTATAACAACCCAAGAGTAAAGAACAAGCGGTATTTAATACAAAACTTACCATCATGCGGTTATCAATATCCATCTCCTGGATGCAGCGAAATACCATATCAGCCAAACCATCACCTTCTACATCTATAAGTTCCTGCAGCAGCAAATATAAAATTAAGCAACAAGAAAAAAGAGCGCATGATTTCTCTTTCTTCTCTTCACGTTTCGGTATTAGTCTTGCATTGCTTTAAACGGTTGAGGACTCGAACTTTTAGCTGTTAATAATATTTATCACACATCCAGATGAGACTTGGCATACATGGATTTAATTAGAGTGAGACACTTTTTGAATCTCAATATTTTGTATCTAAGAACAGAAAACAAAAATGAGAAGAAATGGTGGTTAACAGCAAATAGCTAAAATTTCAGGCGGGTGATGTACATCAAAGCGTTATTTTGGGATAAATGGAAGGCTGCTTACAGGAGTGAAAAGTGCCTCAGGAGCCTGGAAACGTTCAGTGCCAACTTTGATAACCCTACCATCAGGTAGCTGGTGGGGAAGGAAAAAAAACACCGAGTGAACAAGAGCTAAAGAATAAACATGGTACATGAAGTATTCCCACTTATCACAAGCAAAGAGGGATCGGCACAGGCATAAGCTACAGAAAGGTGACACATCAACTTACAGTGTACTTCGTAATCAAGATGGTGGTCTCAAGTCCCAACTGATATTCTCGCTTGTAATCATAACTGCACCAAACTATAGACAGTCTTAGATGAGATGCAAATAAGTTCAACATGTTTCTTCTAACAAATGTATCCTGACCTTACGTAGCACAGTTTTTCTTTGATTTGTCGGACAGTTTCAAAATCAGCATCCCTGTTCATGGCGTACCTTCAAGAAAAAATCAAAAGTCAACCGAATTAGGAAACAAAGACCCAAAGGATAAAAATTTTAAAAAGAAAAGCAACATGGATTGTACCAGCGCATAGCAAATAGAACTGAGTCTCACCCTCTTCGTGTAAGTAAATCCACAAGGTAAGATGTTACATGCCTGCCTGCCACATTCATTCGCTTTGTAAGATGTGGGAATGAGTAACCATCAACAACAGGAACCTGGAAAGAAAATATTATGTGGACCTTCAATTATTATTGACCTACACGAGAACAAGATCTTGTGTTGTAATGTATGTCTTTCATCCAGCTATATACCACTACCATTATTAATCACATATTGCTTCAAAACAGGCAACTAATGCACAAAAACAGTAACAAATCCTGAATTAATTCAGCCTTACTGATAAAATAGGAGATCTATGTACAATTTACACATAAAAAGATTGATTATGCTGAAATAAAGGCCCAGCTAAATCAGTCCAACTCCTTGTAGCACAGATTTGACTAAGTCCCTAATTATAGCAACATTGAAGCCCAAACTGAAGATAGGATCGATCTTTTAGTTAATTAGTTATTCTCATGTTTATGATCAAAACCACCACCAAAATCAATACTGAATCAGAAAATTATAGCTTGTGAGATCAAAATATGCATAATGTTTCGAAAAACGTAAGCTAGGACAACGCAAGCGACAAATAATCACAAAAAACAATAATATGTATCAAATATACTCAAGGTTTGTACCAATGTATTATAGCACTTAAATTGCTGCAACTAAAGAATATAACTAGTGTAACATGCTGAGAACCATTTGCAACCCCTATGCAGATATTACTGCTGAGAACAACAAAAAAAGAGAGGCCATGTTTAAGAAAATTTACCACATGGGTAACACCATCTCCAGAATCAATGACTAGTCCCGTGAGCAAGCCTACAAAAATTTAGCTGTTAAAATAGCTGCAAAAATTTTTATTTTCGGTTCTTAAGAATCTGCAGTTACTTCAAATACACGTAACATAAAGCAGAGCTACAGACTTACAGCACCTTGAGCATATAAGGTTAGAACTGCTTGGATTTGGATAAAAACACCAGAAAAGTTGTACCTCTCAAACATTGTCTCAACCTATATTTTATGATACAATCATTATTCTTTGTCTCCACTCTATAATTCAAATCAAGACATACACGTTTAACCAACTCGGAACAAAAAGGGTGCACATACCATTTGCTCACGATTTTTGGAGGGATTTAATGGGGGATCAGTCAGCAAAATCTTACAATCAGTAGGATCTACCTGCCAAAGATAGCAACAGAACAACGACAAAATCAACAAGACTAGAGATAAATTAATTTTATGAGCCCTTCCAAAAACAAAATAAAGATACAAATCTCACCTTCAGCTCATTGAAGAACGCATAGTCCCATATATGACACATATCATCCCAATTTTGAATAATACCATTGTTGACAGGGTAAGTTATATCTAATTGATTTCGTAAATTCGCACAAGCCTCTCCAACAACAATGTCCTGCATTATGGATCCATAAACCCTTACAACAAGATATAATTAAGCAACAAACTAACAGTCCAACGACGAAAAAAAGAAGAAAAAAAAACAGCTTTCTTTGCATATTTTCATAAAGAAGAAAAATCACTTGCCTAGACTTAAAAAAATCCCACCTTCAATTCTTGTTCCATCAATGATTCCTCGTACCGTAGCATCGGCTTTCCCACAACACAAGGGAAGACCGATGTCGGAAAATTTTCTCCAGCAAATCCACACTTAACATACTACAAGAATACAATGAGTAATAGTCAACACTTAAGTTTTTTCTAAATTTCTAACAAAAAAAATCAATAAAACTAAACATCGCATAAAAAATGAACAATAAATTTGTAGTATACTTCTGTAAATGCCATCATCATATATTAAAGCAAAATTTTAAGTTTTTAACTAAAAACAATTCTCAAATTACCATATATTATGAAATAATTTTGTCCATAAATGGTAGAATTTGCTTTAAAGGTCGAATCCCTAAAACCTATATCGAAATTCTAAGCAATGCAAATAGTACATATCATTGATTGTTTATGAAAATTGATTAAATTAACATCAAAAACTAAAAATCAGAAATTGAAATTGCAAAAACATATTAATGAAAAAAAAGTAATTGGGAGAGAAAGAGAAGATACCCCTGTGCCATTATCGCAAACGACGACGTTTTTGTTGTCCATGGGTTGATTTTCTGCAGTTATTATGAGATGTAAATTGAAGAAATGAGTGGAAAACAAAAGGGATTGTAAATTTAGGAAACCCTAGAAAATTGGGGAATGATTAATTAATGAATTGAAGTGAAAGACACACAATGAAATTGAAGATAGTGCGATTTGATCATTTGAGCGTAATAGTTAAGGATTAGTGGCTTTTAAGGTGGATGAATAATTCAGGAAACAAAAATAATAACAGTGAAAATGCATCTTTGTTGTACTTAACAACGTTTATTTTTGGTCTTGATCACACCAATTTTGACTTTGGCGCAATAAACAACACAAATTTTATCGAGTGTATTATATTAACATAAACTTTGATGTTTGTTATAATAAATGACATACTTTTTCCTTAAAAAAATGATATAATTGCCGATGATTGTATATTTTCTTTAACTTAGGATATCATTTATGTTATTTTCAACTTTCAAAGCTTTAGATAAAAGAGATTGTACTTGATATCGGTATATAACATTGATGGTAAAAAATTTTCAATGATAATCATGTATAAATGTGCATTCACAATACTCCCAACATTAAAGTTCGTGTTGTTGGGTGGATCCAAGTCATAGTTGGTGACTTGGTGTCATTTAGGCTATATTTGCATTTTTTAATGGCAACACAATTTACTTGACTACACTCTAATCAACAAGTCAACAAAAAAAACTGTTTGCTTGTGTCATATCTACTTTTTACTTGTACATTATTCCTTAAACCTACAAACTTTTACCATCACAGATTCACTGAGTGATAGAGTTGATACAAAGTAGATGAGTAGCACGTTTAATTTTGAAAGGTGATATTTAAAGTTGTGGAGTAAAAAACAAAGTATATTGATCATGATGCATTATAAAATTAGTCCACTTGCGAATTCCCCAACTTTTTGATCCAGTGTAGGTGATCAATAAATTCACATTTTCCATGCTACTATCAAAGCTCATCACTTGTTCAAAGCGTTTGTAAGCAAAGGTTAAACAATATAACTGAACAGTATACGCTATACCAAGTGGTATATTGTACATACTTCCTAAATAGGCTAAAGGATTGTATTTCATATTCAGGTTGATTGATACAAGCAGCTCAAAATGTAGTCTAATTAAACGACTATCCACCATAAATCCATAATATTGTCTGGAGCCAGATTTAAAATGCGACAACAGTTGAACCCTTAATCCGAATAGATGGGATTGACTGAATGAAAATCAATGTATTATGTATTCATGTGCATCGTCCACTGCATATACTGCTCCTTCTCTCATTCTCCCTGAAGACCCTGATCCCTCAAGTCAACACTTTTGAGCTAGCAGTCATCTTGAGGAGATGAGCATTCAAACATACGAGTACTATCTCCATATATGAAAAACCCTGTTTAAGTCTCTGCGTAGACTATGTACTTGTGACAAATCCAGACACCTTGAGGAGATGAGCATTCAAACATACGAGTACTATCTGGCAACTGGCTCTGAGCACAAAGCTCAATGATCTTGCATAAACAAATTCACTGCAGTAACACAAATCTGCCAATTCAAGAAACATCTGCAGCCCAATTTTTAGACACATCAACTAATCCAACTGGTCATAAATTGATGATTGACTTGTTAGAAAAAACATTGGAAGAAACATTAGAAAGAGCAGGCTGACATCTATTTGCACCTGGGCTCACATATTGTCTGTCATCCCATCGGCAAAGCACCAAAGACCTATTGGTTCTGTCTTTAATATCTGGTATTTTCAGTTTTGAACCACTTATGTTGGGTTGCTCAATGACGAAACTGACAACAGTTTTCCAGAAATGGCTTTCCAATTATCGTTCATGGAAATATAGTTATTGTTTTGCATTTCTTGAAGCAGCTGCAGAATAGGCTGTGGATTGGAGGCAGAAGAGAGCAGCGCAAAGATTTCAGTGGAAATTTCTTGCATCAAAGATCGCGAGGTAGCCATGACCTGTTTTAGGTGGTTAATGGCAGTTTCAAATTGTTTAGCATCTGCGAGATATTTCAACAAAATAACATGGGACTCTTTGTGTCTCAGATGGCAATTACTGCACAGGAATTTAGAGGCATATAGTAAACAACCTGCATAAACAAACATCAATGACAGGTTTAACTAGTAGTCGGAAAAAGAAGAAATGCATAACACCAGCTTGCCAGAGATGATCACTACATACGAATGATATAAAGCTTTACCTCCTTTACAAAGTGACAGAACAAGAGGTGCTACTATAGCTTCAGCTATTGTTGTATCCTGATCAGCAACCTTATAGAAAATCTGAATTGCTGCTTCAAATTTCGAAACTTTACAAAGGCATTCAAGCAGAAATGTATATATTGCTGCATCAGGCATTACGCCCTTTTTAAGCATGTGGTCGAAGAGTGCTTGTGCTTCATCCACTTGACCTATTCCTGCAAATTTCTTAATAAGGATGCTATAGGTCTTCAAATTTCCATCAACACCAAAAGAAAACATCTCGTCCCAAAGCTTCTTTGCAGGACGGATAAGATCCTCCCTACATAATGCTTCCAAAAGAACATTATAAAATGAGATATCCGGGAAAAGACCCATTCTCCTCATCTCTTGAAGAGCATTATAAGCTTCTCTTACTTTTCCAGCTTCACACAAAGATGACACCATAACATTATAGCTCTCTAAATTAGTAAAATAATCTTTGCCAGACAATGCGTCAAAAACGTCCATTAAATCATCAGTTTTACCATGCATGCAAAGATTTTTACTCAAATTGATCAATGCATTTAGAGTTGGAACTCTTTCTTTTTCAACCATGAACCGAAAGAACAACATAGCCGAATTAGGATCAACCAAAGATACAGATCCAATCAAAGCATTCAAAACATCATCTTCAATAGGAAAATTGCCCTCCAAAATCACTAATCCTAGCTCCTTAGATTCAAAAATCATGTTCTCCGAAAGCAAGGTAAATATAAATTCACCATAGTCACCAGCTCTAGGAGCCACTCCTAACTTCCTTTTCTTCTTTAACACCACTTGCACCTCAAACATACACCCAGGACCCTTAGACCTCAAAGCCTCCGCAACGATCCTATAAGCCATAAAGTCAGGCTTACAATCTCTAATCCTCAACTCTTCTAAGACACCATAAGCATCAAACACTCGACCAACCTCACAAAGCCCATGAATGATCAAAAGCGCGACAACCGACCCATTAAACCCCGAACCACCACCTCTAACTTTATCCAACACACCTAACACTAAACCCACTTCCGAATCCCTGCAATACTTCCACATAAACAGACCAAACCCAAGTGTATTAAAACCCACACCTCTCACAGACATTTCATCGAACAGCTTGTGTGCACATTCGATACGCCCTTCGGACACTAATCCAGCAAGAAGGGAGTTACATGTTTGAACCCCAATATCAAATATCAAGGGTAAAACACCATTTAATAGCAAAAGGGCTTCATGGGATTTCTTTGATTTAACAAGTGAAGCAATAACAGGGCAATAGAAAGAAGGATGAATGTCCACATTTCGAGACTTGGCCTCCCTAAGGAGCTTATCAAGGGAATTAAAATGGCGGGAAATAGAAAGCGATTTGAGAATGGAGTGGTAAGAGATTGAGGAGTGAATGAAATTGGGCTGTTGTGATGCCCAATTGAAGAACCCGAGCGAAAGAGATGGGTGGCGAAGAAGGTGAGGGTCAATGACACGGGCAACGAGGGACGGGGTGAGCCTGTCACGGCATCCGAGCTGGTGGAGGGTTTGCTCGAGCGACCGTGTCCACGACACGGTCGCAGCGGAGCTGTGAGATGATGAGAGTAAAGCTCTGCTTATGAGACTTGCTGCCTCTCTCACTGGAGGTTGCATTTTTTTCTCAATTTTGGTGGGAGAGTAACTACTTTTTGAAATTTAACTACCGAGGTTGTTTAGCTAACATTTACCGTTAACCACTTAAACCCCCTAATAATAAAGGTAGAATTTAATTCTTTGGGCTCATGAGCTGAAATGCATAGCGGGTTGAATTGGATACAAGATTTGCTACACTGTTAATTCCGTCACAGGCACAAAAATATTTTATCTATTTTTGTACATGTTATATATACTTGAAAAGAAGGTTTTTTTATTACTTGTTACATTGCCTCTTTTGAAAGTTTTTAGGAAAGAAAACCGGTTAGCATTTAAAGGAAGCTAATCAAGCTCATTCTTAATGGTAAATGAAAGGGAAGAATTTACCCAACCCTTATGTTGGTTTAGCCTATTTAAAATTATTTAACCCTCATTCTACTCACTTAGCCTTATTTTTAATCACCCTTAATTAATGAAATGCTAAATTATTGGTGAAATGATGATAAATTGAGTGGGTAAAGGAATTGAATGAATTAAGTGAAACCAACCGTCATCAATATGGTTCACCCTTAATTGAAGTAATTGAATGAATTTCTTTAATGAATTGAAGGAATTGTCATTAAATGGGACACTTTTAAACTTATACTAGTGCATTAATCGTATTTGACTCCCTCGAATTGCACTCTCTCTTTGTTTAATACTCCGTAGATAGGAAAATTATTTGTGTTCCTAAGGTGATGGTGATGCACAAAAAGTCTTATGTTATTCCTCTATGTAGCAACTAGCAACTAATAAACAAAGGAGTATTAAGTTGTGTTAAAATACAAGTGAGAAATTTTGTCGCGGTTAATATTTAATTGTGGGTTAAAGGAATGCAGTTACATATATGTGGCCCTGTTAATAAATGCCTATGCTAGATTCATGTTAGGGGACGACATTGTTGGCAATTGCAAATTTGCTACCTACTTCAAGCTAAGAATGGAAATGGTGCCCATATCTCATGTGTATTGATGTTGAGTTTTGTATATTCATGTTAAAGTTGGATTGTGAATAATAATATCAAAATTTGTAGTGTAGCAACAATAATTCGGTATGGTTTAGAAACAAACAAAATAATATAACCACGTATTGTCATTATTATTTAACTTGATCTCCTAAAACTTTAACCAAATTAAATACTAACCGGCATACCTTTGAATCTTTTTCATCGTGTAACACTTACATAAACGGATAAACCTTCATAATTGCAAAATCCCGTTTTTAGATCCGTCTAAAGTTTATTTTTACACTCCCACAAACTTAAGATTGAAGTATAATACAACATGATAAAATGAAAAATGTACCATCCAAAAGCTCTAAAAATTGCCCATACAAACATACAAGCTTTCTCATAAATTCTTTTTCTTGTATCAAACAAATGCAGGGGATGCAATTTGCAACATCTCCTTAACTGCATTTTTCTATCATATAACACACATAAAACAGCACAAATATCACTGTTTATGCTTTTTACTTTTCCAAATTAAAATTAAAAAAAAAAAAACAAAAGGATAAATATAATTAATTAGCAGGAGATTTCAGATCTCTGAGGAACCAAATCAGTGGGTTGTAAGAAAGAATACTTGAAGCTGATTGAATTGCCTTTGGTAATCGGACGGCCATTATTGAGTAAACAACTATCACCTTTGACTTTAAGAACCGTTGGATTAATAGGCTGAACAGTGCTGAAACCAATGCATCTTAAGTAAACTCTAGATTGAGCACATGGACAGTTATTAGTTACTGTTACTGCATATTGTGGTTGACCTTCTACTGTTGTTCCTGTTCTTTTTGTTGTCACTTTTATGTTTGATACTCCACATTTGTAACTGTTGCCTGTATAACAATTCAATGTTTAATTAAAAAATAAACAATTATAAATGTTTGCGTTTATAATTACTTACTTACTCTTATCTGAACTGAAAACATATAAAAATTAGTCGAGTTTGCGACTTGATCAATAGACTTACCTTGGTGGCAAACAAGGAGGAAACAAAGAATTGTAGAGAAAATCTTGAGTGAGGCCTCCATGTTTCTACTTTGCTAAGCAAGAAAGTACAACAATTAGCTAATAATCACTAAATTGAAAGAGATATAAGTGTGAAGCTAAGCAACAAAAAACGTTAGCTACTTTAATGTTGTGGGTTTTGGAAGGAAGTTGAGGTTGAGTATATATAGAGAATTGACTAGGCAAGTAGGGAATGAAGTGATCATAAAATAAAATAAGTTATTATGACACATAACTCATTTACCAACAATTTGCCGTTAATTACGCTAATTTCTTACTTAGAGGTTTGAATTACCTTTATATAAAAATATAAGATACTCTTTTCTTTGAAAATATTATGTAGTAGCATGTGTTCTAAAATTTCTTCCTTAAATTATGGTTTAGTTTTTTTTTTTTTTTTTTTTTCTTTTTTTCATAGCATGCCCTTAACGGACATCATAATTTGTCTTGTTTCCACTTTTTTTTTTTAATTAAATTATTAAAAGTGATCATTAATTAATTAATTAAAATTAAAACTAGATTTAGTAGTAGTATGATTTGGTTTCAAATAAGATTATGCATGCAGATATCTGAAAAAGTGGACTAATATGGTATGATGAGTAACTAGAACGGTGGACTGCAGACTTATTGTCTTTGAAAATCAAAATGTGAACCATGCTTATAAAAATATAAAATGACATATATAATCATTTCACTTTGGTGCTTTGATTCATGCATATATCTATACTCTTACCGCTTTATATTACTTAATTTTAAGATTGGAGGAAAGTTAATTCTTAATTTTAAGATGGGAGGAAAGTTAATTCTTAATTTTTCAAAATATGTACATTAAATTATATTCCCTTTGACGGGACATGTACGTTTAACTTGCACATATATCAATGCACTCGTTTAACTTTAAATATCTTTTATTATATATATGTAAATTTTATAATAATTGGATATTAATAACGTACTTATCGAGACGAATCAAACAAGACTATATTATGTTTTATATATTAAAAGTAATTTAAAAAATTCGCATGTCTTATGAATAGTGTCAAAATTCCATATATATCAAACAAAAAAAAAAACGGATAACAATTGTACAAATTATTGTAACAATCTATCTATTTATTACTATACAAACAAAATTTAATTGACACACAATTCGCTCTCTCGTAAAAAAAAATTCCGCTCTTTCTCACCCTCTATCTATATGACAATTAATTTATGCAGTTTTATAATAAAAATAAATATTCATACAATTTTAGGGACCAAGTAATTTGTAGCAATTCGATCTCTAACGTATTCATGACTTTAGAAGGTGATTTTATATACGCAATACATTAGTAAAATTTATGATTTTGTTTATTCCCACCATAAAATAAAATTATTGGGATGCCAAAAAATTTCAAATGTATTGTTAAATGTTAATTTACGAGGTTTCAAAATTATTAATATTACAAAATATAAATCAATAGTTAAATTCACTTTTATTACGTGCGATCATAATATCAATTTTTGAAACTATTTACATTCAATAAATTAACTGCAATATCATAAAATTCTAAGTGTACTAGTGATAAATGTTGATATTTTTGTTAAATCAGTTTTAGTTACTATTATTATAATTAATATAGGGATTTCCCCCTCCAAAAAAAAAGTAAAATAAAATAAAATATAGCGATAAGGAGTGTCATTCATTATGTGACTACGATATGGTATTCAAATTTGTTAATACTGTAAGCGTTATTGTAGATGAAAATTTAGAATAATAGCTAATGTACAAATTTGGAATAATTAAATATATACTTCTATTATTCCATAAGATCACAATATTTTTATTTCGTATTATTATTTAAAAAGAATAACGTACTTTAATTTGACCGGAAAACACTCAAATCCATGATTAAATACTTTAAAATGTAACTAAGGTTTTATTTTCATCGTCTTATTTTTTATTTTCTGCAAAAATAAGTTCAGTTTAGCAAAAAATAAGTTCAGATCAGCAAAAATCAGCTTCAATCCTCAATAAGTTATTAAAGATTTCGGCAAAAATAAGTTCAGTTCAACTAAAATCAATCGATCAAACAGAGCCTTAATTCTAAAAAAATAATATGTTCAGCAAAAATAAGTTCAGATCAGCAAAAATAAGTTGATGAGAACATGGCCTAAATATGATTATTATACAACACAATAACCCATATTTATATAATGTGTGATAAAGACTTGATTTATTTTATATATAGACATGCACACGTATAAATAGAAATAAAAAAAAACTTTTAAAATAACAATTACATCAATATCTTTTGTAAGAATGTGACTTTCATGTTCTCGTAAACATATTTTTGTAAACAGAACTTATTTTGCTGAACTGAACTTATTTTTCTGAAAGAATTAACAATTTATTAAGACTTGAACATATTTTTCCTGAACTGAACTTATTTTTGCTGATGTAAATTTACTTTTGCCGAACAAAATTCATTTTTCCTGAAAAATTAATAAAAATAAGACGAGGAGAACAAGACCATAGTTTAAGAGGGGTACAATATATTGATCATATAAGAGTGCTTTTCTGGTAGAAATTGTTGGAAATTAAATAAAGAGTGTTTTCAAGGCTACACATAGAAACGAAATTAATAGAGAAATATTTGGTGTGTCGTGGCAATAAGGACCACTGACTCGAAAACGATAGCTTGGCACAACCGGGGTGCACATTGTATTTGCCGACTCGTTAACAAAGGTTAACACACCAACTTTACACAAGGGCACTCTTGGGTGAAGGTATGGAGTCACATAAACTTATGCCTAAAATAAAGAATTGTGTTTAGCTATTTTATGAGAAGATGGACAATGATTTTTACATGGTGTATGGAGCAAAAATATTATAATAATATATACAGCTCAACAAGGAATGTATAAGACTTGAAGAAGCTCTTATAATTCCACTTAATTAGGAGAAATTAAGATGAGCACACAAAGAAATTAGAAAAAGAAGTGAAAGAGGAATTATACATAACTCTCAAGGTACACGAAGAGATTAAAATAGCAAATGTTGTGACTTTTGCTAATAAACAATGTCTACTCCACAGCTAGGTTGTGGCATACATACATGTACCACACCCAACTAGAGTAGCTTACAACCTTACATAACTAAGTAACAAAATAGCCTACTCCACAATCAAGTTGTGACATAGAGAGATGTACCACACCCAACTTGTGGTACTTATGATTCCAACCAAAAAGGTGATTATAACAACAAAAATAATTATACAATTAAATTAATATATTAAAAAATGATAATAATTCCAATTAATTCATGATTGCGTTTAAAATATATACTCCGTATCACTAGTTCCAAATATATTTCCTCAAAAGCGTCCCTATGAACACATGTAACAGTTAATAAATTGCTATTACAAATAATTTTGTTACTTCATAATTTTTGTTTTTTATTAATTAACATTTCATGCTTTTAGGAGATTTAGCTTGGATAAAAAATTTATTTAAAATAAAAATAACAACATTATACACGGTATAGTGAAATATGGAGTACTATTAAAAATAATTTTTCAAATTAACAAACATATTTTTTTATAAAAATTTTAAAAGATAAATATTGTTAGATTTTAATTATTTTATTGAATGTAAAGGAAACAAACCTATAAAATAATTATTTATCTTATAATATTATATATGGAGTACTATGTGTCACTTTATATATTATTTAATTTTTGTGATAGTACGATTAATTATATAACTTTTAGTTGTTTAAAAAATACAAATAATTTATAATTCTTATTTTGAACAATTATCAAGATGTAAATTTATTATTTTGTTTTCAATATATAAATTGGTAAGTCATGCATCATATGGATATTACAATAGACCAATAGTATATAATTATTATGTTTTTTTTAATACTTCACCTAATCATTAGATAACTATTGCAATATAAGCCTTTTATTTTCAATTAATAAAAAGTTTTGTGTAATTGCATTTGAGAGTATCATTATATAACAATTATTGTATATCAAATAATGCCTCCAATTTACTAAATTGGTAAAAAAAAAAACTCTTAGCGATAATTTAAAAAAATATATATAATAATAAAAATTAGCCCGGTGATGTATTGGTAAAAAAACTAGCTTTTATACGGCAATTGAGTTTTTTTCTTAAAAAAAAAATATCCAAAGACATTTTGCTCAAAAAATCTAAAAAATTTCAGGTAAAGTGTGCTATTGCTATAAATGCTTAATTCATTATCGTATGGAGTAATTTTTTTATTATAATTTTCCTATTAAAAATTTTTCATTTAATTTTACAGCTCTAATTTTTAAAAAAATACAAATAAATTTGGAAAACAGAATAGCAAAATAAGGATGTGGGGTAATAAAAATAGGAGTTGAAAAAATATACGGAGTAATTGGAAATAGGAAATGAATTTAAAACTCCAAAATGGGACATTAGTGAATGGTTTGTTAGATTTTTTTTTTTCAATCCATTTTGTTGTATAAAGTTTAGTAAATTTTACCAATGTGTCATCGAAGCAATTTATTTACCAAATTATCGCTATAGATCTACTATTTTATTTATCTGGTCAATTGGCTCTAATAATGCCAATAGAATTGCCAATTTGCCATATCGGTGTAAGATACTAAAGTTAATCTTAAATGTCAAGAACCTCTTAAAGTGGATGAATCCGTATAAATGAAGAATTATAAATGAGTTAAATAATAAATTCAATATACTAAAGTCTTTAAGGTGGATGGCTTTAAGCTTGTGATAACATATTAAAAGTTGACTCAAGCAATTTATAAAATGTCTCAAACCACTTGACCAGCAATTAGCATACCATGTGATTGCGCTTGATAAGGTACAAAATTCAACAATCGGATAGAAAACACATCAAAATAGATACAGTTAAGTGTAATGCATAAACTTCAAGTCTTCAAGAGGTATGATATCCCTTCTATTGGAGGAATCAAGAAAGGGTAGAATGGTCTTTTTACATTTTATTATTTTCCCCACTTAATTATCCCCATGTAGGGCTGAGCACCGGTCCAAAACCGGACCTGCCCGGAATCGGCCGACCGAAATCTAAAAAAAATTTGGACCTAGACCGGACCTGTTAGTCCTGTTTTATATTTTTTATTGCTTTTCTAATTGAAAAATTTAATAAAAAACCTGTTGGACCTGTTGTTACTTATCTTAGAGGCTTAGACTTCAAACATAATAACATAGGATCCAAATTCACGACATACAATCTAATTAGGAACGATTAAAAACATCAAAGTACTCAAATACTTTCAACTACATTACAATTTTACAAGTTTTAGTTATTAATTTTTGAAAAAAAAATATTTTTAATAATTATTCAGGTCCGCCGGTCCGGACCTGAAAAACCCAGTCTTGGACCGGACCGGAAGACCGGCACCTCAAAATTTTTACCATTGTTACATTATACCTCCTTATTCCCATGTACCTACCTTAGTTACATTATACCCTAATACAATCACATTGCACTATCTGTTTAATAAATAACATTACAAATAGAGGAAATCACATTATAGTAGTAACTTATCCCCATATACTTATCTTAGTCATATTATACCTACATACAATCACATTATCTGTTTATTATAAATAAAGGAAATCACATTATAATAATATATATATATCTAAAAATTAAAAAATATGAAAAGACAATGGATACACTTATTTGATTCCCCTGACAGATTGAGATCCTCTACCCTCTAACATGCTTTTGTCTCATTCAATTCATGGAATAATAAAAATTAAAATAAAACATCACTCATAGTTCAATAAATGAGAGATTAACGAGGGTCCAAGTGTAAGAGGAGAAATTGGGCATGGTGACATGTGCATCGAATACTCTATTCATGTGGCCATTTGGTGATTGCACATGCATGTTAGTTAGTGTAGTTAGTAGTTACCTTACCACTTCCCCTCTTTCATATGCTTCACCTTTTGCGTCACCTTTTACTCGTAACATAATTCCACTTGAGGATGTGTAATTATATGTTACGTTGTGTAATTTGTGTGCCATTAAATTGCATCATATAATAAGCAATGCTATAGTGTGAAGCTGCTTTAATTTGCATGTTTGCAAAATTGCATCAATGCATAACAATAGTACTAAGAGAATGGCGTGTTATTGTGGAAAAATGGCTATTAATGCTTAGCTAGAGCTAACCAAAGTGGGGCTCGGCTTGGTTGTACGTGGACTTAGTCCCTTGGCTATAGGCATTTTTGGCTAATATATTAGGATCGCGGCTGAAGAAATCCATACATCCAAGACTAACTTTAAGGGTGTTGATTGAGCATGACTTTTTGCCTTGGAATGATCCCTATTTGATTACTCCGTATAATTCGCCTAAAACTTACCGTTTAATACTACACTAATAATAAAAATGAGAGGCCAAAGTAAACAGACTATAAATATGAACATGAAATTGGTTTACGGCTATGCACATGGAATGATGGAAACATGGAATTTGAGTTTGAATTTTGACGGGATTTCTACTAACTAACTGACTGAAATCTGATTATTAAATTATTCGTAGATTGAGTTTGCTGCTAACTGAAATCTTCCCCCATGTTATATAACCTGCTTCATAGGACTCCAGCTTTTGCTTTAAGGTTCAACTACTCGATCAATCGGTCAATCCTATTAAATGTTAGTACGTGACCGTGACCGTGACCGTGACCATACCCTTTCCTTTTATTTAATGCAATGAATAATCTTGACGTTTTTATACATTAATAATCCGTTACTATCATAAATCATCAAGTCGGTGCCATATCTTCTCCAACATCGCTGATGTATCATATGGTAGACGGCTATAAATAGCAACCGTTGTAATAAAAGCTTCATAAATCATGATCATTGCTATTTCATTGCCGCATATTGCGGCAAAATATTATGTGTTCTCAGGAGCACAATTCGTAATATATTCCAGGAGTAATGAGATATAATATTCATTTCACAGAGGAAAATATTTATTTTATAGAGTGTAATATTTATTTTCTGCTAAGTAATGTTTCTAAGCAATTTATTCAGTATTTATTAGTCAAACATCTCTTATTGGTAATATTATAGAACTAAACCTGATAAAAAATTTAATAATCAAATTCGAACATGAAGTGATCATAATTATAACCGTAAATCTTCATTTTGCAACTACCACTCTATTTGTTATCTTCAAACTTGTGCTACCGTAAATCTTTCACATATTATGTGCTAGTCACATGATTTTTATTTCCAATTAATACATAAAATAGTAGTACATTGAAAAATGATGTAATATTACAAACACTGCGATCTAAGTTTTTAATTCAGAAATTTTCAATTCTTGATGAGTGGTATACAGAGTAATATGCACTTTGTACATAGTAATATACATTTAATATGCTTTTGAACCTGAAGATCTTACAATCTTTGATGAGTTATATTATTTTTGTATAAGTAATATGCACTTTAATTAATGTATGTAATTGTCACTTTATACTAAGTAATATTCATCTAAAATATATGTCATATTCAGGGATATAACACATTGTATTCATATCATGTCACATATTATTCATAAGGAATCTTAATCGTTAGATGATCTCCATTCATCTAACTAAAACAATACAATGAATATTTCATTCTACAAAATGAATATTTCATTTAGAGTATTCATTGAATGAAAGCGGATATTGCATGCAGTAAAATTAATATTACGTTGAGTACATAGAATGAATATTACATGAATATTTTTATTAAAAGATGGTGAATGTTATATTATGAAAACTGTATATTTCAATGATGGAAAGTGAATATTACATATTAAATTGCATTAAAATTTGAAAACAGAGTTTTAGTTTGAATAATGATTCTTAAAAAATTTCAGTTTATGCATTTTGCTTTAAAGGAAAAATGAATATTACATTGTAAATAATGACATTACAGTATAGAGCATAATATATATGTAGCATAATTTTCACTTATTATATCATAATTTTCCTAATTAAAATGCATATATCTATTTTTCGATGTCATCATCAATTTCTACTTGAAAATAATTCATAAGTTGAAAGTTCTCATCAATTTCTTTTATTTTTTGGGAAAATAAAGAAAAAAGAGTAAAGGTTTATATAAGTGAAAGGAGGAGTATATTTGTTAATATACTCATGGGTTTATGGGATACCAATTGGCAATATGCTATCATTATTATGGGCCTTGAAATAGTAGTACATGTTACAAATTGGGCCTGCAACTTTTTAGATCCTGGTTCTTTCCAATTCAAGCGACAGGCCCAACCTTGGATGATTTTATAGCTCTCAGTCTCCCATTCTCTCACAAAACAAATCAAGTGCTGGTGTGCAACTACAACTCTAGTGTAAGATGGCAGAAATGCACAACTAATTACGGAGCACAAGAATAAGAGATAGCCAAATTAGTTGAAGCTTTTCTTCTGATTACAAGAAAATTTTGAATCAATTCTTATCACTCGCTTATGTAGCTCTTTAAAAACCCAAAAAAATTATGTAGTATCAATTACTTAGTAAATTATTTACTCCCTATTAATTGTGTAAGCTGAATTAAATACAGTATATCAAATACAAAGAAGAAATATACTTTACAGATTTCACTAAATCACTGAATATACACATAAATCATCAATACATACCATCTTTATCTTCTGTACAGAGACCACTATATACAGTAGGAGTATCTCCACTTAGTCATATTCAAAGTACCCAAGACCTGTTTATCTATTTTATATACAATAACATGAAGCTAATTACAATGTTCAACCCCTTAAATTTGACATAGGGCAATGTATATATACCATGAAGCATTGTTGTTTTCTTCTAGCTGCGTATTATGTACGTTCTTCCCTACCTGCTTTGGTTTGGTATTTAACACACTTTTACAGCTGCACGAGACTATATACGATTTCATTGATTCAATTAGTACCTATTTCCCCTTCAGAGTCTGCAAAGTCGGGCATTTAAAAAAGCTCCCGAACAGGAAACTCATCCTGGTTTCTTGGGCAGGTTTAGGGGAGGGATACGAGTTATGTTTTATGTGCAGTATGGTTTGGCCAATTTGTTGTTGGATGGAATCAACTATCCTTGGATCCACAGGATTTCCTGTCACTTCTGTCACGTAGAAAGTGTCCACTGCTTTGCCACTCTTGGTGGATATCTCAGCTCTTCTGATGGTTAATCCATTTTCCCTGAATATTCGGGTTATATCTGAAAGGAGTCCTACTCGATCTTCAGTACTCAATTCTAACTCTAGTCCCTGAGGAATTAGTTTATGAGTTAAAGTTAATTTGCTGTCAAACATTGAAGCACATTCCATCAAAATCTACAATCCTTCAAGAGTTTGAATATTTTACCTCTGAGGCTCTCCTCTCTATGGCTGCTTCAAGGCATTGCACAACACGTTCTCGCTCTGCTTCTGATTTTATGGGACGCCCATCAACGTGTCGAATGTAGAATTCCTATGATCAAATGTTATGTATTAAACTAATACTCAAAAGAAATTAGCAACAGAGAAACTACGAGCCTACGAGCCTACATAACAAACAAATCTAGCAATCTGGAGGGGGTGGGAGTCTACCTGATAAGCTTCCATTCTGCCAGTGGCGACCATGCCATGGAAAACCACATATTGCATATCAGTCAGTGTGCACACAATATCAAACAACAACTTAGGGCGATCCTTGGACCTCATAACGATCACAGTATAATCCTTCTCAGGACAATCAGAAACTGTTATGTGTGGCCTTATATACTTATCCCCGTTCTTTGAGTGGCCTACAGTCTGCATTCTATCATAGTCCCTATCATCAAACATGATTTGATGCAGCCGTCTCCCTCTATGAGTAGATCCAGGAGGTGAAAGCCTTGTTTGTGCTGCCTGAGAGTCACAGTTTCCTTTAAGCACATAACAAAGAAGCTTCTTTATAGAGAGGAGCCTTTTTGGATCACTGACTGCACACCCTGTAGAGTAATCAGTTACATGTACAACAGCTGCAGCTCGAGAATTGTGGGTCCATATCTCGGCATTCACCACATTGCAATTCAGATCAGTCAGAACTGCACATACTTCTGACAACAACCCTGGCCTGTCAGTCCCAGTCAGCTCAATTGAAGTGTGTTCTTCAGACGGCATCACTCCGACTGAATCTCTTAAGGGTGGCCAAAGTGAGGCATTGCTCTCGATTGTCTGCAGGAAAAACAATCACAACATGAGCTTAAGCACATTTACACTTATTAACCAAATTCAACACTGCTTTTAATAACACTGACTATTTTGGAGTTTCCATCGCTAAAAGATGTTTCCACAAGTAGTTCCGAATTCTTAGTCTTACAGTCTGTTATTCACTTATTCTAATTACATTATTAACCGAAAAATACCAGTAAAAACAGGTAAAAACCACAAATTTAATCTGACTTTTGGTCCTAATTTAGATGCTTGAAAACGAGACATGTATTTCACCTCAATTGAGAACTAAGTGGCCTTGAGTATGTCCTCACCAACTTAATAGGAAGCGTGAATCGTACCTTTTGGATATAGTTAATGACTTCTTCATCTCTGATCTTGTTGCCATGATAGTCGGTCACGTTAAACACTAAAAAAACAACAGAGAAGCTGATCTCAGAAACAAACACAAACGTTGACAGGTTATAAAATACCAAAATAATACATGAACATAATGACAATATGACATGACATGTGTATGAATATTACCGTCCATAAACCAGCCGCCATCAGAAGAAATATAAGCTTTTTTAATGGTGAGGTTCATGTCAGCAAGAACTTGGACAACTTGTAGAAGAGTTCCATGTTTGTTGACACTGTCAACCTAAAATTACATCATCATAAAGATTAATCGCACTTCTACATACATTATTCATAATCATACAAACAAATTCTAATTAATTAAGTTATCCTTAATTGTTTGTCTCCCTTGTTGGACCGATCCAATACTTATATAATCACTACTTAGTTCGCAATTTCTCATCCCACTTAGCTCCAATTCTAGTTGTATACATGTACGGATAATCCGTAATCAAAATCAACTTGTCAATCCCGAGACCTTCCTTAAGCGACAGCTTACTACTTGAGCCAACTCTCGTTGGACTGATATATGCTTAATTTGTATATACGATTAAACAAAGTATATATCATCATTAAAACAAAGGAGAAAGTGAACAAACAAAAAACCTTACTTGGCTTTTTTTTATATTGGACCTTATAAAACCATGTATTTGCTTATAAAACTTTGTCCTACATATAGCATTCTACACGTCTACACTATTATAGGAAGTAACAACTAACAAGTACATAAAGCGTGATTAATACGGAGCATAGACTAAGGAGTACTTACTAGCCACCGCATCTCAACACAATAGACCACTTTAAACAGTCGTGGTCATAACGTGTCAAACTAAATAACTTAGCACAAAGATAATTCGAAAAGGTAACATCGTAGTACTATACTTATACTCCCTCCGTCTTGAATTACTATACTGGCCACATCGACTCGATTATAATTGAAGACTATATAAAAAATGACTCTTCATGAAAGTGGGATCATTATATTTGTCTTTCCCATACTTTGGATTTAAGTATTAGCGTATTAGCAACTTCAACCATAAACCATTATGATCATTGATTATTAATGAAATTTGCACAAATCTTAAAAACATCGATTAAAAAAAATTATTAAAATAAGACCATAAAAATTACCTGAATTACAGTAGCATCTTCACAAGAAATATTATCAACAACAACTCTGCAATTAATCACAAACAATTGATCATTAACAACAAAAGCTCCATAAAATTAAGTGTTAATTTCGTAATTAAAGAATAAATTAGCTCAAAACTCCAAAATTTGAGGAATGATTAACAACTAAACTTAATCATCAAACAAATAAAATCAAATATAAATAAATGATTTACCTCGGAGGATTCAACCTTCTTATCAACTTTTCGTATTCATCGTTCATATCTTCTAAACTAAAATTAAAAAAAATTGGAGTATAAAAAATTGGAGAAAGTAATAAGGAATTAAAAAGCTCCAAATTACGTGGAAGTAGAAATTAGTAAACAGAGAGAGTGAAGAAATAGAGAGAAAGAGTAGAGAGGAAATTAAAGAATGTTGTTAAAAAGGGGAAAATGTAAACAGCCGACTTATTTATTTATTTACGGTCAGTTTATTCACACTGCCCGAGTTTTCTAGAGTGGTTGGGACGGGCAAATGGGGGCAGTCATACGTGGAAGGTTTTGATTGGGTGAATGGACGGTTTTAAATTAGTCAAAGGAGAGAGAAATTTTGGGTTTTATACTTTTATTTGGGCCATTGAATTACCCGCCGATGAACACCGCTTTTTGAGCACGTGAGTGAGAGTTTAAGAGCGTCACGTGAGGGTTGGTCGGATAATTGCGGGTATTATCCGTGTGAGCGACTGGTTTTCTGACCACGTTGCTAGTGTTTGTTTAACTGCCTTTGTTTTTGTTTCCTTTTATGCACTCCCTTGATTATTTCTCACTCTCAAGTCTCAACTACCTTAATTGTGGATTATCACCGTCGCATTATAGTTGCAACGATATTTAGTAATACTACTTTGTCCATAAATCAAAATGTTAATTAATAGAAGTAGCATAATAATAATTCGTGGTTGGATAATAATTAAGGAGCGTCTTTATCAATTGTCGTAAATTAAGGAGCAGTTATTTTTAGACTTTTGAGTTTAACGTCTAGTTATACCGTTACTTTTAATTATCAAGATTGATAACTAAGTTTTAAATTTGAGCTTATATCATCATATCAGTGTAAGACTTTTTTTTTCCATTTTGAGTTATTTATGTCTAATATTATGATGTCATTTTGATTACCCTTTTAATAAGTCGTTCTTGCTTAATATGCTTACTACATTTAGTAGGACTTAAACAACAAGATGTAAGGTGTTTGTTTCAAACTAATGTCAACCATTCCATTACTAATCAAACGGTTTGCCGATAAAAAGTTATACAATTTATAAAAAGGTTACTTTGCATACAAAAATAGTAAAATACCTTAAAACTTTGGAAGTTCAAAAAAATTACTAAAAAGCTAAAAAAAATGCACCTGGAGTAGCAAATAGTTAAGGACTATGACTAACGGAGAATAGCGATTTCATTTATACTTTTTTTTTTGTTTATGAAAATGTATTAAATTCTTTTTAACATCATGTCACCTACTTTATTCAGATGTCTTGGATGTTCACTATTTTTATTCATATGGTAATAGTTGAAAATTGTAAAAGTCGGCCAATGAATCCATGTTGTTGGATTACTAACATAGAGCAATCACATCCTCACAATTGAATTTATATAAAGACAATGACATGAACAATGCCATTACCGATGTGTTGAGTTTAGGAGCAAATGCTAGAATAGGTTTAGTAGAAATTGGCAATTAAATACATGTATAATCTTCGACCCTAGTTTAATAGAAAAAGAATCAACATGTTTGAAAAATTAGGTGGTTATTTGACCAGGAAAATCCTACTTGGATTACTCTTGCTTTTTTTATTATATATGTTGTTACCCCTTAACATTTTCAGGAGCCATTATAGTTTCATAAGCCATATGCTTTGTAAAAGCAATATATTCTGATTTTTGATGAATTGTCTACCACAAAGAGAATGAAAGGTACAGTTGTGTTTGACAATTCCTTTCAAAAGCCAATTATATACGAATTACCAAGTATGTTGCCAATGGCCAACTTTATTTAAACTAGAGTCAAGTGAATTTTGTATTAAAAAAAGAAAAAAAAGTTTACCTTGTATTACTGCACATTTAAGTACTGTTATCGGTATTTTGACAAACATCATTGATGTATAAGGAAAGAGAAATTTCTAGTTTCGAAATGTTAAAAACCTTTTGTTATGCTGAATTAAATTTTAATGTATTATCTTTGTTTCTAAATATTGATTTCAATTCAATGAGTTATTTTTTGCACTTTGATAATGCATTTTTTTCTTTTCTATGTCTCATCCATACACAAACAAGTATTATGGTCAAAATTTTGAAAAATGAGCAAAGAAAAAATAAACAGAAAGAGTAGAGGTGTCAAACTATCAATCAGCCAAACCAATTCAAGTTGATTAGTAACACATTTAGGATTTTCTAAAATTATGTAACCTCAGGCTCAGAAGTGACGAACCATCGTTTGAAGTTCTTAATCAAGCTTGGCAGCTCATCTAATCTAATGGAAATTATTAAAAAGAATTAAAATTTAGTAATATGAATTTTAGGGACCTACAATATATATCTGAATTTATTTTAGAAAAAATGAATAATTTGTAAATTATTGAGCAAACTATACCTGTTAAAAATTTTATTTTTTAATTGTTTAAATAAGTTAGAGAAAACTTTGATAATGTGATAAAAATAGAAAATCAAATGGAACATAATTTTGAGGTAGGACATAGCTATAAAATCCAAATTATAGGCGTGTTTGAATATGATTGCCTTTTAATAATGTACGGAATAGCTCAACTCTTTGCCGTGTTATCGTGTATTCTTTCTACCTTTCTAAAAAATGATTCCTAAGCAATCTACGTAGGCACTTCCTAGCATTGCCATGTGTCCATGCTTATGTGGATTTTTTTATTGATTAATTAATTTGGATATAAAAAAAATTAGTGAATAGTAAAAATAATACTACGTAAAATAAAAATAAATCTTATAATAAGAAAATTATTTTCAACGGAGTGTTTTGAAATTGAAACATGTTTGACAACATAGCAAAAACTCCGTAAAATTGTTTTACAACAAAGCTTAAAACTATTGGAATTTATATATGTGTAACTACAAATAGTCTAACCAATAAGCGGACTTCTTGACTTAAATAAGTTTTTTAATTAAGAGGAAAAAAAATGTAAGTGCCTCCAAGAATAAACGAAGTAATGAATAAATGAAGATAATACTCCATCTGTTTTTTTTTTAATTGCAACTTTTGTTTATTTTTTATGACAGATAATATTTAAAAGACAACTTAAAAAAACTAGAGAAGAAAAAAAATTAGTGATGGATAATATATTTAATGAATAGGTGTAGCTACATACATTCATCTTAATATTACTCATCTGAGGCTAGATTGCAAGGCGAATTGTTTTGATTTTTGATTTTTAAAAACAATGAAGACTAATTATTTCGTATTATTATATTTTAAAAAATGCTTATAATGAATTAATGATCGGTGTAGCTAAACCACTAATAAACGATAGAATATCAATAAACTAGTATCATGTTTAGGGGTGCTTATCGAGCGAGTTGATCGCGAGCAGGGCATAGCTCGACTCGACTCGAATCACACACGTACCCTGTTCAACTCGACTCGTGACTCGAGAAGCTCGAAAATGCCGAGCTCGACTCGTGATCGACAAATTTTGATGGTGCTCGACTCGAACTCGAGTTTGCTTGAGACTCAGTCAAGAACATGACTCGGCTCGTTAGCTCGATTTGAGCTCGATAATTTTAGCTCAATTACTCAAAATCTTGTACCATAAAACCGGTTGAAATTTTAATTTACAAGTGCCAACACTTGATTTTTTGTAGTAATTGAGGATGCAATAAAACATACAATATTACAAAGTAATGAAAGTACAAACCTTAAAAATTTAATACAAGTCTTTGTCACAAGAAAAAAAAAATTATTACAAGTCTCCAACAACAATAAAATCCGCAACATTTAAATGCTTTACTTCGATGTTCACACATCTCTCACCAAGCTTAGAGAGTTGGAAGGATAATTTCTTTTGGCTCTTAAAAAATATTCTACAAAGACAAAGAATATTAGAAAAAAAGCACTAATATAAGCATAACATAATAATGAATTAAATATATAATGCAGAAATTGTAATCTACAAATCATGCAACACTGAAATTGTAATCTACAAACCACAACAAGACTGAAATTCAAAAAACTATATACTGTAAATAGAAGAAAATTAAAAAAAAAAAAACGAAATTAAATACTGTAAAAATACTGAAAATTAAATACTGAAATTTAATTAAAAAATTATTGTAAATCAGTTACCTGAACGGTGGCCGGAGGCTTTTTCGGTGGTTAGAACGGCGATGGCGGAGGAAATCGAAATCAAATCAGTGAAAAGAAAATTATTAGAAGAAAAAAAAACAAAAACATTAAAATAACAAAAAAAAAAAAAAACAACTTATTGAAGAAGTGAAGAGAGATGCATGGAGAGTAGAGAGTTAGAGACTCTGCGAGGGAGAGAGGAAAGAGAATGAGTGAGTGGAGAGTAGAAAGTAGAAACCCTAATTTGAGAGTTGAGAGTAGAGAGTAAAGACTTGTCATGGGCCTTTTGTTGATGTGTTTGATAAATGGATTGAGGAAGGCCAATGGCCCAATAGACCTATATCACCTAATCCAAAATATAATTTAGTTTTTAAAATTAATTTTTTTTAATAAATACCTTAATTATATAAGTTATCGAGCTGCTCGCGAACTTATCGAATCGAGTTTGGGCTTGCTCGACTTGACTCATTAATATCCTGAGTCGAGCTTGAGCTCGATCCAAGCTGACTCGAGTAGAGCTTTGACCGAGTCGATCGCGATCAGCTCGCGAGCCGCTCAACTCAATAAGCACCCCTAACCATGTCTGTTGATTTATTAAAGGTGGGAAAAAAAAACATGTTGAGCATGATATTTAACATATTGAGCAAATGTAAACATCATATTGGAAAAATACATATTTGCAACAACTATGAATCCACCATTTTTACTTTTTTGGTACTTTAATAATAATAATAATAAATCTTTTACCTTACAAAAAGACTAAGATGTCCTTATTATTGAATAATGACGACCTAAATGGGAATGACATATATATTGACATGGCCTTTGGAATATCGATCACTAACCAATTAGTTCCATTCAGTTGTGGATAATTTACTACTGCCTACCTCTATCGTTTAAAGGCTGTCAAATGTCAAACAAGATTCTATGAAATTTGGCAATCAAATGTCTTAATTTTTTCTTTATTTTTTTAAATTTGTAATTTTTAGTTTCTTTCATGTCCCTTTACCCTCAATGTCTTGTCCACACGAGGTATAGCTATAGACGTAAGGTTCGTATGTTACCCAGTAATTTAACTACCGTTGCTATGGTGTACTAGCATCATATATCTCTCCGTTTAGGTAATTAGGTATGTTTCCTATGAAACACTCCTTAAAAAAAAAAAAAAAAAACTTATATGGTCGTATTATGAATCGAACACCAATACCTATTTTAAAGGTCCGTCTGGTTAGGGGTAGTTATGAAAAGAAATGAGAATTGACATATTTCATTCCTTTTGGTTCTGTTTGTTAAAGCTTTATCCATTCCCATTCCACCAAACTCCTCTAAATCGAAACTGCCCACACTCCACTTTTCCATTCCCTTTCTCTTCACAAACACTACACCACCATACCCACTCACCATTCATCCCTAACCTCCACCTCCAAACACTCATCTACCCCACCGCTTTCCCTTGCCACCCCAACCACCTCTTCTCCTATCTCAACCACCCCTCCTCCACCGTAAGCACCCCTCCCCTTTCCTTTGCCATACTCCTCCTGCCCAAAAACTGCCCCTCCTCCCCTCCAGAAACCCTGCCTCCGCCGGAATCACCTTACCGCCCCTTCCCCCACCGTAGAAACCCTATCCACTGCCCAACAATAACCCTTGAAAACACCCCCTTTTGTCAAAAAACTCTTAAACGCCCCCTCCCTTACGATTAACACCTTCACCTTGTTGGTAAACCATTAACGTCCCTCCACTATTAGTATTTGAGGTGTTTCGGGGGTTGTTAAAGGAGGTCCGAGGTTGGGGTTGGGTTGGGTTGGCTTGTTTTGCTTCAGGGATATATAGGAGTTAGGGTGCCGACGTGCCGGCAAGGGCCGAGGGAGGAGAGGTGGTGAGCTAGGTGACTTTCTAGAGGTGGGGTTTAGTGTTGGGTGGTTGATTGGTTGGGGGTACGGTGGTTGTATAATGCCTTCATTCCCTTTTTTTTTTTTATTTTTTTTTACAAACAAACAACTACCTAAATCTAAGGTATTTTCTTTCCATTATCCTTTATTCTCATTCCTAAAGTCATTCCCTTTCCCCTTGCCCAACCAAACGGCTCCTAAAGACATTTTAGAATTATATATGGGGATGGAGATATCCTTACAACAACCCTCCACTCTCAAATAGTATATCACATGCAAACATGCAATGCAACTAAAGCTAAATAAGGTTGTACTAAGTAAGATTTCAATCCAATAATACACCTTTGTGCAATTAAAAAGTAGAAAAATAAGAGAAATAACAATATAAATATTCAAAGCTTACATGTGAACGTAGACTAATCAAAAGGTATCAATTAAAAAGAAGACTTGAAAATAATGTACGAGTATATATATGTACTTTGTATATTTTTTTTAATATTAGAAAAATATACTACGTAACATTTCTTTCATTAATAGAGTAACAAATAAAGGTCGAAATGGTCAGTTCATGTGGGGTTAATTAACTGTCATAATATTAGTTTAAGTAAGACAACAGTTTGATTAGTGAGTGTATGTGCTCTAATTTCCTGCATGCTTTTCTTTTCACAATTAATTTTAAATTGACATATTATAGTTAAAATGGTTCCCCAAATATAATATAATTGATATAATAAGGACAGTACGTAACGAAGCTTCATTATCCTCTACTCAATTTTTCAGAGGGAAGTTTTGTTTGATGGCATATTATATTGGACGTTGCTATTTGCTTGTCTTTTTTATCACTCTCTTATGGGAGGGCCAATTACTCCTTATGTAGATAAGATTGAGTAATGACGTACTTTAATCTACTCGATTAGTTTATCCTTTTACGTTTGTGATTTGTGAATGCTACAAGTCTATAACCCCACGATGACATGGTGTCTAATCAAGACAAAATCTTAGTACAGTCAAATTTTAAATGTTTTTTTAAGAGACTTTTCTCGGTGATATATAAGTATCATTTGTAAAATCTTTAATTAGTATAAAGTTAGAAAGATTATCAGAATAAGTGATAGTTCAATTGATTAGGTTTTTCTCCCAATATTATATATATTAAGATAAATTCTTATTTACTTTTTGACTCTTTAAGATAGGGGGAGACCTTTTTTTTTTTTTTTTTTTTTTTAAGAATCTATCATAATCCGGAGTTTGTCTAACCTTTTTTTCAGATGCTAGATCCATGACTCTTTCATGTAGGGACTCTTATTAGTAAATTTATACCCTACATGACCCAAAACAAGATTCATCAAATCAAATCTTGGATATGAAATTTAATAAAGAAGATATCTAGATGCATGCATGTAGAATTATTTTGGAGTTTGATGTACTCATGTGCCTTTATAGAGAATGAAATTTGAAATCGAGTGTCTAATATCTATATGAATATATATTGTCCGTCGAATTTTTGTTCCAGATTCACATGAAGCAATATATAGTTTTTTTTTCCCATAAAATCACAATCTTTTATAGTGTCTCCTTTTGAATTTTTCTTATGAATGAGCGATGAGATCTACAATCTTCTGGATATGTTACGCTGGTCAATTGTCAAGCACTTTATTATTTATTTTATCAGCTTTATTGCTACCACAGTTATGAATTATGTGAAATACTTGGGTTGGATATTATTTGTAAGTTATAAAAAATTTAAGTGTTGCACATAATTCAACACGGAGCTAGTATGTTATCTTCCATGGGTGTATTGCGACTTGAAATGAGAAATTATGTAAACTTAACTTATTGGAACTTAATAAAATGTATTTAAACTTATTAGAATGGAATATAACCTATTAAATTAGAAAATGAATTAAGGATAGATTAAATCTTATTGTAACTTAAGAATTTATTATTGGAATGAAATGATTTAGCACTTGTTACACATAAACTGAATTGAACTAATTAGAGCTAAACTGAAAGTTTTTATTATGGTTTTTAAAGAAGATCTGAGCTGAACCGACTAATTGGAGTTGAATTGAACTGAACTGGTTTTAAGCTGAAGTAAACAGCGTTTTAAGGCTAAAAGATATTTAAACCTAATTATTGGAATAAATTATAACTTAGTGCGAAAAAAAAATCTCATAATGAGTATGGAATAACTACTCACTTATTGTCACACTTAGTGCTTTGGCTATATATAGCTTGCAAATACGACGTGGATGCAAAGTAGCTTAATTGCTAATGAAAGTTTGTTGGAATACTATCTTAGACATACAATCATACGAAGTATTTCTTTCCGGTTATTACCTGCACTACAATCATATACGGACAAAAAACTTCTTATGAAGTATTACATGTTCATGTACTACCTCCGTTTCCAGTTAGTTGCAACAAATGAATATTTTATATCTCATAAATAATACCCAATTGTTGCAACTAATATGAAACCGAAGTAGTATATGTTTTCAAGAGCCAAAAAAAAAGGAAAAGAAAGAATTTAGTGCCGAAAAGCTAAAAAAACATCATAGACATACAATTAATCTAATCACTCGTCTTCTTAAGTGAATCTAGTAGTCCATTAGAAATATTAAGGAGAAATGTATTTGTAATTAAGGAAGTAATTTTGTAAAGTAGAGTAGTTACCGACCTGAGTTAAATATTAATCAATGTCTATTTCCAAAACCTAATTCAATTGACTATAGAAACATGAGACAAATCTATATTTTAGCATAGAGGAATAAGAATGAGATTCATTCACATTGATAAAGAAATAAAATTTAAGATAAAATATGAAATGATGCTCACTACTCTTTTATTTTTTGTAATCTTCCCACTTGTATGCATCGAATTCAAGATTTTCTTTACCTATATTACTATATATATGTATGTGCATGCTTCAGATTCAAGCTAATTTGTAAAAGGGAATCTAATGCAATTCCCACGTGACAAATAAACTTTTGATTTCCATATGATCCACAATTGATCACATCTAAAACTACACGTATTTATGCATCAAAAACAAGTTGTGACTTTATCTTATTATTACATTCTAATCATATCTTGTCATCGAATATTGGAAGGTTGGATTCTATTTTAAGTTTAAAATTAAATTTTATGGAATTTTCTAATTGATGTATGCCTATAAATCGAAATTTGTAACAGTATACGTGAATTCTATATGGATGAAGTAAGTGACCATAATTGAATATGCACTCATGGGCCCATGGCTCCAACTAATAGCCTAATCAGCTTTTAGTTCTTGTCATGTTACACTAAACGATTGTGCTGAATCTATATGTGTTTTGTGTGTGACTGACGATGGGTGCAGTGAATGACTAATTTAATTTGAAAGCAGTTTGGATGGTACAAATTGTATCATGGATGTTGATTGCTAATTATTTCGGATAATCGTTTGCATATATCTTATTGCCTAGGAGTCTAAGACCGAGGGTACTTTTTAGGTATTACCGACAAAATGACAATATATAAAATATGTTAATACCCATAAATTTGTATGAAACTATAGGAGAACATCATTTTGATATTTTAATACGGTGTACTAACAAATAATACCCCCTTATTGGGCATTTGTTTTGAGCTGAAGGTAATACATAATATGGACGCTTGATGGTTGCCCAGGACAAGTCACGATTCCAATACGAATGGTAGTTTGCTAACTTGCAGTTTGACAATAGATGTCATCAAATGACAATCACTATTAAGGATAGTTTTGTAATTTCACTCTATATGTCTTTAAGTAACTAAAATATCACATTGAATAAATAAACAATCACATTGGGTAGCAAATAATGAAATAAAGAACCATATTGATGAGCTAAAAATCACAAATATAGTAATTATGATTTATATAATTATATGATTGATGTATGCATGTGACCGTGAACTTACGTTGCCAATAAAGTCTTGTTTAGTACTCGTAGAAGTGGGCCGCGGCTCCGCGCCCTTTGTTGGATGATGTTCTATGTCCAGTCTAAGCTTATTGTCTAAATGGCTTGAAAAGCTGTTGTCAAGGCTCAGATAATTTTTGCCAAAATAAAAAGGTCAGATAATGGCAGGTGAACAAATTTTCTACATGGACTGTATCTTACATTTGTTACAAGATTATCCCCTAGCCAGTAAGCTCTATTTCTAAGCCACAGGATTCCATTGCTAACCTGTCATAAGCATGAGAAAATATGATAACCACAGTTTTTAATGCTTTGATTTGATTATGCCTTTGTTATCGCCTTTTAGCGGGTTGTCTCAGGCTTTATCTTGTTTTCGTCTTTTATTTCTCCCCACATGTTTTAGGACACCTCATGCTCGTTTTTCACCCCTTAAAACTTGTTTATGTTTCCTTTATAAGAAATATTCCGAAATAGGTACACATTGGTCTTTTTTGCTCTCCTGGCCCCCGACACTATCTTATAATGTTTCGAGTCTCGATGAGCTTCTAAGAGATCCTCTTTTGATCATAGGGGTATTATGTAAAATTTTGGCAACTTTTTTGGACCCTAGATACCCTGAAAAATGTGAATTACAACCTTTGTATTTGTTTTATGGAAGATTGTCCCTAGCTATGTCAGTCTTCGCTCTTTATTTCTACCATGTATTGTAAGTGACCACAAGACCCTTCGTGATCAGCTTTATCCTTTAAAATTTTTTAATGTTTTGTATTCGGAGGATTTACAAAAAAAGGCACATATTCTTTTTTGCTACCCTGGAACCATCTTATGAATTTTTGAAACCCGATAAGTTGGCCCATCTACTTTATTGTCGGGTCATCATGTAAAATTTTGGGTTTTTTTTTTTTTTTTAATCCCAGTGTGAATTAACTTTGTGTGGTCCTATTGGCAAAAACTTTCAGCACAGCCCCTCTACTTACATATTAATATGAGTCAATAAGTTTAGTAATAATGGTCTTAGCAAATACTCCGTAATATATTATTCTTCAATATGTTTAACTATAAAAATTACAAGCTTAATAAATGAACTGAAGTGCTAATTGCTAAACAAATACTGGAACTATGGAATTTCCCTCAATTTGGGGAGAGCTTAAATGAGAACACACATTCTAACACATACCCCTAAAAAAATGCCACAAATTGTGCATGATTTATGTTGTTTGTAACAGCTCAAAAGTATAGAGAAGAGTGTTATTACAATACTTGTATTACATTGTAATAAGGAAAAACGACTAAACCGTTACAATGAGGCGGCAAAAAACCAAAAAGTAGTTGGAAAACGGGTATATGTAAGCGGCTATGTATCAGCTAATAACAGCACAAGTTGCTATAAGAGTGATAAATGAATGAATCTGGATTTAAGGGTGTGGATCGTGCATGAACCTGTAAGTCTGTAACAAACCAAGCTGTCTAAAGACTAAAACCGCGGCAAGCAGCATCGATGCTGAGCAACACTAAGCAGGCATATGTTTCAGTTAGTTATAACTATAGTTTGTTAAGAACATGCCCGAAACCACATGTACCACAATACTAGTGTAATATATGAGCTTGTAGAGAAAAACAATAGTAATTGGAGAAAGAAAGAAAGTTCTCTGAATCCTCCTTGAAAGCTTAGACTCGGCCTCTAGGACCGGGCTATCTAGTAACTACAAATGATCTCGATTTTTATAATAGGGTTTGTGTGGTTTGAGCCAAATTTCCCCAAATTAAACATCATTTTACACAACTAGATTACTTTGTTCATTGATGACTATGTTGTTTAATCTTTACAAGTGTATTGCGAGGTTAAGAACCATGAATTAATGATCTCATATGTGTAAATATTCCTTTGTATAGAACACATTTTCAATATACAGCCAAGTTTGGCCATTGGTACCCTCTATATACAATCATATACTGTCTCCAATTTGCTATGTACGTAGTATACTCTACTAAACACCAAGAAAGTAAATACATAGCTACAGCTGATGAAGTCTTGCAGGAAATAAGATTATACTATTGTCAAAGATCAGCAATTAAAGAAATGCTTCCCATTGAAATGTAACAAGAATGATAAACAGAGCTTTACAAGCGTGCACAAAGCTTACCCAGCCCCTCCAGCTGCAAAACAGCTACTGTCTAGGACTTTTAACGATACCCCAAGGACTAACTCAACAATGCACCAAAGCTAAGGGTCATCTACCTGTAAGAGCAGGAATTATTCCTGCATCAAAGCAATATTAGCTTGCACTCAACAATGCTCTAATTAAAAGTACAAACCGATGCATCTAGGAGGTCCCAATATATCATATGTATGTGCAAGATAACCCCGGAATTGGATACATAAATCATAGTCTTGATAATGAGCTCATAACTGTAATGCTAAGGAGCTAATTGTGGTTACAATAGAAAGAAGGTCAAATGAGAATCAGAGAATCACAAGTTAGTAGTCATTACTCACATTGCAGGGGAAGTGATTTCCGCACCCTCAATTTGACTTGCGTACTTCTTAGCAAGAAAGCAAAACGACTTGGGAGTGCGGGAATCACTATCTACCAATTCAAGTTGTACCACAGCATATAATTGTAATTTGTAAATGGCACTATGGCAGCACATGGTGATCAGTACATAATAAGTAAGAAACAAATGCAGATGTCAGCAGATGGTGTATACATTGCATTAATTTTTTAGGCTGCTGGGAGAAAGATGGCAGATATATGCCATTATGCATATGCTGCAGCTGCACCTCTTTATTTCAATTGTTTTCCATAAACAGCAGCAGACATAGATATCTAACATATTTATGATTATGGGCACAGATACTCAAAAAGACTTGTCATGAATTTCACAAATTAACAATAATGTGAAAAGAAAGAACAAGTTCAAAGCCATCGATTTTCCGCACTCTACGATACTGAGATCGTTGGCAAGCAAACACAACCATAGTATGAGTGTGGAAATCACTATTCAAAGAGAATTATCTATAAAGTTATGAAGAATTCAAGTGTTACAAGTTGCAACTAATAAGAAACGGAAGTAGTAAAAAAAAAAAAAAAAAAAAAAAAGGAATGCTATTGTTCAAAGGTTAACAATAATTTACTAATTCAAAGAATGTCATTAAGAAAGAAGCCTTGCACCAAGTTTTATATAATCAACGCACCTCTTTAGAATACACAACAAGTTACAAACCCGAAATTGAAGCTACTTCCCATTGCATTCCTACCAACCTGGCCTGCATAATTCATCCCATCACAATCCACCCAAAAAAAAAAAAACACTATGACAATGAAATCAATCAATAAATTAAATCGCATTAAAATAAATTTACAAAAAAAAAAAAAATCAAAATTGTGAAAAAGAAACACAAAAGAGTTTCTCAATTTTTTTTTATATTTCCTCAACTTTGTAAATTATACAACACCCCAAAAATAAAAAAATTCAGATAAAAATAATAATAATTGTAAAATTAATATGTTTTTTTTTTTTTACTGTCTTCTACCTTGAAACTCTACTTACTAGTTACGTACTAATCCATGAATAATACAATGATGACGAACGATCATGCTGAACCTTGAGAATCATCATTAGAATTGGACGGGTGATGATGATGTTGATGTTGATGCAAGGAATTGAAGTCATCAGCAGCTCTAGAGTGACCCATTTGTTGATAAATCTGAGATAATGCTTGTGGGGTCAAAACTCCAACATGTACATCTTGTGATAATCCTAGCTCTAACCCTGGCATTGCATGATTATGATCATGATGCTGTTGTTGAGGATTATGATTATGATGGTGTTGGTGTTGGTGTTGGTGATGAGTTGTTCCAATTAATGGGCCGAAATTCATGTGGCCCATGTTTGGCCCACTTCCTAAGTCAAATCCTGGGTATCCGATTTTATGCAGATAGTTTGGTCCTTCTGTAGTTGATGTATGGTGGTGGTGGGTTGGTGGTGGCCAAATTCCTAAATTAGCCGGGGAAGGAGCAGCCATACCAACAAGAGAAGCCCAGTTGGTGGCGGGTCGGGTAGAGGTAGAGGCAGAGGCAGCAGCTGGAGTTAAAGCGGAAGCGGGTATGGTGCCAGTTCCAGTGGCAGCAATAATGGAAGGTTCAGCTTGTTGAAGTAACCATTGAATAGTTTCACCATCAGATTTATGACCCAATTCTCTAGTGAGTTGGAATATTCTAGCAGCACAAAGTGCTGGCATCCTGATCCTCCTTCCTCTACCTTCTACTTTTGTATGTCTATCTTTGTTAGAGCTCCGCTTCGGCCCCAACACCTGTTGGTTATGAATTTGATTATTGGGTGTCTCATCTTGCTTCTTCTGCGGCTGCGGCTGCGGCTGATTATTGTGTTTGTCTGCGATAAGGATTTGAAAATCTTTGATTTCAGCTGGTTTAATAGAGGTAGTGCTATTATTTGAATTACAAGGAGGAGGAGGATTTAAATGATTATTATTATGATGATGGTGGTGGTTTTGGGGATTATCAACCATGGTAATAGGGATTAATGCTGGAGAATTAGCAGTAGCAGATGATGGATGATGATGTGGGAGGGTTAAGAAATGATGGGGTTCAGGTTGATCAACTAGAGATGGTGGTACCTCCTCCTCCTCCTCCTCAGATGGTACCTGCTTATTTCTTCCCTTGGGATCCATCAACTTATAATTGTAATTAAAAATATTATACTTTACTACTGTCCCACCTTTCCTCCTTCTCTCTCTATAAATATATCTAATTTAATAAACAATATACTACTACTTCTATTGTATATTTATATTTAAATCTTTAAAAAAAAAAAAAAAAAAAAAAAAAAAAAAAAAAAA
>PYUH01004006.1:1184859-1209069 GCA_016808085.1 Suaeda aralocaspica | reverse complement strand
CAATGATGCTCACTACTCTTTTATTTTTTGTAATCTTCCCACTTGTATGCATCGAATTCAAGTTTTCTTTACCTATATACTATATATATGTATGTGCATGCTTCAGATTCAAGCTATTTGTAAAAGGGAATCTAATGCAATTCCCACGTGACAAATAACTTTTGATTTCCATGATCCACAATTGATCACATCTAAAACTACACGTATTTATGCATCAAAACAAGTTGTGACTTTATATTATTACATTCTAATCATATCTTATCATCGAATATTGGAGGTTGGATTCTATTTTAGTTTAAAATTAAATTTTATGGAATTTTCTAATTGATGTATGCCTAATAATCGAAATGTAACAGTATACGTGAATTCTATATGGATGAAGTAAGTGACCATAATTGAATAGCATCATGGGCCCATGGCTCCAACTAATAGCCTAATCAGCTTTTAGTTCTTGTCATGTTACACTAAACGATTGTGCTGAATTATATGGTTTGTTGTGACTGACGTGGGTGCAGTGAATGACTAATTTAATTTGAAAGCAGTTTGGATGGTACAAATTGTATCATGGATGTTGATTGCTAATTGTTTCGGTAATCGTTTGCAAATATCTATTGCCTAGGAGTCTAGACCGAGGGTAATTTTTAGATATTACCGACAAAATGACAAATATAAAATATGTTAATAACCATATTTGTATGAAACTATAGGAGAACATCATTTTGTATTTAATACGGTGTACTAACAAATAATACCCCCTTATGGGCATTGTTTTGAGCTGAAGGTAGTACATATATGGACGCTTGATGGTTGCCCAGGACAAGTCACGATTCCAATACGAATGGTAGTTTGCTAACTTGCAGTTTGACAATAGATGTCATCAGATGACAATCACTATTAGGGTAATTTGTAAATCACTCTAAATGTCTTCAAATTAAGTAAGTAAAAATCACATTGAATAATAAACAATCACATTGGCTAGCAAATAATGAAATAAAGAACCATATTGATGAGCTAAAAATCACAAATATAGTATTATGATTATATAATTATATGATTGATGTATGCATGTACCGTGAACTTACGCCAATAAGTCTGTTTAGTATCGTAGAAGTGGGCCGCGGCTCCGCGCCCTTTGTATATGATGTTATGTCCAGTCTAAGCTTATTGTTTAAATGGCTTGAAAGCTGTTGTCAAGGCTCAGATAATTTTGCCAAAATAAAAAGGTCAGATAAGGCAGGTGAACAATTTTCTACATGGACTGTATCTTACATTTGTTACAGATTATCCCCTAGCCAGTAAGCTCATTTTTAAGCCACAGGATTCCATTGCTAAACTGTCATAAGCATGAGAAAATATGATAACCACAGTTTTTAATGCTTTGATTTGATTATGCCTTTGTTATCGCCTTTTAGCGGGTTTTCTGAGGCTTTATCTTGTTTTGTCTTTTATTTTCCCCCACATGTTTAGGACAACTCATGCTCGTTTTTCACCCCTTAAAACTTGTTTATGTTTCCCTTATAAGAAAAATTCCGAAAGATACACATTGGTCTTTTTTGCTCTCCTGGCCCCCGACACTATCTTATAACGTTTCGAGTCTCGAGAGCTTATAGAGATCCTCTTTTGATATAGGGGGATTATGTTAAATTTTGGCAACTTTTTTGGACCCTAGATACCCTGAAAAATGTGAATTACAACCTTTGTATTTGCTTTATGGAAGATTGTCCCTAGCTATGTCAGTCTTCGCTCTTTATTTCTACCATGTATTGTAGTGATCACAAGACCCTTCGTGATCAGCTTTATCCTTTAAAATTTTTTAATGTTCTGTATTTGGAGGATTTACAAAAAAAGGCACATATCTTTTTTGCTACCCTGGAACATCTTATGAATTTTTGAAACCCGATAAGTTGGCCCGTCTACTTTGTTGTCGGGTCATCAGTAAAATTTTGGGTTTTTTTTTTTTTTTTGAATCCCAGTGGGAATTAACTTGTGTGGTCCTATTGGCAAAAACTTTCAGCAAGCCCCTCTATACTAATTAATATGGTACAATAGTTTAGTTAATGGTTTAGAAATACTCCGTAATATATTATTCTTCAATATGTTTAACTATAAAAATTACAAGCTTAATAAATGAACTGAAGTGCTATATGCTAAACAAATACGGAACTATGGAATTTCCTCAATTTGGGGGGAGCTTAAATGAGAACACACATTCTAACACATACCCCCCACAATTGTGCATGATTTATGTTGTGTAACAGCTCAAAAGTATAGAGAAGAGTGTTATTACAATACTTGTATTATTGTAATAAGGAAAAACGACTAAACCGTTACAATGAGGCGGCAAAAAACCAAAAGTGTGGAAAACGGGTATAGGTAAGGCTATGTATCAGCTAATAACGCACAAGTTGCTATAAGAGTGATAAAGAATGAATTGGATTTAGGGTGTGGATCGTGCATGAACCTGTAAGTCTGTACAAACCAAGCTGTCTAAAGACTAAAACCGCGGCAAGCAGCATCGATGGCTGAGCAACACTAAGCAGGCATATGTTTCGTTAGTTTAACTATAGTTTGTTAGAACATTCCCGACCACATGTACCACAATACTAGTGTAATATATGAGCTTGGTAGAGAAACAATAGTAATTGGAGGAAGAAAGAGTTCTCTGAATCCTCCTTGAAGCTTGACTCGGCCTCTAGGACCGGGCTATCTAGTAATACCAATGATCTCGATTTTTAAATAGGGTTGTGTGGTTTGAGCCAAATTTCCCCAAATTAAACATCTTTTACACAACTAGATACTTTGTTCATTGATGACTATGTTGTTTAATCTTTACAAGTGTATGGAGGTTAAGAACCATGAATTAATGATCTCATATGTGTAAATATTCCTTGTGTAGAACACATTTTAATATACAGCCAAGTTTGGCCATTGGTACCCTCTATATACAATCATATACTGTCTCCAATTTGTATGTACGTAGTATACTCTACTAAACACCAAGAAAGTAAATACTAGCTACAGCTGATGAAGTCTTGCAGGAAATAAGATTTACTATTGTCAAAGATCAGCAATTAAAGAAATGCTTCCCATTGAAATGTAACAGAATGATAAACAGAGCTTTACAAGCGTGCACAAAGTTACCCAGCCCCTCCAGCGAAAACAGCTACTGTCTAGGACTTTTAACGATACCCCAAGGACTAACTCAACAATGCACCAAAGCTAAGGGTCATCTACCTGTAAGAGCAGGAATTATTCCTGCATCAAAGAATATTAGCTTGCACTCAACAATGCTCTAATTAAAAGTACAAACCGATGCATCTAGGAGGTCCCAATATATCTATGTATGTGCAAGATAACCCCGGAATTGGATACATAAATCTAGTCTGATAATGAGCTCATACTGTAATGCTAAGGAGCTAATTGTGGTTACAATAGAAAGAAGGTCAAATAGAATCAGAGAATCACAAGTTAGTAGTCATTACTCACATTGCGGGAAGTGATTTCCGCACCCTCAATTTGACTTGCGTACTTCAGCAAGAAAGCAAAACGACTTGGGAGTGCGGGAACAATATCTACCAATTCAAGTTGTACCACAGCATATAATTTAATTTGTAAATGGCACTATGGCAGCACATGGTGATCAGTACTAATAAGTAAGAAACAAATGCAGATGTCAGCAGATGGTGTATACATTGCATTAATTTTTAGGCTGCTGGGAGAAAGATGGCAGATATGCCATTATGCATATGCTGCAGCTGCACCTCTTTATTTCAATTGTTTTCCATAAACAGCAGCAGACATAGATATCTAACAATTTATGATTATGGGCACAGATACTCAAAAGACTCGTCATGAATTTCACAAATTAACAAAATGTGAAAAGAAAGAACAAGTTCAAAGCATCGATTTTCCGCACTCTACGATACTGAGATCGTTGGCAAGCAAACACACCATAGTATAGTGTGGAAATCACTATTCAAAGAGAATTATCTATAAAGTTATGAAGAATTAAGTGTTACAAGGTGCAACTAATAGAAACGGAAGTAGATATAAAAAAAAAAAAAAAAAAAAGGAATGCTATTGTTCAAAGGTTAACAATATTACTAATTCAAAGAATGTCATTAAGAAAGAAGCCTTGCACCAAGTTTTATATAATCAACGCCTCTTTAGATACACAACAGTTACAAACCCGAAATTGAAGCTATTCCATTGCATTCCTACCAACTGGCCTGATAATTCATCCCATCACAATCCACCCAAAAAAAAAAACACTATGACATGATCAATCAAAAATTAAATGCGCATAAAAAATTTAAAAAAAAAATCAAAATTGTGAAAAAGAAAACACAAAGAGTTCTCTCAAATTTTTTTATATTTCCTCAACTTTGTAAATTATACAAACCCCAAAAATAAAAAAATTCAGATAAAAAAATAATATAATTGTAAAATTAATATGTTTTTTTTTTTTTTTTTACTGTTTCTTTTACCTTGAAACTCTACTTACTAGTTACGTACTAATCCATGAATAATACAATGATGACGAACGATCATGCTGAACCTTGAGAATATCATTAGAATTGGAGGGTGATGATGATGTTGATGTTGATGCAAGGAATTGAAGTCATCAGCAGCTCTAGAGTGACCCTTTGTTGATAAATCTGAGATAATGCTTGTGGGGTCAAAACTCCAACATGTACATCTTGTGATAATCCTAGCTCTAACCCTGGCATTGCATGATTATGATCATGATGCTGTTGTTGAGGATTATGATTAGATGGGTGGTGTTGGTGTTGGTGTTGGTGTAGTTGTTCCAATTAATGGGCCGAAATTCATGTGGCCATGTTTGGCCCACTTCCTAAGTCAAATCCTGGGTATCCGATTTTATGCAGATAGTTTGGTCCTTCTGTAGTTGATGTATGGTGGTGGTGGGTTGGTGGTGGCCAATTCCTAAATTAGCCGGGGAAGGAGCAGCCATACCAAAAAGGAAGCCCAGTTGGTGGCGGTGGGTGAGGTAGAGGTAGAGGCAGCGCTGGAGTTAAAGCGGAAGCGGGTATGGTGCCCGTTCCAGTGGCAGCAATAATGGAGGTTCAGCTTGTTGAAGTAACCATTGAATAGTTTCACCATCAGATTTATGACCCAATTCTCTAGTGAGTTGGAATATTCTAGCAGCACAAAGTGCTGGCATCCTGATCCTCTTCTCTACCTTCTACTTTTGTATGTCTATCTTTGTTAGAGTCCGCTTCGGCCCCAACACCGTGTTGGATGAATTTGATATTGGGTGTCTCATCTTGCTTCTTCTGCGGCGGATATTGTGTTGTTGCGATAAGGATTTGAAAATCTTTGATTTCAGCTGGTTTAATAGAGGTAGTGCTATTATTTGAATTACAAGGAGGAGGAGGATTTAAATGATATTATTATGATGTGGTGGTGGTTTTGGGATTATCAACCATGGTAATAGGGATTAATGCTGGAGAATTAGCAGTAGCAGATGAGGATGAGATGGGGAGGGTGTATGAATATGAAACACCTGGCAGGCATAGAAATATGTCAGACCTGCTCTCTCCTCCAGTCTCCTCGAATACGGTACTGTATCTCCCTTAGGTGTCCAGATCCAACGCCGCTCATCAATTACGCTAAAGATACCGGAGCCACGGTATAAGGGCCCAGGTCAGAGTAACAACCCACACGCATAAAAAAAACAAATAAAACAAAAAAAGAAAAACCCACAAAAAACCAGCAAACATCAATCAACAAAAAACAGACAACATACAACATAAATCCCAAAAAAAAGTGTAATTCAATGATATCAGCTAATATTGATCCCACACAATTATATTTAACGTAAAATAAGAAACAACAAATGTATTCTAAATAAAATTCTGTCCAATAGAACAAAAATACAGAACAAAAAAACAATCCCAGACAACAAACTCCCAAAACAACACCCACGCGCAACGCGCTAAAATAAGAAAGCCAAAGGACCCAAACCCGAGTACGTCCGTAAAAGAACCTATAAATTAACACAAAACACAATGAGCCAAAACTAAGACCAAGTCCCATTAAAGAATAGCGTAATAAAAACCGATAAACCGTTATACATGACAAACAAGAAAACCATCACCCATAAAAAACGAATCTCAAGCAAAACAAAAAAAAAAAACAAATAAACAACGCAGGAGCGAGATGAAGAGAATAAGATAGGAAGGAGTAAGTAGGGGATCAGAAACGGCTAAAAAGGACAGGGAACCAAAACAACATCCCCCCATAAGAAAAACAAAATGAACAAAAACAGATTCCAAAAAACCCCACAAGCCAACTAAAGACAAAGAAAACGAAAAATATCCAATACATAAACCATAAAAGCATCCACTGGAAAAACCCCCACAAGACACATTACTCTATTATTAGAACACTAACAACACCCCAAAGCATATCAACATAACTAAAAATAAGACACACGCCCACCAACCCAAACTAAAAAACAAAAAATCCCACAGCTTAACAATAAAAACCATATATTACACCGATTCCTACAGTCAATTAAACCCCAAAACACCACTATCCAGCAACTAAAAAAGCAAACACCCACCATCTAAAAACAAAAAAAAAATACCCCACACCATTCCATCAACTAGTAAATCACTACAGATAAAAAATACAAAAAAAAAAGAACAAAATAAAAGATAAAAATACCCCAACAAAAAAAAATACTAACAAAAAAAAAAAAAAAGAAGGAAAAGAAAAAAAAGGAGAGGAAGGGGTGGCAAAGCGGCACGAACCACGCGGTTTAGAAAGGAGAAAAAGAAGAAGGAGGCAACAACGCGAGCAAAGAGAGAACGAAGGTGGAGGGGAAAGGGTACACGGTAGTAAGGGAAAGCGAGGAGGAAGGAGGAAAAAGCGGAGAAACCGTGATAAGACAGAAGGAATAAGGCAGACAAAGGACGGCAGAGGAACGGGTGGAAAGAAGATAAGAATAGAAACATACCTCATCTGATGCACACCCCCCCCCATAGAAAATACGAACAACCAACGACATACCCCCACAAGAGAAATAATTAACATTAACCTACAACAAAGATCGATTAGGAAACAAATCCACCGAGACATAGGAAACTCCAATAGAGAAAAACATCCGATAAAATAACGAATAGATCACGTAAACACCCAACAAAGATTCAACCCTGCCTTCCAAACAACAAATCTCCCACACACAAAGAACAATAACAGATACAACTACTCCTGCGAACAAATAGGCAAGAAAGAATCAAGACCTAGAGAAAGACAAAACAAAAACCATTCTAACTAAGAAAAGGAGACACAACAATAAACAAATAACACAATCCTAAAAAAAAAAATACCAAAACAAACGAAATGATGGGGTTCAGGTTGACAACTAGAGATGTGGTACCTCTGCTCCTCCTCCTCCTCCTCAGATTGGTACCTGCGTATGTCTTCCCTTGGCGGGATCCACAAACTTAGAATTGGAAATTAAAAAGAGTATACTTGACTATGCTCCCACCTGGACTCATGCTACGCTATAATTCTAGCTAATTTAATAAAACCAACGAGACTACTTACTTCTATTGTATATTTATATTTAAATCTTAAAAACAAAAAAAAAAAAAGATAAATTTTTGTTTATAGAGGTTTATATAGTATAAAGTATAAACTACTCACTCTATTCAAAATTCAAAGTGGGCACTCTTCCCTGTCAAAAGATCAGATGAGTGAAAAGGGAGATATAAAATCTAACTCTTTGACTTTTTTTTTTTTTTTTTTTTTCTTTTGATCATTAAAAAAAAAAAAAAAAGGGGTTAAATATATATAAAAGCATAGAAAATATGGAAGAAATGAGTGTATTGAAGTGAGTAGTTTGTTGGTTAGAGATGAAGATGATGAGGTGAGATTGTAGCTGTTACTTTGGGTGCTTATGAAATCAAAGACTTTCACCATACTCTAATTTGTCTTATGTTTTCTTTTTTAACTCTTTATTAATTAATGTAATGTAACTGATTGCTGATGCTTTTTGACTTTTGACTGTCTTTCTTTTGACAGTTTTTACTCATTTTTGAGCTGAAAGAAACAGAAAGCATTCTCCTTTTCAAATCTATCCATGATTAGTGGATCAATTAATCTAGGAGAATGATTAGCAAGGGGGTTTTACATACATTTGGATCAAATGAAAGTTGTTTGTTACTTTGTCATTGGTGTGGTCCGGTAAAATTTTAAGTGAGTATTAAAAGTCAAATTTGAAAAAATTAAGTCAATGCCGAGAAAATTACAAACGAATTCAGAATGAGCTGAAGTAAAGATAAAGTAAAAATTATCTCAATAACAGATAATACTCCAAAATGCATGTGCATAACGATTTCCTATCGCCCATGATCGATCATCACCACATCAGTTTGCTTTACCATCATTTTCATCCCCCTTCATTCATATATTCTATATTCGTTAATCAATAATTAAGCACATTAATTACAATTCAAGCATACCTTAAGAACCTTGTGGCTTTTTATAATCAAATGGATATATCATATACGATAGTATGTTATCTAGAATGTAAGCGTTAAGTTTTCGACGCGTACATAATACTAGTAAATTCTTTCACATGTAAAAAAGAAGATACAAAGTAATAAAATTTGTATAAACTTGGAAATCTAACCCTCGCCGCCTGAGGTGTCAATTGATCATGGGATGTAGCCACTAACTATATAATGGTCCAAACTCATTGCCCTACCATGATCAAACTATTTGTCCAATTCTTACCAAAATTCTCTTGGCATGGTAGCTAGAGTGAAATAACTAATAAGGGTTATAAACCATGATTGAATAATTGATGCAATCTCTTACAAGTGATTCAAATTTATTACTAAAAATTTCCTCAATCTAAAACATACACTTGGCATTTGACAATTAATGGGATATATAATTTGATGATCAGCTTGCTTACAAACTACTCCAGAATCTAGATATATATATATAGAAAGCCACTCACACACACACCTGTACATTCTTAGCATGATACTTGATCATTTTTATTCATATTCTTAATAATAATTACATGAGATGTAAAGCGTATTACTCTTTAATCAATTCAATTTATACCACTATATATTTATCTTGAAAACAATGTCATTATTATTATTTTTTTTTTAATAATGAAAAGTGAAAGTTTTTTATCTGTTGCAAAATTACAGATCAGCAATTGAGCATATGATATTATGATAGATCTTATAATAGTTTGTTTAATGTCCAATATTAAGTTTGTGGTTTGTGGGTCCAATAATACTACGTACAAAGGTCAGAATTAGTTCTTGACATTGCATGTGCTATTTCAACCACAAATATCCTTTTTCTTCGTTTTGTTCATGGATTTATTTACAAATAGCTAGTAAGCTAACTAAGGAATGTTGATGTTGATTTTGAATTTGATTTGGGTGTCTTTTATTTATAACCCCATCACCAAAACTATATAAAATATACTTGTGTATGAAAAAAAAAAACTAGAAAGGGAAGATTTGTGTGGGGAAAAAAAGCACTAGTTTGGGCCATTAGGAAGCATATTGTACCCATGTTGCTAAATAGCCCTCCTATATCAAGTGAAAGCTACATTGCATTGTCAAGCTGATGACACTCTTGGGAAAAAGGGTTTAGTTTAGCAGGCTACCCTGCACCCACTTGAAAGATCCATAAAATTTTATATTAACGTACGACGACTACATCCCATTTAAAACTATACAACTAAGGAAAATTTTATACAAAATATTAAAATAACAAGTTTTTAATTGTTCTTTGATGCACCTATAAAAATCAAATCTAAGATTTTAAGTTGATGGCTCAATGCACTTCGTTTTTTAATTGACCCATGTTCAACTAAAGTATACAATCGCTTGTTTAACTTTATCTCATGGCGCATGACAATTTATAGATTCTTATATGTTAACTAAACAACCACTTGTTACTTTAATGGATGTTTTGACATGCTTGATGGCCTTAACTTTGGTTGATGAGGAGAGATGCAAGAGACTTGCAACGTTTATGGTTTAGTCACATATTCATCTATTAATCAATTAAGCAGTGTGTGAAAATGGGTAACTAGTTAAATATAGAACAACGCTATATGTTAAATGTTATACGCCAATTCAATGATCCAGATTAACTCTCAAAGTAGAAACTGTGTGACTAGGCGATGACCATTGGATGAATGACAAGTGTCCTCTCAAGAACCACAAACACATTTAGGCAATAAGAGCCAAGTGGGAAGGGGAAGTCCCCATTACACGCCGGGTATTCCACTCCATCCCCTATCAACAGTAGGAAAAGGCACAGTCCTCTACTGTTAGGAGGACAAGGCAGTGAGCCTCCATGGGTATAAATACCTTCAAAAACCAGAGTTTCAAGCATTCAATTCACATTTATTATAAGCATTCATTGCACACACTCTCTCTATATTTCTCTATAATATTCTTACTCAGTTACTTACTTAAGTATTGGAGGAGAATAAATCCTCTAAGGATTTATTCCTTTGTGCAGGTACTCTTGCACGCCGAATTAGAAGCTCGCCAAACTGTTCAAGTCAACGCCCACTCTAGTACACTCGCCAGCTCACATCTCAAAGTCAACAAGTCAGCATATTATCTGTAACATTACTGTGTGATCTCTTAAATAGAATCCTCTAAATTGTAACCTTGTAACATTAAATACGGGTCTGGACCGCACCTGCCAGAGTGAGAGAGTCTATCTTAGTAATCTTACAAGGTCTTAGAGGTTTTACTTTAAAACCATGTAACAATAAGGGAAGTAGCTCATCAACTTTATAAAGTGTTTAACTCTATCTCAATTTATCAATATGAGATATCACATGTGGACTTCAACACCCCCCATGTGTGAGGTCCCTTTTTAATTCGGACAACATGTGAATTTTTCGTGGGTCAAAACAGATTTACCAACACTCCCCCTCACATGCTTCATTTTAGTTGAATTGGCCCAAAATACTAGCCATTAGAGGCCCAAAGTCGTGGGTTTGGCTCTGATACCATGTTAAATATGAGTCCAAACCGCACTCGTCAGAGAGTCTACCTTACAAGGCTTTAAAGTGGAACCTTAAAACCATATGGTAATAAGAAGAGTAGCTCCTCAACCTTATAAAGTATTTAACCTTCTCTCGATTCATCAATGTGGGATCACATGTGGGCTTCAACACTATACTTATGCATAAAGTAATCAACCCACCTAGTGATAGATATAAATACAGAGTGAAATCCAAATTAAAATTTTCCATTATTATATGTGATAGAGTATTAAACATATTATTGGGTTTCAGCCATCAACTTAATTTTTTTGTTAGATTGATTCTTTAATATGGCATTAGAGTTAATGCGATACAAATCAACTATCAACTTAAACTTTTAATTGAGTTGATCCTCTAAGAATCAGTAAATTTTTTATTTTATTTTCTTCAAATATACGGTCAACGGGTGGACTTTAGCCAATATGAATGGGTTAGGATTAGACCAATTTGAAAATAGGTACCTATTTATTTATTATTTATTTTATTTTGAAAAATTGTAGGTATCTATCTAAAGACTAGTGTATGCATATTTTTATTCTTCCCTATCAAAAACTTTGCCCGCAATATGTGGGCATAGATATAGTGCCTAAGTTGCGGTACCCACTAGTGGATTTTTTTATTGTATTTTTATTTATTTATCTTTTTTTCTGAAATCAAAGAATTATTAATACCATGATTTTGACATTTATTTTAATTGATTAGATTGCCAAAGTTGTCATGCCTCCACATTTTTGTCAAAAAGGAAAACAAATTATTATCCCCTAAGTTGTTTCTTATAAGTGGGTTTGCTGTTTGTGTAGATACTGATTTAAACCTATGACGATAATGACACATTGAATTTCTCAATCACCCCCTTTAATTGCTCCAATGACTATAGAAGCCTTATTTGCCATTTTCCATTAAAGATTAGACTCAAGCCATTGTACTAGGGGTGTCAATTTGGGTTGACGCTGCATGTTCAGGTTAACTTTAATTCAATTTAAAGCGGTTTAATTAAAAGTTATTTAGAAAGATGTCATGGTCTTTTTCGGTCATGGACGGGTTTTCGAATTCTCATGGGGACTTCAATTTTGTCTGAAAGTTGGAATTTATGTGATAAATATCCTTATGATAAACTTAAGATATACTTTAGGTCGAATATATGTCTCGGTATTTCATATTATTCGTATTTCCGACTGATTTTGATGTTGTTGACACATGCGATTCATTGTTTAATTAATATATATGAAGGTTTCCACGTTTAAGTTTACACTGTTTCTAATATACAACATATATAATGCGCCAGGTTAATCAATTTTAAAATGAAATTACTCAGTTACCAATTATTACAAGATAATATAAAACTTTAATTTTACATAAGGTTGAGTTTTGGGTCATTTCATTTCAGTTCAGGTTGGGCTAATTAGGTCAAATGATCAAACATGTTGCTTAATGTCAGTTCAATTCAGTTTGGTTCGCCCTTTTTCAAGGTTTTGTACAAGCGAATTTCAATTTAGGTTCAATTTAGTTCAATCCATTGATTTGTCGGTCAATAACAGTTTCGGCCACTTTTTATTCAAGTTGTTTTCAGGTTACAAATCACTTTCAATTTAGGTCATTTCAATTTCAGTCAAGGAAAATTTAGTTAACCCAACGTATTATAGCCAAACTGACACCCCTAGATTGAACCATTTGGTGACCCATCATGAGCAACACTATAAGAGTGAGTGGGGCTTTGTGATAATCTAAAGGATCTTGAATTGCTTGATGTACATACTTCAATTGCACGGATAATTATATGGGTCGTATGTTTTTATGGGTCGTATGTATTAAAAGATGATAGATGCAAATATATGTACTCATTGTATATGAGTATATGAAAAGTCATAGGACACTTTCAATGCTGATACAATTTTTAAACATACGGTTATCTTTTAAAATTTAAATATCCGTATATGATGAATGTTGTTAAAATGAGAGTTTAGACTAAGTTATACTTTGAGAAGTGCCTAAGTGCCTATGATATATTTTGATAACTTGCATGGAAAAATTATTATCAATTCTCTTTAACAAGAGTTTAGGGATCTTGATTAGCAAAATCTTTTAATTAACTTAGTAATGCTTTTCAAGCTATAAATTGTATAGGATGATTGTAAGTGACGTTCTCAAGTAGTCAAGTGCGATCCCATGATTCCCATAGTAACTTATTACGACGACGCACACTACGCATGAAACTATGAAAGATAAGACAATTGACTTGTCACTCCAGAAGTGCATGCATGAATGAATAACTTTGAGGTAAGTGATAACTATAATATATACGTGTCTCTCTAGTATTCCTTCACTTGTAGGTTTCACTTACCTTATAACATAACAATAATTAATATTACAAGAGTATAAGAAAATTAAATGCCATGAAAATTATATTTTCCCCAATAAACAGGCAAAAATAAGTCATGTACCCCACACAAATCTAGCTAAACATATCACTAGCTTTCACGTGGATTAGATGGATCCCTCTAATTAATCATAGATAATCACTTCCTTAATTCAGTCATTTTTCCTTGGTCTATCTCTTTCATTGTTTTATTATTGGCTAATTTTGCCCCATGTCAATGCAATTAGGAAGCTATTTAAGATGGTGGAGTGGTAACAATTAGAAATTGAAATGCTACTCATTGAGTAGACATGAGAGTAGTATAGTAGCATGTCTTATTCATTACTGATGTGTAGCAAGTTGACACGTCTCTATTTAACAATATTCTATACCAAGTTTAAAATATCATTTAAATATAGATCCCTTGATAGATTTCACCTATAAAGGCTATGAATAGTTAGTCTAATCAAAATGTTATAACGAAGCATAAGTACAATAAAATTAAGGAGTTGAGATCCTCTCCATTTCTTAGGGAAAAAGAATACTAGATTACTACATACATTTCTTAAATCAATGATGGTAAATGCAAGGAGGGGAATTATTATAGGGTTTTTATTTTTTATTTTTATACTAACTTATATGTCAAATCCTTATGGCAAGAAATGGTGAAAGAAACTTTGCATAATAAATGGAGAAAATGATCCTAACACTAAATTAACGAAAAAATGATTGAAAATGGCGTCATTATTAGAAATTGTTAGTTATTTTTTTTTGTTTTTGATGCTTGGGGAGTTGTAAGGACGGGGTGAGATTTGATTACAAAATTTACTGAAATCGGGAGGAAAGCTTTAACCACTTGAGCTACCACTCGCCTTCAGAAATTGTTAGTTTGGATTAAGAAGTTTAGGCCTATTTAACTAAATGCACTAAAGAGATAGAGATGATGAACTACGAGTCTACGAAAAATACAATTTCCATGATTCTCTTAAGCTAGCAAATTATTAATAATAACTCAAAACTCACATACAAGTTACTAATAATTATAAACCACATACGTAGTAGATAAGAATTTGAAATTCTTCATATTATCACATTTTTTACATTTTTTAGGGAGGCCATGATTCTTCTTAAATCACTCAACCAACAACTAAGGCTTATTTAATGGGGGTGGGGTAGTTAGGACTTGAGAGTGAAAAAAAAGGATTATTTGTTATTGGCTTGAGTATTTTTTTCAAAATAACTTAAGAAGAGAAGATCATTTAAAACAAACATATAAGTGATATAACAAACAATTTTGGGTTTTCTATATGGTGTCCTTGAGGTTGAGTTTTTTATGTTGTGTCCTCTCAAATTAAAACTTCCACATGGTGTTCCTAAGGTTTATTAAGTGATTAAGTCATGACCTTTTCGTTAAAACTGTCACAATTTGAATCTCAATTTGGTGGCTCATACGCCTCTGTTCATGGCTCATATTCTTACAATTTTCCTTACAATTAAAGTACTCCATGAGCACTATGGTTCATACAACAAATAATTTACGGGAATTAATATTTGTTTAAGTATAAGGTCATCTGTCATAGCATAGTAACTAATTGAACTTTAGGGGCACCACGTGGAAGTTTTAAATTGAAAGGGCACAACATAGAAAATTTAATACATCATAGGCACAATATATTAAAACCCAACAATTTTTTTATCGCTTTTTTATATTGTTATAATTCTCTTCTTAATTACTCCGTATTATTTGGTCTTCAACTTAATATTTAATTTTAGTAATATCAAGTTGATTAAGATATGTTCACATAAATTACGGAGTAACCCCAAATAATATATAACAACAGTAAGAATATTTTAAAATAAGATATTTCGTAAGAAGAAATAATAAAACATTAAAATGTTTGACCAATACAATAAAATATAAATAAGAATAAAACAATAACATATAAATTAAGAAAAAATGTTCAAAAATATTAATTAATGATATTAAGAATATTAGTTATAGTGCAAAATAATAACACATTTATTTTTGAGGGGATATAACACAACTTATAATTGCATAAATTGATAAAATTAAAAAAATCAAAATAAAGAAGAAAACAGGTATCTAGTAAGTTTGGAAATAGTATCATTTATTTGATAGGCGAGTAGTCCACAATCTACAAAACAACTATTTCGACTATTATAGGGATTAGGGAGTACGGTCGCATGTTAATTTCAACTTAATTTCAGTTCAATTCAACTCCAATCAGTTGAGTTCAGCTCCAATCAATTTAGTTCAGTTTCTAATTTCCTTCTCTCATAAACAAAATTTATTTCAACTATTTTCAATTCAGTTAATCTCCAATCAATTCAGTTCATTTGTTTTTGGTAAATATGCGAGTATTACAATTTGCAAACAAGACAGCCCAACATCTTAAAAAATCTTATACCAATGTTCAAACTTCAAATTATGAGTAGAACCGTGGAAGGGTGGTATTTTCTTAGGTTTGCTAATAAATAATGCAAGTTAAAGAAGAAAGGACATGTAAGATCTTTTAAAAATCTTGCTTTAAAAAATTGATCAAGTGTAGGTAATAATCCAATTCATAAAAGTTGGATTAATGATAATAATAATGATAATGATGATAATAATGGAGGTTAGTAATTGTGCGTTTTGGACTGCATTACTTGTTCACATGTGTTAACCATCATGGGAGCAAAATGAGGGGCCCTTTTTTTATTTTTATTTTTTTTAATTTTTAAAAAAGCAAATCCTTTGAAATATTCACAAAAACCTCCCATATTAACAGATAGATTTTCTTTTTCTGTGATCATTTTTCCTCTTCCATCCACTTCATTGGTTTGGAATTTTGGGTACATGCCAACTTGTCAAACCATTTACCATTTTCATCAAATAATTTGGAGTCCCTTGTGTGAGTGGGTGTAGGACCAATCTTTGCGATTAAATCAAGTTAATTGTTAGGCAATTTTGTTTTTGTGACTAGTTATGACTCATGATGTCTCGATATTTGTCACAATTATTATTCATATACTTATTTTACGGGTTTTTTTTCCCATTTATATAAGACTTTGCAAAATGTAAAAAAAAAATAGATTTGAAATATCTATACCTTTTTGCTTCTTTACTTTCATTTTAACTTATTTTCAAAGTATTTCATGTAGATATTTAAATTTTTTTTATTTTAACTTATTTGTTTCATTTAGTCATATTTGAATCTTACTATTGCGTATTTTTGCGGGTATCTTATATGTTAAATAAACAAGGGAATTCGTATTAGAATTTTACACCATTGAATATATAGCCTTGTCTTTGTCAATGCGACAATTACTTGTAGAGCATCTCCTCAACAAGGTCCTGCCAAATGCATCTCTTCTGTTCATTATAGTATATTGAGAATTTGAGACTATAAGGAACAATATGCGATTCTATGGAATGAACATTCAAATCAATGAATTACAGATTTCATGTATAGAATGTTTGAGACTTGTAACCTAATATGGTCTGATTCATGCATCATCCATGCTGTATTTACAATTTTACATAGCAGGAACTAGAGCTACAGGCATTGAAATTACAACATACGACTCGTGAAGTGAATCAATTTTTTCCGCAGACATATTTACATACCAGTGGAGGGGAATACTCCGGGTGGGGTGCAAAGAAACTCAAGCTCCTCCAGCAACAGCTGGTCCAAAGGACATGCAGATTGGAGGGTTGATCCTGAAAATTGAAAGAATGGCTGATGGTATTGTCCATATTCCATCACCACAGATCAAACCAGAAGCAACAGCACCTGCATAATCCTCAGAATCCTGGCGGTTTATCTTTTCCCACACAAACAGAATGACAGTGCCAACAAACATATCAATTGCAAAGTACGCTCCAATGTAGAATGGGACAGCCATTGCCATTGGAACAGGAATAAATTGGGAAACTTTTGTAGGTGTAACATCTCTCAAGAGGTTGACGACAATTGCAGCGACAAAGAACCCAAACGAAAGGGCCAAACAGTGTTGAGGCAGCTCTGAGAAGCCTTCTACTCCTAAGATTGCCATTTCTCTGAATATTACAGCATAAGGTGCTTTGTAAGGACCATCTGGTGCTCCAATGTCAAAAGCACTCCAATATAGCCAGAATGTAAGAGGGGCAAGTATACAACCCATAGCAGTTCCAATTAACTGGCTCACAAACATAGATTTAGCAGAAGAAAGGGTGAGGTATCCAGTCTTAAAATCTTGCATAAGATCAGCTGCTGTGGAGACAATAGACATCATCACCCCACAAGCTGTTAAGCCAGCTATGACCCCACCATTGGATCCAACTACAGATGCAAACATGAAAAGACCAATCTTCCCATATGTTGAAGCCAGATTCCAGTCAGTGAGACCCGTACCATACGAGTTGCAGAAAGCAAGAGCAGGTGCAAGTATATACGAGCAAAGAACCAGGTACCACTTCAGTGGAGGAAATATCATTGGAATTGTTGCAGTGGATATTGCAGCAAGGCCAACATATCCTGCCCCAGCAAACCAGGAGGGAATCCGGTCTTTCAAAAATACCTCATCTCTTCGCTTTTGCTCAAGAAACAGTTGGGACTGCGGTGAACCTGAAAAATCGTCATAGGATTTCAGTCGATTGTCAAACATCATTATTTTCTGCCTGTACAGGAATCTATAACTTTATTGTCATAAAACACTTGAGATCTCTAGTTATATCATAGATAATTATTGTAATGAGAAGAATATGTTAACATGTGAAGTAATTCAGGTCAGAGGATAATATCAATTAAGCTATGTAAATGATAACTCAATAGCCGAACAATCAATTTTTTTTCCCGATAGCTCATCAAACAATCAAAAAATTGCATGGAGCAGACAACTAACCAGGCAGCTCTTGCATGACAGGAAGGTTCTCTTTACTTCTACTGTTGATCATTTCCTTAACAGTTACGTAGATTATCTTGATCAGATTGTAGATACCATCACCAAGAATAATGGCTATTGCTATAAAGACCTGGACAGATTAAGAAGTGTAAAGTTTTTTTCGTATAATGAAAGTCACAGTATAATTAAATATAGTACCGAATAACAATGAAAAACAGTACCGCCTTTTGGAGATCAAAAAATAATATACTACCTTAGTTCCTTGTTTTGGTTACAGTGTGTCAATATTATAGTTTCAAAAAATAATATACTACCTTGGTTCCTTGTTTTAGTTTCAATGTGTCAATATTATAGCACATTTGTGGGGTTTGTGTATCGAAAAGGTAGGTTAGTATAATACGGAGTGTGAACTGTGTAGGATTTGTACAAGAAAAAGTAGGTATTGCAAATGGGGTATAAACTTGACGGATTAAATATAGATATGGAACAAAACAAAAGCTTAACCAAAAAAAGGAACAAACATAAAAGGACAGTGTCAGGAAAATGTCACTGCAGCTAGAATATACTCAATCTTCTTTCTTAAAGTAATTGCATTTTGACTTGTGTATTATTCATGCATCACAGGAAAATATTTGATTTATAAACAAGACAAATATTATTGTGAGATACATAATTCTAGATTTGTATCGATGCATAATTTCAAAAAAAAATCACAGTTCAAAATTTTTCCCTAATCTAGAGTTAAAGATAATGATCAAAGTTAGTGTATTGCAAACATGAAACACAAGCTGAAACAAGTTTTAGGACAGAAGGTCGATAAATTTCTACTCCCTTTGGTTCACTTTTTTGGTTACAATTAGAATTTTTTTTTGTGAGAGAAAAATGGTCAAAGCATAACCAACAAAGTGAAATGGAGTAGATTTTTTTTCCAGCCAGTCCTCCAGCAGTTCAGCAGATAATTAATTTTTGATGGCATAAACTACTTCCATTTTTCAATGTTTTACTAGTAATTACAATACCTTGTATCCATAGAGTCCTTTGAAGTCATTGCTCCCAAGATCAGCTGGATACCAATCTCCGGCATGTTTCGAGATGAAGGGCCAGAGAAAACCCCATGAAACAATTGCACCAAATAGGACAGAGCAGTTCACTATGTGCGGACATATAAGTCCACATCCCACATAAGTAGGACTAAAATCAAAGTAGAACCTGCATACGTAATTACATATAAATAAGCAAGTGTGCCGAATATGCCAGAAGCAAGATGAAGTGAATTCCAAAATCATTGGAGAAAATCTGCAATAGAGTTTATTGAATCACAGATGTGAACATCTTAGACAATGCAACTCTTTACCATCCTCTCTCCCCCCTGCCCAACACCCACCAAAAACAGATCTCTCTGACTGCCAAAAATAATACACATAATAATATAGATTTTCCTAGCACACAAGGGTCAAGTGACCCTGCTCCTCTCCCTGTCCTCAGGTAAAATATTACCAGGTGGTTAGCTTCCACTTAAGACTTAATCTTACAGTTCCAAGCAAGAAAAGGTTAACTGTTTGCATCACAGAAGGCAATAAACTCTATGGAAGCGGTATCACATCATTCAACACTACATCCCATCCCATCCCATCTCATCTGAGAGGAGAAAGGGAATTAGACTCATCATTCCCAAGCCCAACCATGTGAAGGCAGGTGATAGTGGGCTTTGGTTTAGAAGAAACAAGGAGTACAAGAGCCAACTAGCCATGAGAGCACAAACAAAGTTGGTGCAGCAAGTTTGATTAGCTCAATGACTCTTTGTGAATGGTATACAGATCTCTTTGTATACAAAGAGAGTTGATGAAGCAAGTTTGATTAGCATGGTTTGGTATTTATAAACAAGTAAACAAATCCACATCATGCCCTTCACGCATAAATTTTTGTCTGGCTCAATAACTGGAAAGGCTTAGTGGTCCATTTACGTAAACCATTTGTGGCTGAAAAAACATGCAATTAACAATCCCAAACTGCATCTGTAAACCTCGAACTTTCTTCCAATTTATAGCCATTATAACTTCTTCTGTGAAGATTAACATCAATAGATTGCAAGGATTAAACTATTCTAATTCCTAATACTAGAGTGACAAGAAAAAAGATAACAGCAACATCATCAATCATAGAAAAGCTTATAGAATCTAGAAACAAGAAAGAGAAATCAAAGAAATATGTGGTTAAAAAGGCTTACGTGTTCTCGAATAGAGTTAAGCCTAGAGAGGGGAAGTTATCAAACCCACATGAGTCACCAACACCACTGAAAAACCATTTAAAGCAACTCCAGAAGAGACTAAAACTTAAGTACTTCCCAAGACACTTTACTTGCTTCCTGCAGATAAAAAAATATAAATACATGTTAACAGAAAGTAGGAGCCATAGAGCTCAGATAAGAATAGAATTGCTACAAAAAAAGATAACACCAATTCTCCTAGGTTTTAGAGTTGTTAATATCCAAAACAGTAAGTACCTGCTAGACCAAAAACTGTGCTACTTATAGTGTTGTGACCAACAACTTAGTGATTATTTAGGCAAACTGCCACATATAACGTAGTGAAGAGCAGCTTAATCATTGATATCTCATTATGACATAGTAACAGATGACTGCATCTTTTTCTGACAATGTATACTTAGCTTAGTTTACAGTGAGATTTAAGTGAACTGTGAGCCACATTTGAGTTTTATCAACAAGTTATGGCTAAAGGCCTTGTTGAAAGTGAACCATCATGTTAATTTGCTATTATAAAGCTTCTGGTGATTACGAGATTTATGAAACTCCACATTCATCTGCTTTGTCTCTAAATTCTAACAAAATTATCCACATTGCCTACTACTATTGCTTACCCTGCAAGCACAGCTCCAGTACTTGTGTGAAAACTGTTGATCAACAAAGCTGTTGCTGTCCCACTTGGGTAAGTAAGCTTATAATCCATCACCATAACCTTGGGTGCCATATGAAACACAGTAGTTAGATAGCTTAAAAACAACTTTGATAATTAGACAAAAAGCACACACCCTAAACTTTGCAATAACAGATATCCTGCTTTCAATCTGACCCTCATAATGAATGAGACACAAAAGACAATTCAAGAGCCACTGTTATTAAGTCTCAAAATTTTAAAAGGTCAAAGAACAATGAATCATTCGCTCCATTGGAAAAGGAGAAGTAAGACAGTGTACGTAGAGCCATTTTAAAAGCAGTTTGCAATCAACCTATAACTGTGATGTTACTAAGACTTCCTACTTACAAAAGTGCATCTGTTTCTAAAACTCAGAAAAATAGACATGATATCACACTCAAATGCTTTTACTAAGACAGTTACTAATAGTCAACTAAAGTTCGAGAAAATTTGAACATTACATGTCCAACCTTGTAATGTACAATTGTTGGGCTGTACCCATAATCCAATCCTTGTCCATGAGCGTATATAGCATATATTTTGGCATGAAGCTATGAAACTTTGAAACCCCTCCCTACATTTGACCCTCCTATTTCCATGGAAGTGAAAAAGCCTCGTACAAGGCAATTAGTTATTGTTCTGGTCATGCAGGTATGATAAGGTAATAGTACTTAGAAATAATGTTTCTTATATTCACGTTAACATCAAATCTAAGAGTGAAACTGTGTACAAACATACCTTTCGGAGTGGGACAAGACTAAAAATTCCTAAGAAGCTTACGACAGATACAAATCCTATCATCCACCATAAACCAGGGTTCTTCACATCTTCAGCTCGGTTACCCGGGTAATCAGGACCAATAAGATTGTATGTTTTTTCATCCATAGCAAGCAAATATGAACCAAAGCCACCTGTGAAGATTCAAGTTCATACAGACTTCAAAAACAAACATAAGTAAATAACCACATACTATTTCAACAAAAGATATAGAAAACACACAAGACATTGTGGAATACTCAGTTGAAAACCATGTGCAAGTATTAGATGGTAGGAAAAACTAAGTTTCTACAACAGGGGAGTATGGGACAAATGCTGTGAAGTGTGAACTGATTGTGGCATTGTGCATTGATCAGATTAATGGTATAACCCCAAACCATTCCCAATAAAATGCCCATGCTCAAATTACTACCAAAACACATTAAATTCAATTTTAATAATACACTGATCCTAAGATTCACTCTTTACAAAAAATTAATGAGAGTGTAGTAAAAAGAGAGGGGGGAAGAAAAAGTCAAATCCTATTTTACAGTGATTTGCGGAAACCAATCACCACATTACTATCAATTTCGATCCAGTATGGAGTTTAACCTTTATTGCTACTATCTCAAACAACAAAAACACTAGTGACCAGTCTACAACCACCAATGTTACAAGAAAGTCGTCCAACCCAAACCTGAGCATGGTTTACCTATCTACAAGAGGGAATAATCTATTTGTAACATGGCTTTCTTGTCTCCTAAGACCTACTTACCTAACAATGGACCTACAATCATGAACCACCTTAGATACAACATCACTTGGTTCATGCTAATTGACAACGTATAAAGATAACAGAAGTTTATTTTGTAAGTTGATTAGTCACATTTATGGGTTTGTGAAGCACGTGGATTTAAAAGGAAGTCAAAATGAAGGAAGAACTAATGGCCACAGATTAGATCAAGAAGAATTTCGATGAGAATACATATATGAGGGAGAATAGCAATAAAACAAGGCCGGGGTGTTGGCAGTGGGGTTGCAAATAAGACAAGCTTGTAATCAGCCATGCAATAGCCAATATCAATAAGTGGCTGGGTTTGCAAACAAGGGATGGATAGTATGAGAAGTTAAGAGCCAATGAGTGACCCGAGTCTTTCCTACCAGTAAATATGTTATAAGGATTCAGTTTTTCAATCTTCAAAACTCATATAACTAATGGTTATATAGCCCCATATAGATAGAATGACTATGGACAGTAAGTAGTTAAACAGAGATATTGAATTGTTCCCCAAACAAAAAGGCAGAAAAAAACAAACATCACGAGATATTGAATTGTTCCCCGAAGTTCTATCAATCCATCCACGAAGGCACGAACAGCATATTGTTAAACAGAATGCTATTTGTCCAAACAAAATGGAGCATTGTTTCAGAAGATCTTCACAATAACAGCAATCTTCAAAAACACAAAAAAACAGATAGATCAACCTACTTTAATCATGAGCAGCAAGCTTACAGCAGGGGCATTAAACTTCAAGAAATGTGGATCAACACATACAACTCCCATCATCTGCTCATGTTTCATACTAATTAGTATCTACTAAAGAAGCCACACACACACACACACACACAACTCTCTTCACTCTATCAACGGAAAATCCTAATTCAAGTAGTCATTCTTTCTTTATCCGCCCCAATTCTCACCCTAATTACTCTACATTGACCAGCTATCATGAATGAAGGTACACAAAGAAGACACACAAAAGTACCCAACCCTCCTTCGCTCAATCAACGGAAAATCCTGATTCCAGCAGTCCTTCAATATCCAACCCGATTCAACACTCCGACTACTCAACAAGTCTAAATTGACCAGATATCATAAAGAGAGTTACACAAAGAAGCCACACACAACCTCTTTATCTATCAACGTCGAAACCCGAATCCAACAATACTCCTTTTGTAATTCCAACTTCAACTACACTACATCGAACAACTACCATAAAGCAAATACAAAATCATTCAAAACACAAAATCAAACCCACCATTATCTTGCATAATCATGAGCTAAAATCATCAAAAATGCATCAAAATTCAATCAACCACAAACCCAAATCAAAACTCATCAAATACCTAACAAAAAAGTCAACCACACTAACCACAATCAATCAAACAAACAACCCCATCAAATAAAAAAAAAAACAAAAAAAAAA